>WHYT01015852.1:446540-467240 GCA_009806455.1 Tetrax tetrax
AAAGAATACATAAATAAAAATATATGCCATTTCATTAAATTGCAAGACAGTGTTAAAGCCTCTGTCTGCCAGTCTGCCTAGATGTCATCATCTACACCATCCTTTTCGCTCCTACCTCAAAAAAGAGCAAATTAGTCTTTCTTCCAGTGTGGAACAGAGAGCCCTACTCCACTCAAGGACAGAAGAACCACTATTTGACAAAAGAGCATGAAGAGAAGTACTATTTAATTTGTTCCATAGGAAGGTTCAGCTTCTGGAAAGCTGAAGATAAATACAGGGTAACAACTCTCAGTTTCTCATTTGCAAAGCTCTTGCTTTCTCTTGGTGGTGGCTGCTCTCCATTCATGGCCAGCCAGGCTCTGCACTGACCACCACCACTGCTTGTAGGAGCAACTGTAGGCGAGCAGAAAACAAGGATATTTGATTTGTATCTGGAATTTAGCTGTCAAATGTAAACAAATAAACTCAGATATATAATAAAAAAAAAACATTTACAAAAGAAAACTGAGAAACAACTACAAAGGACTTTTTTATAAAACAGGATCTAAGCAATCTCTACTCATTACCCAAATCCACTTTAAAAGTATCAAAGCATGTCAAATCTTTCTTTCTCTAGTTTTGACAGCAAATGGTTATTTGAAGAAAGTAGGGCAATGACACTAACAAAGACTTCTTATACTCAATGCAGTAGCTGCTTAACATAATAAAAACACCTCAAAGAGCCTTTCTCAAAACCCTCTTCCCTTCTTAATTACTGTTTTTTCTGGTGACTTGACCATTTATACTAGATTTCCAAATTCAGCTTAGTTCTTACATTTCTAATATGAAACTACCATAATGACTCTGAAAAATGTTTCATACCTTCTTCACACAGTCATGGAAATGGAAAAAAAAGGTGATTTTTCCCCCTCTGGAGGTCCACATGCTGGTAGTGATTACAGAAATATGAACTCTGCTTGGGTTCTGCCCTTGACCCCCCATCGTGAGTTTTACATAGGACTCAAGACTTCAAACAAACTTCCATTGATGATGTTGACAGTAGTTCTTCCATTGACTTCAGCTGGGAATAAATCAGTTTTTTACTGAGCAGGCTAGCTGTTTAATGTCTTCATCATCTACAGTCTCTTAATTTTCTTAGCCTCTACGGGAGTAAGAAAATAATTGGAACAAAACACTTTCCTTGATTAAAAATTAAAATAAAGTAAAATCAAGAAGAAAGTCTTGTTGACCACCATATGTTTATTTTTTTAAACAATTTACAAATACAAATGTTATATTTATCCAAGCAAACACATTTAATACTTCAGTCTTTAACAAGCTGTACAAATGAGAACCATCACACTAGAGCTTTTGATAGCTCAAGGACCATTCAGGGTAGGCATGCATGTGTCTGTATCACATGAAGCGAGTCCAATTCCTGACACCAGGGTTCTGATCTTCTGCTTCTTCAGAGCTGGTCAGCTGCTAAATGATTTAACACAAATAGTTACTGGATCACAATACTATGAAAGAAAGCCCATTTCAAATCATGTAAGTGACCTCAATGTCTGGTCCAGGTGTCAGGCCACAGAGCCTTACCGATTAGTCTTCTTCTCCAAAAGCCAGTCGGACAGATTTTCTCCCCTTGCTTAGTGATGTGGCATCCATACATGTGCTTACACAATACAATGAAACAGCTTAAGCACAGATGTAATATAACAGTAATTACAAATCACAGAGACAAAAAAAACAAACAAAAAAAATCAACTCTAATCACATTCTTGCATTTCAAACAATGAAAGTAAACAAAATCATGCATTACAGTTTCAAGAAATTTTCAGTTTTAGCTCTTCTGCAAGTCTCCATTTCAAGGTCTAAATGGCTGTTCTTGAGCTTGTCCCAGTGGCTGGGCTACTCACGCTGCTACTGACACAAACAGGTGAGCTGGAAATCATCCAAGAATGGTCAAAGAATAAAAGCCCCCAAAATAAACAACAAAGACGCACGCATTATAAATGAGATATTCCATTTTAATAGCAGAGTATAGAAAAGAAATTGGCAAAAAAATTCACATGAAAAAAACATTTTACACAGTTAATTATGTACAGAATAAAGTATGTGTCTGGTTTCCAACAATGTAAGTTTCACTTTAGTCAAGTCCTACCACAGGATGCAAAATACACCCAAACCCTTCAACTGGAACAAAAACCAAACAAACAAACATATACATAATCCCAGCTCTGGCTCCTCAAATATTGGGACTGGCTGGGTTCACTTCAACCCACTGGGCTTTCTGCTAAGCTTTCAGCAATTCCTGAATTTGTTGTAGCTTCCAAACTACTGTCAGCAGTTTCTGTTTGCTCAGTCTTCTTGCTCTGGATGGTGCATACTTCCGTGCTTCCCGAGCCGCCCTCCTTTCTGTGTGTTTCTTCCAGCCCAGGAAGGAAAGCTTCCACGCACCCAGAAGCCTGACTTTCTGTGCTGCCTCCATCACAACTCAGTGATGGCATTTCTACAGCACCACCTTTGCAGTCCTCCACTTGCAGAAGGTTCTTAGACATGGGAGAAATGCTCTGCATTTCTAGAACTGGCATGACCCCTTCTGTAGTGTCACTGTTTGAGGACGGCAATCCAAGCTGCGGCATAGCTGTTTGAGAAATCCATGTGCAAAATTTATCTTCCCGACTACCAGAAGTCAATGTAGCAAAACCAGTAATCTCTGTTTCATCCACTGTTTTTTCAATGCCCAGCTTCCTAATTTTACTGGGCTCCAGCCTAATGGATGCAACAGTTTCTAGTTTTGAGACTTCTTCACTTTTCTCATTTAAAAGTCCTGCTGTAAGGATGCTGAAGCATTCATGCTTTACATTAGTATCTCCCAAACTGAAATCAGTGCTTTTGAATGCAAGATCTGCTTTCTGGGAGGGAGTCTCATCGTGTTTCACATCTTCTGATGTCAAAGAAACTCTCTTGTTATCCACATGAACATTTGCAGGGGGACTTTCAGATTGCTCAGTGATCAATCCTGAGTGAGTGGTATTCAGATGAAAGTCACCAGCTGCTGAGGTTCTTACAACCTCATGCTTTGTTTCTGGGGAGCGGAGAGCTCCTTCTGAAAGATGCTCCCTAAGGACATCTGCTGATAAAGCAACTACTGACTCCTGGGCAAGATCAGAGTGAGCTCTAGAAAAGCCTCTAGTCCCTACCTCTTTCACATCTCTCTTGACAAAAACATTATTTAATCCCATGTGTCCTAAGGATTTTTTTTCAACTTCAACGACTAATTCTACACTGGATCTGAGTTCAACAACGTTCGCAGAGCTGGCATTGACTAACCATGCAACTTCCTGCCTTTGGGTTTGGTTATCTAATACTACATGGCCTGAAGGTTCAGGTCCAACTTTTTCTGGAGCTTCTAATATGCTACTTCTAGATTCTGTGTTGGCGAGACACGTGTCTGGCTGTACCTCTGTCAATTCTGAAGCACTAACTTCATTAGAATCAGTTTTTATTTCTACATTTGAAGTATTTGATAGAATGCAACCACTTTCAGAACAAGAACAGGTTGTGATGACCTGTTTTTCTCCATTACTAGTTCTGGAAGTGTCCTGTTCACCAGGACTTCTTGTCAATTCTGAAATCTTATTTTGGGTTTCTGAAATTTTAGAAGCTTCGCCAAGGACTCCTGGCTGAGATATTTCCAAAGCTACACTTTTCAGTTTTACATCTTTTAAGGAGGCATCAAAAGAATTCTGTTCTGTCATTACTGCTACTAAAGCTTTTTCTTTTGAAGTGTTTTGAGAATCACAGAGCAAGTCTGGACTATCAGTTTCTGAGTGAGTTCTACATTTATCACTTAACTTTTCCTCTACCAAATGAGAATTTCCCAAATTTTGAATTTCATTCTGTGTTTCAGGTAAAAAAGTCTTTGGGTGTAAGCTAAGCTCAGGCTTTACCGCTTTTACTTCCCTGTCTTTCATCTCTGCATCTTTCTCCAAGGTACTAGGAACATTTGTCTTAGTAACCGCAGCCTTAGTTGCATCTTCCTGTCCAACTTTCTCTTGGACTTCTGGTTTCTGTAGATCACAGAATTCCTGACTGCCTACCTCCTCTCTACCCCCTGTATCCACAAGTCCAACTTCTGCAGGCATCAGGATATCAGAAGCAGTTTTTGTTTCTGGCCATTCTGTCATTGACATTTCCAAGAGCTGAGGCTGAAGTGGCTTCTTGTTCATTTCAGCCCGATTCTCACCAAGAACGCAACTCCCTGTTACTTGATTATTACACTGTGAGGAACCTTCTTTCAATTTACTCTGAACATCTGTTGGAAGAGGAGTCTGAAATTTTTGGCTCACGTCTTTCTGAATACCATTTTCAATGTCAGAGCTCATCTCAGTATGAAGTATTAAAGTCTCCTGAATATCAGTTCTCTCCAGTTCTGAGCTTCTCTCAGCTAAGTGGACTTGGCTAACTTCAGCAGCCACATTCTGAGAATCCTCTTTCAAGGAAGATGAGCTATGATTTGTTCTAGGGTTTGCAGATGAGTCTGTAGGTTTTGTTAGGTTAAAGTTTTCTCCATTTGGAAGTGCAGAACTTGCAAGCTTGCTGTCAGTCGAACCTTTTCCACTACTACTGTAGAAAATATCATAGAGATCTTTAGCATTGGCTGTGGCCAAGCAAGAGTTTCGTTTCTCTACCTTTTTTGCCTGTTCACTGAAAGCAGTTGAAGGTGGTGGTGGTGGAGGGGGTCTCACAGGCATTGCCAGCATTGTCTGTTCACTTTCAGACACACCTGGAGCTACTTCATCCGCAGGGATGACAGTTGCCTGCTGGATTGCTGGTGGAGGAGGGGGTGGAGGCGGAATATCTGAAGTCTGGGAAGACTCACTTTTCTCTGCTGCTTTCAAATCCTCCTCTGCCCCTTTTAAAATTACTTCTTCTCCTCCAAAAGCTTTTGAGATGATATCTGGAGGCAGCAGAAGATCTGCATTGGTTTCTTTTACCACAGGCAGTGGTTTGGTGGTAGTTCCAGAGGATTTTATTGACAAAAAGGTGTTCAAAGGGGCTGGTTTGCTAACTGTTGCAGTAGTAGACTTCCTGAAAATCATTGTGGGGACTGGTAGACTGGGTAGAATTTTTGCTGGTGTTGATGTGGAAACAACTGGTGTCCATGGGCTAGTGTGTGGAATAACAGTTTTCCCAGACAGTTTGATTTCAATGGGCTTAACATGGAGTTTCCCAGACTGACACTTGTTCTCCTCTTTGTTTCCTTCTGTACTCTCCTCCTTTGGAATAACTCCTCCTGGGGTTTTATCCTCTCTCTCGGTCTTTTTCCAGCTGAATTTCCCAAAGGAAGTCTGGCTTGGTGATTCCTTTTTAGGCTCATCTTTCTTTTCCTCTTTTTTCTCCTCCTTCTCTTCCTTCTTCAGCTTAAGCTTGATACCCATTTTTCGCCCAGAAGAATCTATTTTGCCTTGAGTTTCACTAGTCCCTTCTCCAAGCTCTGGGATGCTCTTTGCTTCCTCTTTCTTTATTATTTTTGGTTTCTTCTCATCCTTCTCTTCTTTCTGTTTCTCGACTAGTTTCCGTTTCAGCTCACTCTGCCGCCTGCGCTCTGTTTCCAGAACTACAGCCAATCCAGCCTGACGGTCTAGATTTCTCCTCTCTTCATAGAGTGGGTTTTCATCTATGTATTTCTGTGGAAATAAATGGCACAATTTTAGCCACTGTTTCCATGAAAAAGAAATAAATAAATTCAGCTCTGTAACAATTTTGACTTGTTCAGTAAGTGCCATCTCAACGCTAAGAGAGCAGGGAACTTCTTCCTACCAAGAAACCGAGATGCTACAAACTCCACATTCTTTAATTTAATGTGAATTGAGCGGTGGCTTGCAGCAGTGGTGGCACTTTACAGAAGAGTGTGAAAATCAACACTGGGACTTAAAACACGGTTTCACCCCCATGCAAATAAAAGATTAGTCTCTATATAGTGGGAAGTTCTGCTTGTTTAGTTCAGCAGAATGTAGTGAAGATAATCAAATAAATATACTCTGAGGAGTCAAATGTCATTCTTCAGGAACGGAAGACAGAACAAGTAGAAGCTAACAGAAAGAATGACTCACTCCTGCTACACGAGTTACCAACCTTATATTTCTCATTGTGGGGATGACTTTTCACATGCTGCTCTGCTGAGATTTGATCTCCAAAAAATTCATGACAGAGCTGGCAATAATATCCAGTGATGGGAATCAGAAACTCAGAGCCTGAAAAGGCCGAAGAAAACCATCAGAGAAACAAAACTTAATAAATGCCAAGCTCTTAACAAAGCCAGATAAACATAGCAAAGAACAACAGCAAAACCTCCAGCAATGTTCCTTTTGGAATAGTTAATGCTGCTTTCCTTACGCTTACAGTATGGGAAATACCACTACCAGGAGCAGACATGTAAAGTGAAGAAGCTTGATTATTACGATTCAAAAAATTATTATAGTGCTCTCTATCGTATTAAGGTTATCCCCTATTCAAGTAGGTGAACATTTCCTACAGCCTTAATCTATTTTCCATCTTTATGGTATAGTCTGCTCACATACTAAACACCTGGTTTATAAAAAGAACACAAGTATTTTCATTGAAGTTCAGCAAGACTGCATCCTTGTGCCAACAGAACCAGCTGCCGTTATCTGTCACACTGCAGATCCTCCTTTGGTGGGCACTACTAGAAGTACATATCAGATTAATAAACTGAGACTGATCACTGGCAGGCCTATTTAGACATTCAGATTTTAAATCTTTTATTAATTTTCAAATAACTTACAGCTCCTTCCATATGGCTTTCTCAGATTCGCTGTATCTACCTTCCACCAAGTACTCATCAGTGATTTTTCAGGGACACTTCTACTAAAAATGTATTGAATGGAAGAGTCTGTTACAAGGCTGTGTGGAATAACGCACAAGATCTGCCCGAACAATAGAAAGTTCTCGTGGTCATGTTCTGAATTCCAGTAAGTTAGCAAAAACCACTTCAGAACTACACTGGAGGAAAAAAAGGCCAGCTGGTATTAAAAAAAAAAACCCTAAACTCTAAAAAGAAGAGAAGGAACCATGCTATGTTTTCCTACAGTACCGCTTCGTGACCTTTTCCACAAGAACAACCATGAAATTAAATAATTTGCCTTTTACCTAATAATATAGTATCTACATGTGCTCCTACAACAAAATAAAGTTTTGAAATTCCTTTCTCTGAGCAATTGGAATGTGCTGGAGGGCGAAGGGAGCTGATATCTACGTCAAAAAAAATTAACATACCTTTGGCAGGAACAGTTATCTTATCGATGCGTTTTATGGAGTCTTGTTTGGTCTCACTCTGCGTCTTCGAAGCCCAAGGTCTGTTGTAAGGATCCAGGGTCTATTTGCACAGTGACAGAGGTATACAGGCTCATATATTACACTAGCAAGGCAAGCACACTTGTCTTTTTCCTTTTTAACATCCTTTCAGAACACTGAACATTAAAATCAACGTGCAAATATTTACAGGAACTATGTTTTCCTCTCTTTCCCCTCCCATTTTGCATTTTATAATGAGAAAATAACCTGTGAAAAGGGTAAAATGTAAATGATAGCAAAGGATAGGTAAACATAGGAAACGCAAATATCAAACACTAGTTCCTGAGCGAATGGAACACAGGCCCCATGTACGCTTGTCGGAACACACTGGTAGCTGTACAAACTGCTGAAGTCCAACATTAAGGAAAAAGAATTTGATAAGCAACTTCTTGGGTTCATTATTACTTCAGATTCTCTTGTAAAATGTAGTTCTTCGATGTATGTTTTAGTGTTAGTATTTACAGCAATATGAAATGCGCTTAGTGAAGGAAACCTGCAACATACCTGTCTGTGTTTCTTATTATGCATGTGTGTGAAAAAGTCAAACATGGTTCCGCAGATGGTATTGCAGTCTTTGCACCAGTGGTTCCCTGCATCATAATATTCATAAATATTGGCCAACTGGAAAGGATGTTTGGAGGACTGTGAAGAAGATTCTGCTGGCTTCGGGCTTCTGCCTCTGGATTTTTCATTAGTAGTTTTTGATTCCTAAATTGAACAAAAGGAAACACTTCTCTAAGACAAGGCAGGACAGACATAATGCTCCAGAACTCAGAACCTGCCTCCAGCAGAAGCCACATACATCAAAAAAAAAATATATATATATCACCTGCTTTTCAGCGCCCAGGCTAATTCCACCGTTTCAGAGAGCTGGTATTGCCGACTAAGATGCTGCGTGGTCACAGTGAAGAGCTTCCAATAATGAAGAGCTCCCAGATGTAATGGCTGGATGGTTGCAGGTAATCAAGGAACCAAATGAACAAATTCCCTATGGCATGCACCCTTCTCACTTTATGGGTTTTGCATAAAGATCTGAATAGCTCCAATTTACCATACTAGCCAAACAATGCCCAGAAGACCTAAAATGGTTCCCCTAGAAGCATTCAGAAGTTACTGTAAAAGTAGCTTGGATTAAAGCAGATTGAAAAGGGAAGTAAGAATTAGTTGACTACAATTTAACTCAATTGGCTTTATCAGATTATTTGTGAACTCCTGAATCCTCCAGAAGACTCGTGGCTTAGCAATAATAGAAGGATGGTGTTTTGTTAATTACCTGAGTATATAAGGGGAAGCATATTGCGATTTAAGCATGTGATTATTTGCAATTACACTGATTTGTACAGAAAGATGCCATACAGTGATACACAGACATTTCAGGACTCTAGCCAAAATTAATACCGCACTGATGCTGCAAAGTAGCAAAACAGATAATCCCTGAAACATATCTTGAATGAGCCCTGCTAATTTAGATTACGACAGTACTAGATGTATTCTGAGTTTTGAGTTACATTTTCAATGGCTGAAAGGCCATTATGTTATCATTTCTAATCTGCATGGTAGTCTGGAAAAAAACAGCACGTTAACTTAGTCTATTGCATGACTTGTTATTCACTATCGGTGTTGAACACATTTACTTAAACCAATTCAAAATTGTTAAATAACATCTGCCTTACTTGAAATTCCTTTTGATAAACAGGGATAGATTCTCTCCTATTAACACCACCCCACACAACATACATTGTAAATCAAACAATGAAGAGACACCCAGGCCACTATGCGCCCCACCAATATCTGCCTCCCACTACAATCTAGTTCTTGGTAGCAGAGTAGGGAGTGACCCAGTGAATATTTACATATATTTTGTCTGCAAGAACATAGCAAAGCTGACATTCTCTTAAAACAACGAGAAGACCAACTTATGATCCACAGGAAGTGTATGGAAGGATGTTCATGACCCACTCAATATATCCTATAAAAATACTATCTCAACCAGAACTTTAAAAAGACAATGCTTCTCACATAGATAGCTGACAGCCAACTTTTAACTCCAGTTTGTGCTTAACCCCAGCTCAAAGATGCCTTTATAATTTGCTACTATTTAGAGCCCAGAAAAGACAATCTGTCTGTTTAGTACAAGACTAGCTTCACCTCTGCACTCACTATGTAACTACAACACACAAACACTGGTTCAGCAGCAAGAGACAACAAGGTAGCTTGCACATAAGCAGAAAGGCATATGTTTTTGCCCTTAGGTTGGCATAGTCAATCGATCCCAGTGTCAAAAGGCCTGCACCATCTTTCTTTTCATTAAAAAAAGTTAACAATCAGAATTACAGGGTGAATCTTAGAGACTAAGGGCAATGTCCTATGTGCCTATAGATATCTGAAAGTATTAAATGTTCCTGGCTAGCACTCAGTATTTTCCATGTTAAAATAAAGAACTATGAAAAGGGGATCAAGTTATTATGGGTATGGACAATACACACAATGAAAATTAAAATAATGAAAAATATATTCACATATGCCTTATCTCAATATAAGAAAGCAATGTAACTTAATGCAGTGTAGGATTTAGAAGACATTGTTGCCTACTTCAGTTTTACAATGTGGTGACGAAAGCAAATGATTTGTAAAAGGAAGTGGATACTAGACTTCAGTGACATTTCAAGAAACAAAACACAAAAGCAAGCCTTAAAATGAAAGACATCTAATGAGTTATCTGAACCAGATCAGGATGAAGGATAAGGAAAAGTCTACAGGATACACAGATTTGAGTGATCTTGTAAGAAATACCTCTTACCCTACTAACATTTTCCTCTCTGCAAAAAATATACAGTAAAGTCCACATAAAAAGCATCTACCATCTCTCATCAGCTATTTTAGTTACATATTTGAATAAACATCTGAAAAGCAAGATAATTAATCTCCTAAATATATGCATAACCTTTCAGATGTTACTATCATACAGTACTTCCAAAGTAAAAACTATATTTTGGAATGCAATAAGCCTGTTTTGGTATATCCAGCACTCAGTAGTACAGACCATGTCAGAGAGACCATACTGATGCGTTTCTTAAGACAGAGCATGTACATAATAATCATGTTAAGCTGACAATCATATGTGAATCTTGTGATTTGTTAACATCATCACCCAGTGAGAAGACCAACATTCTCCAAACTTGCAGAGAACTTTGCTGCTACAAACATTCCTCCTTGACAGGCCATGCCAGAAATGCTGTGGAGAAAAAAAAAGTCTGTCCTCCTGGTATGGTATTGCGACTGAACAGCTACAAACACTCATGATATTGTTTAATCCAACCAACAGCTCAGCAAAACCAAGATCAAAACCGGTAAGTGGTACCGAACTGCACAAACCCTGAGGGAAATTATAAACACTGATACATTGATTCTCACCTGCATGCACCATCAAAACCAGCGTATGAGATGTGATAAGAAATGACATCAAATGATCCTCTAGTGAATGTCTGGGAGCAGCTGTCTCCCCAGTGCCCTCTTCTCTTAGTGGGAAAATCACTAGCACACAAGCCAGAAGACTTTACCTTATTGGAGGAAGTTGTTTTCTCCAGACCTTTTGTATTTTCTGACTTGCTGTTCTTTTCCGAGGAATCTTTCGTTTCCACAGATGGCTTCCGGGGTTTTTCAAAAATGTTAATCCCCAGGATCTGTGCTACTTTGTCAAGCTCAGACTGCTTCTTGTCAGCTGCATCAGATTCTTTATGCAGCTCTGAAATCTCCTTCATAATGTTCTCTTGCAGTCTGTTCACCTCAACCAACAAGGGATCTTTGTGTCCATCCTTCTCACGACGTTTTTTCCTCAACATCTCTCCTGAGTCAATCAAGGAAGTAGAAGAGTTGGTAATGCAACAGGAAAACTGTCTTAAGATTTGTATAACTATTCCAACAATAAGTAAAATACTAATATAAAATATTACAGCTAAATCTTAACTAGGAAGCTGTAAAGATGGAACTGACTCTTAGGTACAGCATCACTAAATCTGCACGATCCACCTCTGTAAGGACTGCCTTAATATACACCTCTAACAAAAGCACCACAATCCTCAAGAGAGAGAATAAATTTAATAATCACTATTTCCCTGTGTGACCAAACAAGCAAAAGGTAATCGTATGTTCTAACCTGAAAGTATTGTTTTCCAAAAGTGAAGGAAATTAGTATTTACTTGGACCAATCAGAATTTTTTAAAATAAAAAAGTTAGCTCTGTCCAGAGAGGACTTTTCTTTCTCTAAATAAGATTCATGAAAAATTGAAAGGCATGCTGACATGTCTTCAGTTACTCTTTCTCACTTCTTCTAAAAAAGCACTAAAATGCAAAGTGTAACTCATCTAACTTATCAAGCTGCCAAACAAGATGCAAGAGCAACTGTTTGCTTCAGTGTAACAGACAAATTTTGACATAATTAATTTTAATATAGTAATTATGTTACTGCTTTCTCAAGAGTTCTGCATTGCCTAGAGTATGAAAATATGTTTTAAACTATAGACTATTATTTTGTTCTTCACTTCTCCTAGTACGTACTGGAACTTCTCGCATGGGGGCGGGGGGATGCACTGTACCTTGCTGTTTACGAAGCCTGTCCAATTCAGTCTTAAGATAGTAAAGCTTCTTTTGCCGTGCTTCTCGTTCATTCTTCAGTTTTTCTCTCTCTTCTATCACCTAAATAGATTGGAAGGGGACTGGATTTTCTTCTCTTCCCAACACAAGTTGACAAGTCTTGCAGGAGTTACAGCAAGACCTCAGTTTGCCAGTCACAGAACACCGCTCGCTATCCTTAAAAAGTTCTTGAATATTTTAACACAACAAATACACCTCTACCTCTGCATCTGCAGGTAACTATATCACGTGCTCATGCTTCAACCCTATATGAAGGTGATTTTTTTCTTTTGAGTAGTGTATTCCTCAAAACTGCTTTATTTGTTGCACCATTTCCCAAGGCACTTAGGCTCAACTGACGATCTTCTACAGAGATGAGCAAGATCAATGCTAAATGGCTCTTCAAAACTCATGGCAGTATCTCTACAACTGGCATGTTCCATCAGCGACAAAAGACTTCACAGCCCTTCACCTTGCCTCCTGCTTTGACTCTGGCCAATTTTTGTTATTATTTAGGCTTATGTTTCAATCTCATCATAACTGTATCACCAAATTATTCTGCAGGCAGAACTGTCTGAAATGAAACACCTGGATTAAGTTGTTTTCTTGCTCAGTAAGCTAAACTCTGGAATAAGGAGCTCACAACTCTGCTTTCCATTGATTCTCACAGAAGGAACAAGGCAATAGGCTAAAATGAAACCTGAGAAGTTCTTCCAGTTTCTTCCAGGTTCATTTTTCAAGACACAAATCTCAATTTTTTTTTTACCTTCACAATGCTCTTAAAGCTTACTATTGACTTCTCTCTTGAGCAAACAACAAACTACTATGGCAATGTAAACGTTGGCAGGATCTAGGGATTCTGGAGTAAGCCCTGGAAGGAGTTCTACCAACACAGTTAGGCCATGTCTTAAATCCCACAAGTTTTTTTTTGTTTGTTTTTGTGTTGTGTTTTCTTTTTTTTAATCACCATTCTGAGTTTTCTGCCAGTATAGGGAGTGCATCAACTGGAGCATGCAAGTTTTTATACTCCAAGCCATCCCAGAAAAAGACAGTGGACTAAGCCCAAGCCAAAGATGTCTGTAGTGCAGACAAAGTGCTGGAAATTCTGCAATGCATAGGTGAGCTACCAGGGTATGTCACGGCAGGAGAAAATGACACACCTTCAGCCAACAGAGCTTGTCCAGAAGTGCCAAATTTCCTTAACAACAAAATTTCAACCATGTCAGCTGAAGAAATTACTAGTCCTGCAAGCAGTGAAAGCTCATTTATCTGCTGATGTAACACTTTGTTTAAATACTTGAGTCACTTCAAACAAAAAGCAGAGAGGTTATCTCAGACCAAAAATTTAAAGTGACTTCTTTTGAGCCTCTCTTGGATTTAGTGGTCCATCTTTCCATGGCCTGATTTCGTTCTACGGAGCATGATATAACTGAGTAGGCAAAACCAACTTTCAGGAATCTTCCAGTCCTTTGACAGTTACACAACTACAGTTTCCTATTCTAAAATACACTCTTCTCCACTACTCTCTAATTATCATACAAACCAAGGTAACTAGAAACACCCATAACCTAAACCGGTGTCAGATGCACCAAGTAAAGAACAGTTTCCCTTAAATTCTTCCAATTTTGTGATTCTTATAAGAGATAATGAATACAAACGGGGGAAAACTGTATGCAACTGTGAAAGATGACATCCTCCAGTATGTATTTAAGAATGTCTAATACAGGTACAACCATGGTATTGCTGTACCATGTACCATATTCAGATGGAGCCTCCTGTGTTTCAGTTTGCTCACTGTCTCTTGTTCTGCCATTGGACATCACTGAGAAAAGCCCAGCTCCACCTTCAGGTGGAAATACAGGTATTTCAGTATCTAAAGCTCAGTGGAATAAAGCCAAGCGGTTGCCCCCATGTCTTTCTTCTGTAAGACTGTTGACTGGCCCCAAGAACTTTGACTTTGTGCTTAATTTCATCTGTTCAGCCATAACCTATGGGTGTATAACTCTGGAGGATTTTAAACACATTTTTTAAAATTGTCACAGCGTAATACAGACAAATGCCTAGAAATCTTTAACAAAAGCAAATTTAGTCCAACTGCTTTTAAACTGGAGCCATTCAGGGAAAAAAAAAAAGGTGCACTTGCAGCGGAAAACCTTCTATCCCAGCAATCAAGCAGTCCAACATATTTTGATGTATTGGAATAAAAAAACATACCTTCTGCTTTTGAGCTGCCCGATTTTTTTCATCCGACATCTTTTCTGTGGTATTTTTGAGAGGGTGTGAAGACAGACGAAGGGGCACTTTGGAATGAGCAGGTGTGGTAGGGACATGAACGAGCACAGAACCATCTCTTTTTACATCAGGGACATCCTTTCCCATAGAGACTGTCTCAATCACGCGGAGGTTGGGACGTGTGGGGTTTGCTGACATGGCCATAGTAAGAAGACCATGAGCTTCTGGCAGTGTAGGATTAGGCTGCTGGGCCGGGGGGTACATGGTCCAGCCAGGGGCTGCATATGCCATATAGTGCCCATATGCATCATATCCTGGAGGAGCCATTGTGGGAGGTGGATAGTTTGGGGGCATTGGAGTGGCAGTGAACTGGGAATAGTTGTGAATTTGGTACTGGGAAACTGAAGTAGGTGTAGGTGGCAAACTAGCAGGAGCTGGGGGAACCGAGGTAATGAGAGAGACAGAAGGCAGAGGCTGTTCTGGTGCACATGGAGGTATATCCTGTCCCACTGGCTTGTTCTTAGTATATTCTGATTTCTGAAGAGAAGATGCATCTTTAGACTGCTGGAAAGAGACTGGAGGTGATGCTGAGTGCTGCTGGCCTGACTCGGGAGAACGAGTGTCACTCCGGCTGCGACGCAAGTCCCAGGAGTCCAGTCTGCGAGAATCTGAAGAGCGACGATCAGGAGAACGAGATGCCAACTTTTTGCCATGAAGACGTTCCTGTGTACGAACAGCCAGTTTTCCAATTTCAGCAACGCCGATGTCAAGTCCAATGGTTTTGAGTAAGTCATGGATCTTTGCATACTCCGCATTAGGCTCCTCTAAAGGATCCAGCTTGACAGCTGGAGCAGGAGTAGGAGGTGGGGTCACTTTCTGGCTTGTGATCTCATTGCCACAACTCACGGGGGGCTTTTGAATGGGGAGAGATTCAGTTTTGGTGTCTTCATCCTCATCACCATAAAGAAATTTCTCTTCATCCTCAATGTCAGGAAAACTACGCCTCCTCTTCTCCTGAGCACTGACAGAATCAGCCATCATGCCCAGAATTCGGGAGAAACCACTGCCATCCTGACTGGCCCTCTCATGAGGCAGCAGGAAGTCACTATGGCGATCAGCAGGCTCTGACTTGGGTTCTACCTTTTCCTTGTGACTTAAGAAGCTTCCAAACTTCTCTTCAAACGTGAAAGCGTCTTTGGGAGCCCCAGAAAGCGGGTTCCACTCATATAAACCGTCACGCAACTCCTTGTTTGCAGACTCCACAACAGAGTCTTTGTTAAACCGTTTGAGGAAGTTCTCCACTTCAGAGGCAAAAGGAGCCATGTCGTTGCTCTGGGGCAAAGACGAATGACTAGAAAGAAGAGGAAGATCCTTGCTGGGAGCTGGACTGCTTGAAAAGCCCTCAGGCTGAAAGAAACAGAAGTTACTATTTAGTACAGTACCTTTCGAGGGGACTATGCACCTCACAGAACAAACAAAGGAACATGTAGATTTCTCCTCAACTTCACAGCTGAAGAAAAGAGTTTGAAAAGGCAACATACAGTTCAAAGAGAAGACAAAATATTACAAAACAAGTTGCCTGATGATTCTGGAATGTAATGTCCAGCAATGAACGCTTATCCCAGAGAATACACAAAACCACAATTATATTTAATTAATTTTTTGCAAGCATAAGAACTGAAACTTTGAAATTGAATTTCCATAACATAAATTTCGCTATGCTTTGAGTTTAATCACAGACATAGGAAATAGGATTTCAACACCTTAAAACAGATAAAAACAACTGCACTGGGGTTATTCCCAGTCACTTCTTCAGATACACATAATTAATGCCATGTTAAATAGGACTTCCAATAATAGGTATAGAATGGGATCCTCAGTATTGGAGCACCTCCTGAGATAAACTTGTCACTGTCAAACCCAAACCGATCAGTACAACAGGCAGATCAAAAGTGACATGCTAAAACATCAGAAAAGAAAAGTCAATTTAACACAGTGGTCGCAACCGCTTATCTTTCCATTGCTCTGATTTTGAGACTCAACTGGTACAGCTTGGGTACAAATTCAGTAGGACTGATCCCAGCTTACAGTCCAATGGGAAAAAAATAAGGAAACTTGAAGATGTTTTCAGCCAGAGGTACTGAGGGTGCATTAGGTAGTTCTGTAAGTTTATAAAGAAACAAGAAAGAGGCACTGTGACAGACAGAGAGCTTCAATCAATGTCCTGACAGTCCTGACAGAAAAAAGACTGAGGTTTTCTATAAAAGCTAGCACGGATCTCAGCATCCTCGGCTAAATTTCAACAAGGACACTTTACTCTGCCTCAGATTTTATATATGTTTGACTCTTGATTAAATTCCTTCACCATTTAAAGTTTCTAATGCAATCCTAACTTGTATAGGCCTCCAAGAAGATATCTATTCTCTCAAAGACAGAAAAACATAAAGATTTGGCTTTTCTATTCTGGAAATCAAACTAACATTCTGCATCATGAAGTGACTGTTTTGGAAAGCAGGAACATATAGACAGACAGACAGAGATCAAACCTGAATAGGAGACTCTACTTCCATCTCCACTCGTTTCTTCAAAATAGATTTTTTGGGCATGGATGGAACTTCCTCAGGCCTATACATATACCGAGGCTCAGAAGTCTGTAGTGTGTTAGTCAAGCCGGGGATCACATAACCACTGCCTGAAACATCATTATTCAAGTTTCTACTACGCTCCTCTTCTTCTCTTTTCCTCCTTGCACGGTCAAGCTCTCGGAATTCTTCATTCAGGTACGATGGACTCGGGCTCCTACTGCGGCTGCGGCTTCGTCTGCGATAGTTTCGTGTTCCTGATGAGAAACTCTGATGTTCTCCACTCACACCATGTATCTTGTCATCCTTTTCATACCGTGGACGCTTTATTTCTCGTCCCCTCTCTTCTGGCCTCAATGGGTAGGAGGATTTCCTGAGTTTGTCACCATCTCTGTCAGAGCCACGAGGCAGCTCTTCTCGACGACCATAATGCTGACTATAATCTGAACGATGGAGGAAAACATCTTGGTTGCGGTAGTCTTCATCATGTCTCATGACAAAGGAACTCGAAGGTTGATCTTCATGTGACGTGTATCTCTCAAGGCCTCGAGGACATGAGAGGCCTCTAGTGAATATTGGACCATCAGCCATATCATCCCTGTGTAAGAGAAGCACAGAATAAACATAAGTGCTCAAGTCAGAGTAAACTAAGTCTTACTCCTACTCAAGAGTAAGAAATTTCCAAATCAGTTTCAGAATAACATCTCCATCACTAAACAGAAGCAACATTTTATGTTCTTAAAGGGCAGGGGAGAGGGAGAGACTTATTTTTAATGGTATTATACATTCTTCCTGGGAAGCCATCTGCAAACCCAGTGACATGAACAATTCAACTCATACTGCAGAAGGAGAGCATTGAAAAATTGATAGGATGGATTTATTTCTGTGAAGGAGAAAGAATACACGTTTTAAAAAAACATCACTATCAAATTTCAGACCACAATCCCTTTCCTCATCTCTGCCAGCAAGATGCCAAGGTCACGTTTCATATGAATTATTCAAGGTATAATTCAGTTTCACACTGGCAAACGCAACCAGATCCTCTTTTTATCTTCTTCTGTGGACAATGACCACAAATTCTAGCAACATCTTCTGTTGCAACAGATCTGTAGACAGGACTGTCACTAATCACATGAACTATTACACCCAAAAAGAAGCAGAATTTTTATAAGATATCTAGGAACCAGGGACAGTAAATGTAATAGTATCAGTGCTTTGTGCTAGCCTCTGCATTATTACATACAGTGGATGTGCAACTGGCACAACACCAGAATAACCACAGCATCTCTTGGACTATCTTCTTTTGGACCAATTTCTACACACTCTTCCAATTAGGAGTATCGTTTTAACTAAGACCTTTGGCCCCACCTCTAAAAACTTTTCCGAGACTGTTCTTTAGATCAAGCAGAAACAAACCAAACCAGTTGCTGTTTTTACTCACAGGTATTTTAAAAATAAAGCAAGATTGTCCAAGAATGGGAGGCAAATGTGCTCCTTAAGTGAGATCAATGGGACAGAAACCCTTGATAAACATCTTGCCCAAGCAATCAAGACATCAACTTGAGATAAAATATGTATGATTGCTGGAATCCTCAAAAATCACCTCCTCCTACTGGAAAAGTCCCTCCATAGATCTGAGAAGGGACAAATCAAGTAATGCCAGATGACATCTTCAAAAAAAAATCTGCAGATAAATTATAGCCCTAGATTTTAAAATCACTAGACTAAAAAATAACAGACATAATAAAACGATGTCTTTTTCTTTAGTATTTTCATAGTTTACACATGCATATTAAAACCAACATGAAACTTCACTTTATCTCCAACCTGCATCATTGCTAAGCATTTCATATGTTACTAGATGTTTTATCAGTCCAACACATAAGGCAAACATGACACAAACCAGTACCACAGTACTACTTGGTAGCTTTCCAGTTCCCAGCAAACTACACACATCCACTCCCTCTAAAAGCACCAAAATATCTAAAAAGTAGCTAGAATTAAATTTCATACATAAATGTTGCTGTTCATAGTCTACATAAAGGTATGTCTATCCCCAATGTTACCTCTTCTGAGAGCCTGCTAAACCTATACAAATTGCATGATCACACCTGTTGGAGTAACAGACATACTTCACCACACACCTTCAGCTGATTTTTGTGCAAATAATTCACATGCATGCTTGCCAGGTGTCACCTACAATTCAAATTCTCTGACTGCAGTGACAAAGCAGAAGGAATATTTAATCATACTTCAGAAAGAAAGGAACAGCAAACCTACTATACTTACAAGAAGATGTTCCAAATACACTCTGAACAGCTAAGATGCAGATTTAAAACTCAAAGATTACATACAAGTGTGAGGAAAAGAATTATTTGCCTTACAGAAACTTTGATTCTTTGAAACATGTTTTCTGTAAATATAGTCCAACAGTGACATGTCCCTCTTAACTGGTTTGGATGCTTTTAGTCAGCAAAGTCCACTACAAGCTATTGCATCCCTGAGAGAGGATACAAGGTGGTACCACCGTGACCATCCCAAATCCTTCACCAACACAGAATCCATGAATTACTGGAATTTACAGTTTCAGAGGAGAACAGACCCTAGACTACATAGACATGATGTCTTAGAGAGCTACAACTAGTGTAAGGTAAGTTCACTTTTTGGCATATTTATTCACATACATGGAAACAGAAATAAATAATGGTATTCTGCTGTCAGCAACCGACAGGACTCCACCTTAACAAACAGTCTTTGAATAGGAAGTCAGATGAGCTGCTCATACTCAAGCCAACTGTCACTCTTGATATTATGCCAAAAAAAAAAAGTTATTTCAGAGCACAGCCTAACACAGACCAAGTCTCTGCAGTGATATGATCTAGTCTTTTGGATTAACCTCAGACGAAAGAATTAGTGGGATGCTCTGTATAGCTTATGCCAGCTCAGATAGTAGCAGAATGTCTTTAAAATGTTGATAAAGGGAGAGATGGAAGACAGGGAGAGGGATAAGATATATTCTTCACTTTGATAGACTGAGATTCTGTAAGACAAAAAAAAAATACTGATCTGTTGAAGTAGAAGACTGAAGCTGCTTAGGTGGCCTTGAAGTCACAGGCCAGCAGCATTCAGTATGCTTACTTATACATATGAAGGAGGCCAGCTGCCCTAGAAACTCAGGGCAAGTTCCTACAGATGTTTTAGGATGAGACCTGCACGTGGACACACACCCTGAGAAATGCTCCTGGGGCATGCTGAAAATCCACTGATGCAGGAGGATCCAAAAGCATCCTTGATGTCCATCCTTTAGTATTTTATTTCCTTTGTAGGCTAACGTATCTCTCTACGATCCCAAGGACCTGCGAATTACAGAGCATAATTTGTCAAAGTGATTGCTTGAAATCTCTGAGCAGTTAGCAAAAATAGCTAAGAATAACTAAATTCAGAATTATTTGCTCCAATTACTTCAATACTTGAAGTGACATCTTTAGAAAACAATCTATTTTTGACCTTTCTTTTTTTAATGAAAATAAGAACATACCACATACTAAATAAGAATGTGATATGCCCAGTATTAAACCCAATGGTGACTGACAATAAGGGCTACTTTAAAGCCTAGTGATAGACATCAAATCGGTGTTCCAGTACCAGGGCAACCTCTCAGAGAGGAAAAAAAAAATACATGACAAAGAAATACATGATAAACAATCTTCTAAAACCAACCAAAATAACTAAACAGTGAAGAAGTTTGGAAGTCTGAAGCAGCACCTAGAAGCTTTAGGAAAAGCTAAGGAATGACTAGGTTGTCACACCCTTTAAGGTTCTGGACAGCGGGCACCACTCAGCCAGCAAAACAGATTGGACAGAAAAAAAAAAAAAAAAAAAAAAAAAAAAA
>WHYT01015852.1:485963-516616 GCA_009806455.1 Tetrax tetrax
CCCTGTGCTCGGCGGTGCGGGGAACCGCTCTCTCCCTCCCGCCCTCCCTCACCGCGCCTGGTCGCCGGCGGCCGTGAGGGGGACACGCTCGGCCGCGCACAGGCGGGTGCTCCGCCCTGTTTGCCTCTCGTCTGGAGCTTCCCGCTGCGCCCCCCTCCTCAGCGCTCCCAGTCGGGAGAGGGGGCCGGGGGCGAAGGCGGTGGGGAGGGAGAGGGGGAGCTTGGCCGGGGGGGAGCATCCCCCTCACGGAGGCCTCGGGAGGGCCTTGCCGCAGCATGGTGTGCCTGTGGTGACAGCAGCCTCTAGGTTGAAGCAAAAGGGCTTTGGGTTTGTTTTTTGTTTTGGTTTTTTTTTTGGGTTTGGTTTTTTTTTTTGTCTCCACACTGTGCTGTGGAGCTTGTCGGTATGAGTGTTGTTCTTAAGCAGCGGTGTGCTCAAGAGCAGTCCTTGGCTGCTCAATGAGGTGATGCTGAGCTTCCAGCTCAGAAAATTTCTGAACAAATTTCTTTGCTATGACTTCCAGGTAGGGAGGAACCACCTCCCACGTCCTTCCTCTCCTCACCTGAGCACCTGCTACTGACCATGCTTAGTGCAGGCAAGTGAGTATGACAGTTTCGATTCTCATAAGTGAAGCATGAAAAGTTTCTCTTATTTTGTGCTGGAGCTGTCTCTGGTGAGGAGGAGGATGACAAGTGTTTTCAATTAACTGAAATGGGTTAGCAGTGGAAAGAAATGAATGCAGAGAAGTGAAAATTCTGATAAAATTCTCTATTTCCCAAATTCCTGAGCCTTTATATCTTGTTTAGAAACTGAGAGAAGTTTCCCGTGCGAGATTTATATTTTATTATTAGCTTGATGCTATGTGAGGGTTTGTATTTGAAGACCTAGACCTGGATGAAACTTTGTGTTTTTGAGGATATATTTGCTAGAACATAATGTACCATTTGAAGCATAGTACTTACGGCAGCAGCAGTAGTAACGAAGAGCAGCAGGCTGATAGGTGGGCATCCATTTGATACTATAATAAGGTATTTCTGCTGGGAGTGGTTGGGTATAAGTGTATATTAAAACTAACTGCTGCACCTTAACATTTTCTGAGTGGATGCACCACTACACAGGCTCAGGAAATAGGCACAGTTATGCCAATCATCAGAATAAGCACAAGCTATGTAAAGACTTACCTTATTTTCCGTTACCATTGTTCACTCCTCCCCCTTCTCTCCTAAAGTTGATAATGTTCATCAGTGACCTTAATTCAATTATAAGTATCCTGGAATAAGAATTTCTTCTTTGAAGATGCCCAGAAGACTGTGGATCTGCTTCTGGTGTGAGCAAAATGTAATGACAGTGGAGGCAATGGATATTAAACCTGTTCAGCAAACTACCCAGTGCCACAGACTTGC
Organism: Tetrax tetrax; assembly: GCA_009806455.1. Lineage (NCBI taxonomy): Eukaryota > Metazoa > Chordata > Aves > Otidiformes > Otididae > Tetrax > Tetrax tetrax. The sequence continues at coordinate 487,367 of WHYT01015852.1, forward strand.
TGACGCTCGGAGAGGCACAGGGTTGTGCTTTACAGTAACTCCAAAACTGATGTGTACATAGGAATTTTCCCTCTAGTTCTGTAGTGTAGATCATGTCCAAGTAGTTTATCGCTATAAGGAATAAACTATTATGCCAAATGCGTCTTGTTTCTTCATTGAAAGGAAAACCGTGTTTTGATGCATTCGTGTCAGGCGTCTGTGGGAAGGGGCCAAGTTTCAACAACTGAAATACATCAAAAGAACCTACCATGAGAAAGAAAATGGACTTGTTTAGTTTTGCACATCTCTTCCATGCTATTGCATTCTTCACATCAGTTTTAAAAAATTGTTTTGAACCACAGTTTGACCTTTGAAACCAAGAGACACAAACCGAAGAAAACTAGCAAATTATTTTTTTTTGTCAGATTTATGTAAAGTTATGCATATAATATTTAAAAACTTTGCAAAATACCAGAACATCAAAATATTTTCTAACTTGTTTTTGCCTTGTATCCAAAAGAGGACTACAGGAGGTGTCCTGGTAGTTTCTGGTGATAGATTTCAGTGGCATTTGGAAGGTAAAGGAATCCAGCTGTTAATAACTAATTAGAAAGTTTATTAAAACTTCTATCTGCACACCAGTAAGTAAACTGCTCAAGAGAGGAATGGTAAAAGAAAGCACACAGCATGTGTTGTGGTGTTAAAAGAGTTCAGAAGAGAAAAATTCCATTTGTTGGAGGAAAATATTTGACTGACTAGTGCTTATTAGCCTTTTGTAGCACCCTGTCATCTTCATGCATTGCTTTACAATTACAATTTATAAACTTATTTTGTACTAGCTGTAGTGTCATCTTTCAATCATATGCCTAACCGAGTTAAGTTTTTAAAGGGACTGAGCACCCATAGTGAGAGTCAGTTAAATTGTTCCTAAAACCAGTACTGAGCAAATCGAGAGTCTTCACATCTTTGCAAGAGGAAGTACTGCAGTTTGTCTCGGGGACTAAAAACGTGAGGCAAGGTCCTTACCTGCTTGGCAGAGGTTTGTGTAATACTCCTGCAACTGATGCTCTGGACTCTCACTGGACAAAGGAGGTGCCAGTCAGTCTGCTCTGATACAAAGTCAGCTCCCAAACTCCTCTTTGGAATTCCAAAACTCATCTTGGAACTTGCAATTAGCTGCTGCTTAGACAGATTTTAACTAATGGGATGCTGAGGGTGACGGACTGGTAATAAGGTGTCTCTGGATTCTCATTAGGCCTCAAATAAGAACATCACAGGAGCAAACAACATGGAGAAAGAAAAGAATGGAAAGAGAAAAGTTAGTTCAGTATGAACAAGTAAACAGACATCAGAATTGAAGTTAATTCAGGTTGGACCATAAGGTTAAAAAAGCAGTACAGTAACAGAAAAAAACCATAAAACCTATTTATAATTTTTTACGTTGTTACATCTGAGTCAAGACTAGATCCAGGGGCATGAGACAACCATGCAGCACTTCCTCTAATGTTAAATGGCTAGGCTGCTAGTAAGAACAAAGACAATTTCTGTGATGTTATGACAAAATGAGCGTTCTTGTGAGAAGGTGTGGTGGAAGATATTCTGTCTTCTGAACTTTGTGGTTTTTTTGGAAAACAGGGCAAAATGTGTATGTTGTGTCTTTGGGTCCAGACAAAGCAGCCTGTTCATGAAAAATTTTGGACTGAGACAAGTAATTAAGGCTTCCTTGGTCATGATGTTACGGAATTTGAGGATGTTTCGGCTGATAGGAGAGCCCTGGCTCACAGAAAATGCATCCAAGCAGAAAATTGCTTTCAGAGATTTTGCATCTATAATTACAAGGTTGATATTTCTGAATTTAAGGTTTGTCTAGGCTGGCTTCTGTTTCAGCTCAATATTTACTTTTAGCTGGGAAGTGGAATGCACATGCAGCCCACACTCATTCCCCGACTCTGTGTCCTGGGAGGGTTATTAAGTAATCTGTAACAAAATAAACTCAAAAGAGAAGGCGGCGGGGTACAGTCTCCCTTTGCCACATAGCTCTTCCTCGCTATGGATCCATCAATTGTTTTGCCAATGGACAGGGGTTAGCACTAAGGACACAGGCACCAAGTTAAAGAAGTAAGCTTATCTTTACTTGCAGTTAAAGCAGTGATATGTTATAGATAAAGATATTGCAAAGATAAAGCAAAATACGGCAATGCACGTAGTCATTACTACACACGGCTAACTATAGCGATTAAGATACGTCACCAGTTGCCCTGATGCTTTACCATCATCCAGATCCACAATCGCTGGGGAGCCCTGGTTATAGTGAGGATTTGGAGAGCCTTTCCCGGCAATTGGGAGGTCCTACGCAGTGCATCCACACGTAGGTGAGGTCTCCAAAATCACTGCAAAAGGGTCCCACCTTTCATAGTGCTAAATAAACAACTTTCATCTCTCTAAAATGCAGAATCATCTGGTTTCAGCTACCCCGTTGCGCCCCCCCCACCCCCACCGAAGAGCTTGGCCAGAGATCAAAAGAGGAAACAAGGGAGCTGCTGTGATATAATGCTTCTCTCTTCCATATCTCCTGGGTTTTTTTTTCATACACAAGGCGAAGGAGTTGTTACTTATTCTTACGGTGTACTTTCTCACACTCTGTGAATAGTGAAGAAGTTACAATTAAAACAGCACAATCCCGCTGACCATAGCAATGCGATACGGATCATCCATGGGTCAACTCTGGCTCAGGCCTGTTAGTCAGGCCCAATCCCTTCATCAATCTAGAGCATTAAAAAATTCTGGATAATAGACAATGAATAAAATCTGGCCTGCATTGGCCTGTGGGGGTGAATTAAATTAAACCTGATGTTGTTGGTTTCGTTTTTTTTTCCCATTGTAAAAGCTCTGATTTTTTTATAAATGTCAGGTGTATGATTATTTATAGTGCGCAAGGTATTTTGTAAGCAATATAACCACAGCCTGTACTCCACATGGCACACATCTTAAATCAGCCAAATACATAGCAGCAAATGTCACAGGCAGCAATATTCAGGAATAGGGGAAACGGCCAAAAGGAAGCACAAAAAGAAGTAATGTCTATTTAGATTCTTGCCTTTCTCCTATTTAAGTGTCCTTATGTGGAACAGGCACCAGTGATTTCAGATCAGTTAGGGTGGATTGGTATTCTAGGGTTCCTTTTTTTTCTCTTTTAATACCCTTTACATTTGTTTTCCCATATGAGTGTAGGTAATGCTGCCTGGAGCAAAAAGGGATACGTGGCATCTTAAAACTGCCTTATCTTTCAGTTGAAAAGTTCATGGTTTTGAACATGAAGAGGTTAGGAGATAAGAGCAAGCAGAACGCAGCACATGAAAAAGAATGCTAGAATGCAATGTGGCTGAAATAGAAAAGCTCTGAGAATTATTAGCTCAAGGGAGAGAGGATGGTCTTTGTCCTGGTATCTGAGAACTTCTCTGGTGTCCTATTAAGTCAAGGGAGGTTGGTGGTTGTTTGGTTTTGTTGTTTTTGTTTTGTTTTGTTTTGTTTTTTTCTAATTTTCATTTGGAAATAAATAAGACATTAGAACCAGGCAGTCTAAAGGTTTCATTCATGTGCAGCTCATGCTCCAGCCTCACACATCCTCTATTTGCTGTCTTGACAGTTCACTGCTTTCACAACATCTTTTTGAAGGGAAGTCTCCTTGAGCAGAGAGAACATAAAACTTATTATCAAGGCCTCTACAGAAAAGTTTACTCTAGAAATCTTTGGACAACCTGTGGGAGAAAGAGCAGACTGGCCAAATACACAGTGTACAGAATCAGTAGCTAGCTTGGCTGCGAAAAGGCAGCCTTGCAGCCGACACACAGGCAAAGATTACTTTCAGGGCTGCGAGAAATCAGAATCCTCAGAGACAACAATTAAACAAGGAGAGAGATATACATGTTTACAAAAACTTTCAAGGAAACTATGATTAGAGAGTACTGTGCACTCCAAGCTCTTGCTCTTATCTCTCCTGTCTCACACTCCCTCAGCCAGATCGGTGTGCTTTCTCAGACAGGAATGTTACTGATATTTTCCTTCCTCACCACCCCACTGATAACACTTCTAAACTGTACTGGGTTTGCGTGGCAAGGTTTTGGTAGCAGGGTAGCAGGGATAGCAGGTGCTGTGAGAAGCTTCCCCTTTGTCTGATAGAGCCAATGCCAGCCGGTTCCAGGATGGACCTGCTGCTGGCCAAGGCCGGGCCCAGCAGGGAAGGTGGTGGTGCCTTTGTAATAACATAGTTAAGAAGGGGATGGGGGATCTGCACAAGAGAAAACTGCAGCTGGAGAGAGGAGTGAGAATATGTGAAAGAAACAGCCCTGCAGACACCAACATCACTGAAGAAGGAGGGGGAGGAGGTGCTCTATGGTGAGGCAGGTTGTCCCCCTGCAGCCCACGGAGGAGCAGAGATCCACCTGCAGCCCATGGAGGACCCCACGCCAGGGCAGGTGGATGCCTGAAGGAGGCTGTGACCCCATGGGAAGCCTGCACTGGAGCAGGATCCTGGCAGGACCTGTGACCTCATGGAGAGAGACACCCATGCTGGAGCACGTTTGCTGGCAGGGCTTGTGACCCTGTGGGGGACCCACACTGGAGCAGTCTGTTCCTGAAGGATTGGACCCCGTAGAAGGGACACACGCTGGAGCACTCGCTGAAGAACTGCAGCCTGTGGGAAGGACTGACGTGGAGAAATTTGTGGAAGACTCTCTCCAGTGGGAGGGACCCCACGCTGGAGCAGGGGAAGAGTGTGAGGAGTGCTTCCCCGGAGGAGGGAGTGGCAGAGACAACCTGTGATGGGAACCCCCGTTCCTCACCCCCCTGCGCTGCTTGAGGGGAGGAGGTAGAGAAAACTGAGAGTGAAGTTAAGCCCAGGAAGAAGGGAGGGGTGGGGGTAAGGTGTTTTAAGATTTAGTTTTTATTTCTCATTATCCTACTCTGATTTGATTGGTAATAAATTAAATTAATTTCCCCCAAGTTGAGTCTGTTTTGGCTATGACAGTAATTGGTGACTGATCTCTCCCTGTCCTTATCTTGACCCACGAGCCTTCCTTGTGTTTTCTCTCCCCTGCCCAGCTGAGGAGGGGACTCATAGAGTGGCTTTGGTGGGCACCTGGTGTCCAACCAGGGTTGACCCACCACATAAGCTCAGAAAGTGCTTTATTATAGCTCTAATGAGCTGCATGTTGAAAGTAAAGCTTGCTACCTGTGATGAATTATTTACAGGGATATGCTAATTTTCCCTGCCAAGAGAGAGTACTGAGGGAGGGTTTGGGAAAGTAAAGAACTCAGAGCATCTGTTATAAAATCACTAGTAGCAGCTAAAATTGCCAGGCAGTGTGGTGACACTTAGTGCACACTCCTGTATTGTATAACAGAGGGGATGAGGCTGGATGTCCCCTCAAGTTTGTTTCCTCTCAGCTGGAAAGTTGAGCGTTTACTCAGCCCCCAATGACACATGCTCTTGTAGTAAAGACTCGGTGTCATATTTGGGGATGCTGCTTGTATGTGTGTGTTTATGCTCTGGATAAACATAGTCACTGAGCACAATACAGGTAAAATGGAGTGGTTTTCTTTATCTTGTGTTATTCAGATGACTGTATTAGGCTAACATAATGATCTTGCTTTATATGGCTATTACTGCGATAGCAGAGCTCTGCCACTTTGGGGTATACTGATCTATTGTTGGCAAAGCACTCTTGTAGTAATGTCATCTGCTACCAGCAAAGAACGCTGGTACTGCTAAAAGCACATTTATACCCATAGAAGTACTGCCTGGGATATACCTGACAGCATGGACTTCTGGACGCACAGCGGTGCATAAATATTCCTGTGGTGTAATGTGTGCCTGGTATGTGTTGGTGTCAAAATGTCCATGGAGTGCCAGACACCATGGGCCAAATATGATAGGAGAAGGAGGGGAGGGATAAGTAAGATCACCAGGAAGGAACTAGAGGAATTTTGGGGAAAATCACATTTGTTTGTGACCAAGGACTGATTTTTAGTTTAACTAGAAGGTAGAAGTCTGAAGGAGCTGCATGTTTAATGCATTTGCTTCTCCTTATCTTGCTTTTGCCCGAATCCCTGAATTCCCTTGGGTTCGCCATCCACCTGGCGGCAGCACGGCACTTTAAAGGCAGAGTTGAGCTGGAGCTGCTTGGGAAGAGACAACTGCTCCCCGCCGCAGGGCCCTGCCGCTTCGCCTCCCCGGCTGCCTGCGGCCGGGCCTCGGGCCTGGGCCGCCGCCGGGGCCTGGCGCTCCCGCCTCCGAGCGGCCTCCCCGGTCCAGATCTCCGGGTCTGACTCGCGTCCTCATTTCGCTGCTCGCCGGCTGGCGCTTGGGCCCTTGTCCCGCTCCCCGGGCCCCTCGGCAGCCGCCCCCTGCCAGGCCTGCAGCGCGTCCTCCCGCCGCGCAGGGGGCGCAGGCAGCGGCCCTTGCGCCCTCTCCTCCCCCTGCGCTGTGCGCCGCGGCGGCGGGGCGGGGCGAGCCGAGGTACGGCGGGGGGCAGGGGTCAAAGTTCGCCGTGCGGCGGGAGCGCGGGGAGGGGGTGATGGCACCGTTGCGCGTCGCCCCGGTGGAAATGGCCGCGGGGGGGAGGCCCGCCCGCTGCAGGCCGTCTGCCAGCCTCTCCGCCTGGCCCTTGGCTCAGCGAGGCGGTCGCCAGGCAGGCCCTTAGCCAAGGGCTTCCCCGCACGCAGGGCTGCGGCGGCGCAGGCCGGGAGAGCCGCCATGGCAGGGCCGCGTCCGCCGGTTCTGGTGCTGCAGTGCCCCGGTCCTGCGTGCCGAGCTCGGCCCCTCGCTCTCAGCCGGCCCCAGGCTGGAGGTGGGACTGGCTGGGGCAAACAAAGAAATCTTTGTAAAGCCGCGGCCTTCGCAGGTGTGCCTCAGCACGCAAGGAGGCGTCCTGCTGATTCCCCTGCCCTTTGTAGCTTGGAGGTGCCGCCTGCTTTTCTGGATGGGCGCTGGCATCCTCCCCTGCAATCTGGAGGGTGTGTGATGTTACACGCTGTCTTAAGGAGGGCCGCTGTGGGGATCGTTGTGAAGATGGAAATAAAATTGATAGATTATTGTTGAAGCAGCTCAACATACTTTTCAGAGGGATCAGTTGAAAGGCAAATACTTCCTGACGTTAGTTTCAAAGGACAAACTGGCTGTGGGAAAAAATCAGCCTGGAAATAAGCAGAGTGCTTCAAATTCCCAGAGCACTGAGGTCCCGGAATGACTTAAGGGGACAAGCAACATAATTTATTTTAAGCTGGAGCTTGATCATTTTGTAAAGTAGGTGATCTAGCAAGTGTGCAATAGCAGGGCCTGGACTGTGTGACCCAGGAAGTTGCTTCTAGCCCTATGTTCATTTCTTATCACAGTCCACCTTGGACTGAGGCTGTACCTTTTTCGTTTTGTACCTCATGCTGTTTCTTTTCTACCCTAGGAGCTCCCGTCTCTCACATTGAATTCCCAGAAAAGGATGGAGAACATCCTGGCTGGTTTGTGTGGGACCAGCCCAGAAGATCCAGTCCCTGTCTGGGTTCACGGCAGCGTTGGCCATTGCTTTAATCAGCTGACATTAAATGTGATTCCTCATGTGATCCTTGCAGTGGTCAGTGCCTGCTTCCTTGGCACTCCAAGGTATGACAACTAACTGGTCTAGCTCTTGATTATTATGCAGGGTGGGGTGGAAAGATTGGAAATTAGACCTCCCTATAATGTGTTGAATATGTAATTAGAGAAGTACACAATATTATAATGCTATTATATTTATCAGCATCTGTCCTAATTCAGAATACTGTGTACAGCTCTGGTCCCTCCGTTGCAGAAAGGAATCCAGAAAGAATAGAGAGGGTAGTGAGCATAAAATCACAGAAAATAATTTTAAATACTCTCAGTGAATAGGAATTGGGAAAACTGGGAGTATTGTGGGAGAGGATGTAAATCCAAGGTGGCATGGAAGACATGGTACACGTGGTAACAAGGGGTTCAGAGAAACCAAAAATTGTTTTTCTGTTTATCCTCTTCTGAAATTTGTAAACATGGCAACGTTCACTGATATTGAAAGGCCACAAATGATAATGGATCAAGTGAGAATTAAATATTTTGTTAGGCAATAGATTATGGTCTTTATGTACACAGCATCACTGACACCAACCGTGATTAAAATGTTTCTAGACAAAATAGCACAAAGACAAGAGAAATCAGGGATTAGGAATTTGACACAGATAATCTGATCCTCCAGAGTTTGTGTTGAAGAGGTTAGATACACTTTTTTTTTTTTTCCCATCCTCAAGGGTTGGCATCTGATTTAAGTACAAGATATCACAGTTTGCAAACAAATTTCTATAGAGAAATGCTATACTTTGATAGCATCTGAATCTCTGGTATTGATCAGATGCGGGGCTATATTGATCTGATGTAGTTTAGCAATGCCTACAGTCTGAAGCAATTGCAAATCCAGGGAGGTGAATCCAGGAGTTAAGTAAGAGTGAACAGATAAAGAGGGGAAGAGGACAGGAAGAAAGGAGTGTACTGACTGAGAGGTGATGGAATTCTAACTGTAAATTTTTTGTCTCCTCTTTCCTCTTCTAGATCTGGCTCGAGGGTGCCTTGCAGGCCAGGCTGGGGATGCAGAATTGCTGCCTCCTTTGCGCTTGCTGGCCTATTTGTTGCTGATACTATCCCAGCCACCATTTCTCAGCAGGAGCTGGGCCCTGTGTACCTGGAAGTGCTGGCAAATGGCACTGCCGCCCTGACATGGCTTACACACGGCCTCGCTCTTCTCATGCTCTTCAGGTCCAGTCACGGTTCTACCAGGGGCCCTGTGCCCCTGGCTCTCCTTGCTCTGTTCCCGCTACCTTCCTTCATCATCACGCTGGTGTGGTACTACCAAAGCGGGACAGCTTGGTCCCCTGCCCACCCTGCTGCCTCCTCCAGATTTGCCATTCTCTGTCTGCAGCTGGCCTCTCTGCTTGTGTATGTGATCAGCTACCTCTTACCCACCACTGGCAGGCAAGACTTCCTCTCTATCAATCGTTCCTGGCAACAAGACCAGCTCATCTCAGAGCCAGGGATCCCAGTGCCTGATCAGCAGGGAGTGGCAGAAGATGGTGAGAGCTGGCTCTCACGCTTCTTTTATGTTTGGATGAACCCTCTTATGAAACGTGGCTATCAGTGGAAGCTCAACCAGCCACAGGATGTCTATGAGCTTCCTCGCCACCTCCAGGCTGCCAGGGTCTGTGATCGGTTCTATGCTTGCTGGCAGAAGAAGGCAGCCCTGCACCAAGTAGAGGAGGAGAGAGTGTCTCTTACTAGTCCAGTCATTGCTGGAGGCAGTGGGAGTAGTGATGGCTTGGACAGCTCGCGCCATGCTCAGGAGGCCGTGCGACTCTTCTCAGTCCTTCATGCGGCCTTTGGGCTTCGTTTCTACTCCCTCGGACTTCTCAAGCTGGCTGGCAACCTGCTGGGTTTCTCAGGTCCTCTGCTTCTGAACCTGCTGGTGAATTTCATGGAGTCACGGCAGGAGCCCCTGAGCCATGGGGTGCTCTATGCCCTCGGGCTTTTTGCTGGCTCCTTCCTGGGTGCTCTCTTGCGGAACCAGTTCACCTATGAGGTGAACAAGGTGATACTGATGATACGGGCTGCTGTCGTCTCTGCAATCTACCGCAAGGCTGTGCGTGTCAGTAGCACCAGCCTTACCCGCTTCACCGTGGGGGAAATTGTCAACTTCATGAGCACAGACACTGGTAGGCTGGTCAACTTCTGCCTCAGCTTCCATGAAGTGTGGAGCCTGCCTTTCCAGTTTGCCATTACCCTCTACCTCCTCTACCAGCAAGTGGGAGTTGCCTTTCTAGGAGGCTTGGCCCTGGCACTGCTGCTTGTGCCCATCAACAAGGTCATAGCTAACCGCATCATGATGAACAACAAGGAGATGCTGAAACACAAGGACATACGGGTCAAGGTGAGGGGCAGCTGGTGGCTCTCTGAGTTTGTTGCTGTATTTTCTCCCCGTTTGTCCCTAGAACGTTGGCTGCTTGTCATGATCCAAAGCAGATTAATTGAATCACAGCTGTTGGGAAAAATGCTAGACAAGACACACACAGAGATGCAGTTTTACCACCCACAAGACAGTGCACCTCTAATGCTTGTCTTGCCTTCTGGGCTAATTCAGGTTCACTTGCAGATTTCTTTTCTGTGTGTAGTAGTTGAGGTAGGATTCCTGTCAATGGTGAGGTGGCTTGCAGTCTGGACAAAGGCAAATATCATGGATGTAGCGGTTTTGGATCACTCCAAGCTTAGCACCCTCAATCATCTTTTCCACTGCTTTTTGCATATTTGCAGTGCCATCTCTCTCCTTGCCACATGTCAAACATTTGATTCCCACCTTATATCTCTAATGTGAGGGGACAGTACTTTCACTTGATATTTCCATCATGCTTTGGAAGCATGAAACATAAGTCAACTCTGTGTCAGAACTGTTGGGAGCTTCTACAAGTATGTCTTTTCCCAACAGAGGGTGCTTCTACTTATATGGGGTATGCTGGACTTTCTCCAGGTATTCTAAGACTGGTTTCCTGAGTGAACTCTCTCTTGTTAGTTTTCTTTCACGTTGGGCACAGACACATCTTGGCTTGCTCTGCACGTGCTTACCTGAGAGCAGGAATGAGAGGGCAGGGACACCTGAGCTGCTGGATGTGAGCCAGCCAGGCTCTGGATACAGACTAGCTGTGTCATGGCAGCACCGGGCCTGGGAGTCGGGTGTTACTATCTCAAGGTGCTGTCAGGCTGAAGTAGGTAAATGGCATCCAGGCTGGAGCTAGTAATCCCACACATCTGTTCACCTGTGTTGCACACCCTTCAGTTGGGAAGCAGTGTAATATTTTGCCTTTTCCTGAGCCGTACACAGCACAGGTGACTGAGGAAGCTGACGGAATGAGTGAGAGCAAAGTTCCTAGTACCTGCCACTTGATTTTATGTCTTTGTTAGCAGTAAATGGTTCCTGATATCTCTAGCCTGGTCCTTAGCACGAGGCAGCTGCAAACCTGGCCCCAGCCCAGATGCCTAGCTGGCATTAGGTGCATTAGGCAGGTGCTGGTTGCTCTATATGCTTTTCCTCTTTGCCTGCAGCTAATGACAGAGTTCCTATGTGGCATTCGTGTGATCAAGTTTTACGCTTGGGAGAAGCACTTCAACACCAGGATAAATGCCTGCCGGGCTAAAGAGCTGCAGAAGTTACGAGCCATCAAGTATTTGGATGCTGTGTGCGTGTATCTGTGGGCAGCGCTGCCTGTTGTTGTCTCCATTGCCATCTTCGTTACCTATGTCCTGTTGGGTCACCAGCTCACTGCCACAAAGGTGAGTAGGTGGTAGGGAGAGCACCAACCTTGTCTCTTGTGGAAGACAATCTGCAGCAGGGCTGCAGTCCTGAGGCATCTTCTCTGGGAAATGAACCCAGCCTGTGTCTCCCCGCAGTTCTTCAGGCTCTCGCTGGTGAAGCTGTTTGTAGGATGCAAGATGCAAGGGAGTAATAATTGTCTCCAGTTCATGGCTGTTTCCTTACCCATGCAGGTGTTCACAGCACTGGCCCTTGTAGGGATGCTCATTCTTCCCCTGAACAACTTCCCGTGGGTGTTGAATGGGACCTTGGAAGCCAAAGTTTCCCTGGATCGAATCCAGCGTTTCCTTGAACTTGTGGACCAGGACCTGGAAGCTTATTATGCCCTAGGTAATGGGGAAGGATGCTGCTGGGCTTGGGACCCTGGACAGGGGACATTGGGAGCAGAGAACTGATGTGTGAGGCCCAGGGGCAGTACTGGAGGGCAGCTGTCTATCACCCCATGATTCAAGAAATTTGATTGTCAGAGGCAGAGTGAAGGCCCTTCACTTCTGGGGAAAACAAGAGATAAGTCTGTTACATTCCTCTTCACCAACTGTAGGTCATTGCTTGTCCCCACAGAGCCCTTGCCGTTAGTGTCCCTCTGGAAGAAGCTGCTCCCTCCTCAGTCCAAAGTTCCTCTGACATTGAAGCCGTCTACAACCTTGGCTTTGCCTGTCAGAAAGGCTTGAGTGGGTGCCCTTCTCCTGAGCTTTTCTCTCCTTCCTTTCCATTTGCTGGCTCTCTGCCATTCTTTCACTTTTTAGCAATAGTAAAACCAGGTTATCCTTATAGTGTCTCCCTGACAGCCAGCAGATCACCATGTGTGTCTCGTGGGAGCTGGAGACAGGAGTGTTGGAGGAAAGGAGGTAGAAGTTTAAGGGCAAGTCAGTAGGCAAGAATCTCATTCTGTGGTTGGGTCCAAGGCATCATGGCGGTGCCCTGTTCGTGTCTCATCCATTTGGGAGCAAAGCTGATAGTATTTGTGATGCCAGGTGCCTTTCATTTTCTGGCCTTCTCATAGTAGTGCAATGCTGTCCTGCTTTTCCCTTGCAGATAGCCCTTCAGTTACTGCTACTGCCTTGGACATGCGATGTGCAGCTTTCTCATGGGGACCAGTTGAAGAGGAAAGCACTAGGCAGCCCTTACCCAGAGGCACTCTGCAACTGTACATTGAGAACCTGTCAGTGAGAAAGGTGAGCAAGGATGCAGGAGGTAACGGGAGAATGGCACTAGAGAAGCCAAATAAAGGAGCAGGGGTGCCATGTTTTCCTGGTCTTATGAGCCATGCATCAAAATCTTCTCTTAGTCAAGAGGCACAGGACACATATCACATCTCTCAGAGATGAAGGGTGCTGGAGGAGATCCAGGCATGGCTTACAGATAGGAGATAAACCAGCACCCTCTGCTTTCTACCACTGCTGCAGAAGGACTGGGCAGGGAGCACAGCTGGGTTCCAGAGTAACTCTGTTGTTAACACTACTTGCGGACTTGTGTTGTGCCACACCAGGAGTCTGGTTTACCCAGGAACTGTATCCAACTGCTGCTGGGCCTGTGAGATAGTCCTAGTTTAGACAGCAGTCAGCTTTCTTACAGGCTACTGGGTGAGCTACCCTATATTAGTGCATGAGGTTGCTGCTTTTCATTTTCCTTTACAGGGTATGCTCCTGGGGGTTGTTGGGAAGGTTGGCTCTGGCAAAAGCTCTCTGCTTGCAGCCATCACTGGAGAGCTCATTAAGTAAGTAGCTTAAAGACTCCTCCCTCCAGGAGGGGTCCCATGTCTGGTCCCTCCATGCCACAGCAGGCAGGGACTGCCCAGCACTATCCCTTTTTGTAGGCCATTTTGGTCTGCTGACAGTTCTCCTTTGTTGTTCTTTCCACCCATCTCTGGTGTGCTTGCAGACAAGGTGGACGAGTCTATGTTAGTGACCTGGAGCAAGGATTTGGTCTGGCCACACAGGAGCCTTGGATCCAGTTCACCACAGTCCGTGAGAACATCCTTTTTGGGCGGCAATATGATGCCAGACTGTATGAGGAGGTGGTGGAAGCCTGTGCCCTCTCCGAGGACCTCAATGTAAGTGCCTAAACCGTAAACCTGCCTGGGTCTTCTTGGCCAGCTTTTGCATCCAGCCTGAACCTCACTGGGAGCAGTTCTCATTCCTGCAGGCTTGAGCCTGCTTTTCCAATGTCCCAGTCACGCAGGATTGCTGTAATTACCAATGCCAGACCATACCTGGCCCCACTGTTCTTTAAGGTGTGGTGCTCTTTAATGCTCTCTAAGGCTACTCTGGTAGCATTTTGGATGGTTTCTTCTGCTGAGCCAAAAGCTCTCGATCCTGGGTAAAGGAGATGATCTTGCACTACTGATAACTGCTGGATTTTTCAGGCAGAAACTATCAGCAGCTGATGCTTTTTTGGATCAGAAGGAACTTCCATGGGATCTGGAAGGGCTGAATCTGTGGTCCTCAGGTTCTGTATTCTAGGTTTGAGGCTTGTGGCCATGTTAGCCAGTGAACCTGCTGTTAACATGGAAGGAAGCTAGCCGCCTTCTCCCAATTTATAACCTGATGCCTGATTTTCTAAAGTGCCAAGCACTAGGAGCTCCTGTTTGCTTTTGCAGGAGCTGCGAATACTCTGTTGAGGCAAGGTATTTATTTGAGAAGCAGTAGACTATTCTTATGCTACTAAATCAAGAGCAAAATGTTTCCAGCTATTGAAACTCTAGTTTTTACTGCTAAACTGTTTGAATGGGCCCCGGTATGATTTTGGTGCAGGCACAGCAATTGCTTTCCCAGAAAATTCCCAGGCGCAATTTGGGAGTTATCTCAGACCAGAACTTGCTCTTGATAGGTAGTTCAGATGTGGGTGTCCTGTTCTGGAGTATAAGAGAATTTAGTGGCATAAATGTGACCAAACTTGCCAGTTGTCTTCAGAACCAGTTCATGGACTCTTGCATTGTTTAATATTTGGTAAGGTGTCACCCTAAAGGATTGCTGCCAGGGGCAGGAAAGAGACTGCAGTGTTCTGGTTTTCAGTCCCCAGGAGTTTCCTGTCCCTTCTAAATGGATTTTCTTGAATGTTTCAGATTTTACCAGCAGGTGACCAGACAGAGGTGGGCGAAAATGGTGTGACACTCAGTGGGGGACAGAAGGCTCGCATAGCCCTTGCCAGAGCTGTTTACCAGGTAAAGAGCAAAGCAATCATGCTGTGCCAGATTGTGCCCAGTGCCAAGTCGGATGTAAAGAAGCTGGAAGCATCCAGTTGTACAGTGTGCTGTGGCAGCATGTCTTAAACCACATCATGTTGGCCTAAAGGTGCTGGCAGTGGGCAGTATAGAGACGCTTGCACTGCTTGCTCTGGCAGGGCCACCAGCTGTATCGTTGTCTTTTGTCTCCCTCTCAGGAGAAAGAGCTTTACCTTCTTGATGATCCCTTGGCTGCTGTTGATGCAGATGTAGCCAACCATCTTATGCAGAAGTGCATTCTCGGAGTTCTCAAAGACAAGACCAGGATCCTTTGCACCCACAGGACGGAGTTTTTGGAGAAGGCTGATGCCTTGTTGTTGATGGACAATGGCAGGATAGTTAAGACAGGTACACTGGCTGTCTTCTCAGGCTTACACTTGTGCCTGTGTGCCAGTCTTGGAATGGCTTGAGCAAAGACGGACACAAGGGAGTAGGATTAACTAGTGGCAAATCCAGTGATAAAGAGCTTGAGGACACTGCCTGTGGGCAAAGATGGGGTGGAAGGGAAAGTGCAGATGCACAGATAAAACAGCACAGCCATAGAGATGGGGAGTTGATAAGGCAGAAGGCCATAGCAGGTTTTATGGAGCAGGGCCTTCAAGGGTGCAGGTGCTGTGGAGAAAATGGGGAGTATCACGAGAGAACAAAACTGGGCCATTTCATAGCAAGAGACAGTGAGTAGCTGGCATATGTTCCTCACAGACTCTGGAGTGTTTCCATGTCTCTCTTTACAGGCACACCAGCTGAAATCTTGCCACTTGTGGAAGCCTTCCCCAAGTTCAAGGATATGGACAAGAAGCGGAAGGATAAAGGTCTGTACCTGGTGATCTTGAGGGTGGATGGGGCAGCACGGCTCAGCTGAGCACTCAGACAGAACGTGCACCTGATGGCTGCTGGCCTTAGGGCAGAGGTCCCACCACCTTACTCTGTTTTGGTAGTGCTGATCTGTGGGTAATGTGTGCATAGAGGGAGAGGAGGCCCACGTATCATTGGTTGTTGGTCTGGAGCAGTTTTTGAATCTGCTCTTCCACTTGTGGTCTGGCTTTAGATGAAGATCTGTCAGGATTGGTGCACCTGTCTTTAAAGGGGAGGGAGGAGGGAAGAAAGTCTCCCTCATAGCCTAGACTTGCTCTGCTCATAGCAAGGAGCAGCTGCAGGAGGAATTTTAAGTCGTACTGGCCTTTGCTTTTGCCTCCATCTCCACAGCCCCTGATGAACAGGGCCAAGAAGAGGCCATAGAGACAGAGGCAGAAGAATCAACCCAAAACAATCATCTCATCCGCAAGGAGGAAGAGAAGAAAGAAGGGGCAGTGGCTTTTCAGGTCTACAAGGCATATTGGCTGGCAGTGGGCAGCTGCTTGGCATTATCCATCCTCTTCTCGCTGTTCCTGATGCAAGGTGAGGCAGTGGCCCAGCAGCACATCTCTCTTTAGACATTCCTCTCCTATTGTTCCCTGGTTGTGTGGAGTCCAGGGAAGAAAAGTGAGAGAGAAAAAAGGGAAAGGAGAGCCCTTTTTTCTTCCCCAAACTAAAGTAGCACAGTGGGAGGGGGCACATGTCGGAACAGGATCTGGCATCTCACTGCTGCAGTTGCATGTCTGCTTCTCTAGTGGTGCCCTGTCGCTGCTGCGGCTCAAGGGTGTTTTGTTGCTCCTGCTCTACTACTAACATTGTAGAATGAAGGCAGGGGACTGGACTGGGCAGTGAGACAATAACAGAAGTTATCCAGCAGCTTCCTTTCCAGCCTCTCTGCTTCATATTTACTGATTTGAAGGTTGAATGCCTCTTTATGCAGTCTGTCTTTCTCTGTAGCATCCAGAAATATCTCAGATTGGTGGCTATCACATTGGATCTCCAGCATATCCCAGACAGCAAATACCTCTGTGATGGTCTGCTCAGCTTCCCTGCCTTCTACAGAGCTGCTTCTCTTCTCCATTGTTGGGCTTGTGTAAGTGAATGCTGGTCAGGAGATGCCGAAGGAAGCTAGAAAGCCCCTCCCATTCTGCTCTTAAGTGCATTTCCTGTGAAGATCCTTGTTGAGAGCAGGGATAAACTGACCACCCCACTGCAGGGGATCTGTGTGGCTGCTTTGGCAAAGAAAGAGAATTGAAATTTCTGACCTGATGAGGTGCCCAAACAACTTCTGCCTGGGGCTGATGGAAGGCCCCTAGCTGCATAGTAATCAGAGTGTTTGTCCCAGTATTGCAAAGGGGTGGTCTCACAGGAGTATCAGGTTGAAGTATCCTGGTTTCCTCTTGAGTATGCTCCTACATTCTCATGCCCTGTCTGTGAGTTTACTATCATGGGGACCTTGGCAGATTCATAATCTTCCTCCTTCTGTGTTCCAGCTTCCCCGTTCAAGCTCTGGACACCACCCCAATCCCTTCCAATGGTTCACTGGATTTGAATTTTTACCTGATAGTTTATGGGAGCATTGCAGGGGCCAACTCCCTCTTCACCATTCTTCGAGCCTTCCTCTTTGCTTATGGCACTATCCGTGCTGCCACTGTCATTCACAACCGACTGCTCCAGAGGGCTCTACAGGTAATGATCACAAAGGCCAGGACAGGCTGGGGCACATGTAAGTCACTCTGCCTTGACGTTCTTCTCATAGTAGGGAGTAAGGGGTTTGGGAGGCGGATTACGGTTTCTGCTGGTTTTAGCTGATGAGCTTCCCTTAGGACTATATCCAAAAATGGCTGCACCACAGCCAGCACAAGGGACCAGTGAGCTGGGGTTCAAAATGTGTGCCTTAAGGCTTGTTCCATTCCATGGAGGGGTGTTTTACGGCTGCAACCTGCATCTATTCACTCATTAGGCCTAGATATATAGCCAAGATGAGGGCCAGTTGAATCAAAGTATCTTTTGCAGGATTCATGAGCTCAGATTCAGATGAGGTTGGAAGGAGTCATTAAGCAAGATCTGGGGCTGATGCTCGCATGTGCCAGTTAACTTTCTTTAGGATTTGGGCTTTCTTGGGTCCTTGGGCAAGAGTTAGGATTAGAGGATTGGAAGATAGGATTAGAGAATTGTCTCAACGGCTACTGGAGGGCCAGTATGAGATCTAAGTGACTGCTATCTTCGTAGCTGTCTGCCATTCACTACAGAAGGGCTCCTTCCTTTTACTGTGCAAACAGCATGAGTTGTTTGGCTGCAAGTGGATGCTGACTCTGAAGTCTTGAGATTTCTTCTCCAGCTGAGGAAAGGAAAGGGGTTGTGGTGGCCACGCCTTTGTGGCCTTATCTGCTCCCCTTGGTGCTGTGCTGTTGTGTGGCTGGATCTCGCTGCAGCTAACTGACTCTTACTTTCTGGTTCCCTTGTTGCCAGGCCACAGTCACCTTCTTTGACACCACACCAACAGGGCGGATCCTGAACCGCTTCTCCTCAGACTTGTACTGCGTGGATGACAGCCTGCCATTTATCCTTAACATCTTCCTGGCCAACATGTACGGGCTCCTGGGCGTGCTGGTGATAATCACCTATGGCCTCCCTTGGATTGGTCTAGTCTTACTCCCTCTGGCTGCCCTCTACTTCTCCATCCAGCGCTATTACCGGCGCACATCCCGGGAGCTCAAGCGCCTTTACAGTGTCACCCTGTCTCCCATTTACAATCACTTCTCAGAGACCCTCTCGGGTCTGAGCAGCATCAGAGCCATGCGGGCAACACGGAGGTGAGTGGAAAGAAAGAGCACCTAGAGAGCCAGAGCTCTGGCTTTGTAGACCAGGGCTTTCCTGATACAGGGCTGGTTGTAGAGTGGCAGGAATGCCCCTGGTCTGAGGCAACAGGAATGGAGGTTGAGTGTTGCGAACCTCTGTTGTGCACCTTACAGATTTGAGTTGGAGAATCAGCTGCGCTTGGAGGAGAACCAGCGCTGCCTCTTTGCCAGCAACACAGCAGTGCAGTGGCTGGACATCCGCTTGCAGATGATTGGGGTCTCTGTGGTTACTGCTATTGCAGGAATTGCCATCATCCAGCACCAGAAGCAACTGGGAAATCCAGGTAGGCTGCCAGGGGTTGTTCTGTGCCCACCTCTAGGCTGTGGCCCAGGTGTTCCTCCTCTCCTAGCCCAGAGCTGCACATCTTCCCACACGGACAAGACCCAGAGCTCCTGCTCTCTGTCCCTCTACAAGTCACCCACAGTGTAGTGCTGCAGCTCCTATCTCCTGTGTGTCTCCATCGTAGAGTGGGATCCCAGGCTCCAGAGTGCTGACTTCTACCTTGTTTATTTGTCCTTCCACCAAGATCCCAGCTCCTCCCATGTCAGTAACATTCTTGCTTATGCTTTTGTCCTCACAGGACTTGTTGGCCTCGCACTCTCATACGCCCTGTCTGTCACAGACCTGCTGTCAGGCCTCATTTCCAGCTTCACTCTGACAGAGACCATGATGGTGAGTGTGGAGCGGACAGAGGAATACACCACAGACATCCCCACGGAGCCCCAGGATAAGATGGTCCAGGTAAAAGCTCAAATATGTTCTCAGGGACTGGCTCTGTGCCCTGCACTTGCCTCCCAGGGAGATCACAGTGTTAGAGTGAATGGGTGGAGGACTGTAACAGGGGCTGGAGTTGGAGCTGGGCTGTGCATTGAGTCTGCTTAGAAGCCAAGGAGCCATCTGAAGGGATGGATGGGGCTTGGCCTCTGAGGAATTGAGACTGAAGATGACAGTAGGTCACAGTCATACCCTGTCTCACCCGGGTATCCCTCTTAGGTTGCTGCTGACTGGCCAAGCCAAGGGCTTGTGGAGTTCCAGCAAGTGGTCCTGGTCTACCGAGCAGGCTTGCCCAATGCACTTGATGGTGTGAGCTTCACCATTTACCCCGGAGAGAAGGTGGGGATTGTGGGCCGCACAGGATCTGGAAAATCCACCCTTTTCTTGGCCCTTTTCCGCATGCTGGAGCTGAAATCAGGGCGGATTCTCTTGGACGGTGTTGACAGCCAGCTGGTGGGCTTGGAGGAGCTGAGGTATGGAGGGCTGAGCAGAGGGGAGGGCAGCCGGGGGGGCCTGGAGGCTGAGAGCTGTAAGTAGTTGGATGCCAAAGGGAAGAGTGAGAAGCAAAAAACTTATTGTCATGGCACCCTCTTGTCTGATTCTGGCAGCTTCTTATGAGTTTCTGTGTTGTTTCTGAACAGCTGTGCTAAGGATACCAGACTGAATATGTGACCCGTGTCTTTGTGCCCCTAAGTTGTGCAGCAAGCCAAGAAAAAAAATAAAAAGGCCGTTGCTTGCCTTCAGAACCCACCCCATGAGCCCTCGGCTCTCGTTTGCTTGCAGATCTAGGCTGGCTATCATCCCCCAAGATCCATTTTTGTTTAGTGGCTCAATCCGAGAGAACCTGGACCCCCAGGGAAAGCGGACAGATGCTGAGCTCCACGAGGTGCTAGAGCAATGCCACCTGTGGGATGCTGTTACTCAGATGGGTGAGTCTGAACCCAGCGAGAAGCAGTTGGTGAGCCCTGGTTCTGGAAGAGCGGAGAAGGCTTCAGCTCAGTCAGGGAACTGAGGAAAAGGGACTAGGTGGGTGCAGTAGGGAATCGATTAGGTGAAGCCACACTAAGACCAGAGTGGGAACAAGTTGGTGGGACCCGGTGGCATTCCCTGAGATTCAGTGGGAAGAGACTGGCAGGTGATGGATTGGGTGGTGGGATCTTGCTGATGAGACCAGGCCATAGTGGATGTTAGAGCAGACCCTGAGAGATAAGCCAGCCCCTAGTTCTAGGGGAGCGTGGCATCTCTATGCCAGATGTTGCTTGCATCCAAGTGTAAAGTCTCCAGTTCCCAAGGCCTGGGCCTGAGCAAAGTTGGGATTTTGAGTGCTACTGGGAAAACCCCAGACTGCAGGAGCTGTTTGGGGCCCTGCACAGGGCCCAGTGGGGTGACTGCTGAGCTTGACCCCTGCAGGTGGATTGGACAGCGAGCTGGGAGAGAGGGGAAAGAGTCTGTCCGTGGGACAGAGGCAGCTGGTGTGCCTGGCAAGAGCCCTCCTGACAAAGGCCAAGGTGAGTGCCCAGCCTCCATCGGAGCAAGGGGGAGGACGAGCTGCTGTGCAGAGACAGCAGAGTGCTCCGGAGCCGGGAGTGTGATGGGAACAGACATCCTGTGCTACCTTCTTGGGCTGTCTCTAGGCAGGGATTGAGCTCTCCCCTGTGGTGCCTGGGAGCTCCCTTCACTCTCTGTCCCTGGTAGGTGCTCTGCATCGATGAGGCCACAGCCAGTGTGGATCAGAAGACAGACCAGCTGCTGCAGCAGACCATCCGCCAGCGCTTCGCTGACAAAACTGTTTTGACAATTGCTCACAGGTACTGAGCAGGGAGGTCCTCGTGATGAGGCTTTTCATGATGAGGCTTTTGCCTGTTTTGCCTGTTCTGCTTTATTAGCTCCTGGGTGCTGGGAACAACTGAACCCAGAAATTGAGGGCCGGCAAAGGGCACATTGTATGGCAGATAGCTCTTCTGGGCACTGCCTCCTGGGACCGAGGGAGTGAATTGGACCTTGTGGTTCTGCCAAATAGGGCAAGGAGCCACGGAGAACTATCCTACAGAAATGAGCAGCGTGGAGAGCTGGGAGGAGCAGATGTCTCTGGCTCAGTAGAGGGCACTGCAGGACAGCCGGCGGCAAAGGCCTGCAGCCAGCTCCTGGCTGGGGGAGGCAGAATGCTGGGTAGTTCTTTTTCCAAAACCCTGAGTTTTGGTCCCAGCCTGCACCCAGTGCCAGCAGGCTAGATACTTCCTGGGCAGTACAGGACAACAGTGCTTGCCTCACAGCTGAGCAATTTAGTGTAAGAGTAGGGGCAGTGGATGGCTGCAGGTGGAGGGAGGAGAGCAAAACACAAATACTGTGAATACTGAGAAGCGATGGGCTCCATGCCCAGGGTTTTCCTACTCTTGCCAAGTGGAGGGGAATTTGAAGGAGGGTTATGCAGTTGTATGGAGGGTGTTTTCAAAGCACAAAGGTTACCACAAAAATAAAAATCAAATGAGCAGGTGGCAGGGGCTGGTGTCCTGCTGCACAGAAGTGGGAGTGATGGATGACAGGCAGGTTGGGCTGGGCCTGGCGAGTGAATTGAGTGGGTCTTGTTAAATACATCAGATAGGAGGGAGGCAGGAGGGGTGTGAAGGGAATGTGGTTCCTACACTAGGGAGATTATGCAGAAACAGAGTAGAAAGGTAAGGGCACTGTGGGCTGAAGTGTGTGTTTGGTTTGCGGGGGAGGCCACCTCTTATGGAGGAGCAATTAGAGAGAACCAGGAGAGGAAGGTGTGGCAGAAGGCAAGGCAGCAAGACTGAGCTGAAGATGGCCCCAGCCCCACTTCCACTGGGATGAGGGGAGATGGGGGAGAGCAGTAATAAGGAGGGAGAGGTGGTGACACGGTTGTTTTATACCCATGGTTCTTCCATGCCATTCAGCTTGGATGGGTGGAATCTAGGAAGGGAGGTGATTCACTACTTGTTCTTTGCCCTTTCAGGTCACTTCCAGTGCTGCAGCCTGGCACTCTTTTGGGGGTTAACATGTAACCAGAGTCCTGAACCCCATAATGTTTTTCCCTGCTCAGATCCTGTGCTGCAGGTTCCCTGTGACTTGCAGCTTTGTATGGCCATAGTTTCTCACTGAACAGTGCATGACTGTGCAAAGGCATTCCTTCTGCCCTGTCCTCCCTCCCCAGGACCTGAGGTTGCTGCCCTACCAGCAGCCTGGGCAGAACTGGGCACGTACACGTGCTGCGGGTGCTGTGGTTGGCAGTCTGGCAACTACAAATCCACGGGTGGTGGCAGCATAAGCAAGGATGCCAGACTGCTGGGGAATGGCAGCTGATGAACAAATCCATTTCTGCTGCTGTCAGGAAGGGGCAGGTGAGGAAATGTAGGGGCAAACAGAAGCAACTCAGTAACTCTCCTGTGGGAACAGAGACATCTTGTGCAACCCCAGAATCAGGTGTGCCCTGAGCTCTCCCTTCACAGAGCTTCCCTCTGCGCTCCTGGTGCCCTGCCATGCCCAGCAACTGGAAGGCGTCGCTGTGCTCTCCTAAGAGGTGTGCGTTTCAGCAGCGTGCAGAGGCTCTCTGGGGAGCTAGACTGCAGGGTTTCCCTGAGCGCAGAGGGGGAAGCTGATGCTGGGCCATTTCTTGGGCCACCCCATGACAATAGGGGACGCAGTATCCAGGGTTTCTCCTCCGATCCACCAACGTATTTCCTGGCATTTGCTGTCCACAGGCTGAACACCATCTTGGACTCGGACCGTGTGCTGGTGATGCAAGCTGGAAGAGTGGCAGAGCTGGATTCACCTGCCCGCCTAAGCCAGAAAGATGGCTCCTTGTTCCAGCGCCTCCTGCACAGCGGGCAGCAGTGACCTCCCTCCTGGGCTGAGCCCATGCAGCTCTCCTGGCTCTGTGGCTGGCTTTCCTCTCACCCAGCCGCCAGCACTGTGCCTGCAGGGCCAGGAGCTGCTGTGGTGAGGGAAGAGGTTATTCCTGCCTGCAGGCAACAATTGTGTGTCCTCAGGAACAGGAGCATGGCACTGCAGGCCTTCCTTCAGTAGGGAAGATGAGACCTGGTGTTTAGGGACATGCAAGCCTCGCTGGTGGGATACTGCTCCCCTTCAAGGCCCCCCTTTGAGATTACAGAGGGCTTTTCTGCTCACTGAGGAATCAGTGACTCCTAGTCTGAGACTTAGTCTCACATGTGCAATTTCAAATAAAGTGGAAACATCCTTGTGAAGCTCTGTTATTCAGGTTCCTGTCCCCTTTTCCCGACAGACAGACTTCCTTCTGAGATACAGGAGTGGTGCCTTCTCTGCACAAACACAACCCTACCCGCTCACTACTACTTTCAGAGGGCACTGACCTTTCCAAGCCCAGAAAGTTGCACCCAAAGACCTTGCTGCTTTTCCTCTAGTTTACAGTGGAGAAGGCCTGAAAAGCCAGAATGTGATTATATTCAAGGTCTCGAAGGGTAGTTTATTTCAAGACCACTTTTCCAAGGAAAAGTCCCTATCCCTCCTGCCCTGTTCCCAGCTGCACAAACTCACAGCTGCTTTCAGTTTTAGGATCAGATTGCTCTTCCCATCAGAACCCTTTGACTCAGTCTTGGATTTTGCCCTTCTCCCCAGCACTGGGGCAACACCTAGCAAGTACACAGCTTTGCTACGCTGACCTAATGCAGGTCCCCTTCCTTTCCCTGAGGCTGCGGGAGCCATCTCCACCCTTGCAGCCAGAGCATGGCACAGGACAATTCCTGTGCCACAACCTGGGTTTGCGTTCTTGAGTGACATGATGGAGATACTCATCCAGAACAAGTAGTTGAGCAACGTGATCTAATTGGATCTGCTGCAAGCAGGTCCCTTCCAACCTAAATTATTTTATGATTCTCTGATACACTGTTTCTGGGCTTGCATTTGTTTTATTTGATAAAGGTACATCATCCATCCATGTATTAAAAAAATAATCTTTCTGATGAAGCCCCCAGTCCCCTCTCCCAGATCTCCTTCCTGGCTGCGTGCTCACTCCTCTCTTTGCTCTCTTCACACCATAGTGAACCCAGCTCTGCAACCGTAAAGGCCAGTAGTAGGGTTTAGGTTTTAGGTTTTCTTTTACCCCACTGCTTAGCCCTCCATGCCCATGAGGAGGCACGGAAAACCCTGGCCATGGCTGATTACTGCACACCAGACAAGCACAGGCAGGAGCAGACCTAGTACAAAGGCTAAGTGACCCGGCCATCTACTGCCTCTTAGGCGTGCTTTAGCAGTGGTGAAGGCAGTGCCATATCTGCTTCCTCTGGTCATCCCAGGCTTCATAGCCTGGCCTCACATCCACTGTGGGGAGCTCAGCCTTTGCTGCATCAAGAAACGCTGTAATGACTGATTTCAGGTTAGTGCCATCTGCCTGCCTTGGAGTGACGGGGAGGGGAAAGGAGGTTCTGGATCTCGTATTGCTCCTCAACCAGCCACAGCACATATACAGCCTTGTCCATCTCCAGTTTCACCTGTGATAGCATATGAGGACCAGCTCAGGCCCTAAGGACGCCAGAGGGGAGGCAGGCCATGCTCCTCCTCAGCAAATGGTGAGGCAGAAGTGCATGCTGGAGAGGGGAAGGAAGTTGGTCATTTGTGGCCAGACTAGAAAGGACGGCTTGGTAAGTGTGGGGAGAAGACCCCTAGATCATCAGGAGGAAAGTACAGAATGTGTTTGTAACCCCAAATCTGACAGCAAGAGGAGAGAGCATCACCCAGGGCAGAAGAAGGGCATAAGGAGACCCCAAATGATCTCCAGAGTCTCTTTGAACTGGCTCACAGAACCACAGGCCAGGGAGCAAGGGTGTTTGCTCGCTCCCTAGGGACATGGCATCTGAAACGACAGCCTCCAGAAACAGCCGGAACCCACCCCATTCAGTACCTGGGCAAGAAAGCCCATGCGGTCATGACTGTCCTGAAGGCCCTTGAATAAACATCCCAACGCCAGTGGAAATGAGGACAAAGCCCCTTCCAGTAGTCACAGAGAGGAGTTACAAAGGGCCTGGCAGAATTTGGGCTTGCAGGAAGGCTGTGCCCTCCTCAAACACAACCCGTCCTGTTTCTGAGAGCTCATGTTGGACAATATCAGCTCCACATGGCGTGAGCTGCAGCAAGGAACGCACTCCTGCTCCCCCGCAGGCCTGGCCCAACACAGCCCTGCTTTCAGATGCCCATGGGTGGCGGTTGTGCCAACCAGGCAGGAGATGGCTCAGACCCAGGCGGGACCATCACTCCAATGCTTGATGCCCAGGGGTTTCGTTGACACGTTTGCTGTCCTGGGGAGCCCTTCCCTGCTGCCTGGCGCAGCTCCCCAAGGTGCAGTTCAAGGGCTTTGCCAGCACGACGACTTGCCAGGGCCTGGCACAGAGTCCTCCCAGCTCACAGCTCTGTCGTCTTCCTGGGCTCGATCAGGACAGTGTTAAGCATGCCCACCTGGCACTCCTGATCTTGGAGCTTCCTTGCAGCCTGCGAAGGGCTTTGGCACCAGTTCGACCTCTGACGGCCCCTCTGCCAGTTCCTCAGCATTAGCAGGACGGTGATGAGGACCAGCACTGCCGTCAGCACCCCAAACACCAGCACTGTCACCAGCTGGGCTTCACTCAGCCCTGAGTCCCTTTGGGTCACCACTTCCTTCACAGAGATTTTCAATAACCCTCCCCCCGGCTCCTTCTCGCTGTGGTTGGCCACACGCCGCCCTGTGACCACGGTCCTGACAGGCTCTGGCTGCGTCATCCCCGGCATCTCGCTGGTGGTGCTTTTCACTACTCCACTATTCTCGTGGTTTGCAGAGTGGTAGGGGGGAGCCCAGGTGGGCTCGGGGATGGAGATCTCGCAGGTTTTTCCAGTAAAACGGTCGGGACACAAGCAGTCATAATCATTGATGCGGTCATAGCACTTCGCCCCATTTTTGCATGGCTGGCTGGCACAGTCATTGATGTTGATGGTGCAGAAACGCCCTTCGAAGCCCACCTGGCACTGGCAGGAGAAGCGGTTGATCCCATCGTGGCAGGTGGCACCGTTGGCACAAGGACGCATCAGGCAATCATCCACATCGTTCTCGCAGAGAGCCCCCACGAAGCCAGCGAGGCACCGGCAGGTAAAGTTGCTGGCAAAGCCGTTTTCATCTTGACATTGCCCTCCATTCTTGCATGGAGACCTGCGTGGAGAGAGTAAGGACAAGGTCACAGCCCTGGAAAGCAAACAGCTTCCCCCACCCCAGGGAGGAAAACACAGACAGTGGACTGCGTGGCCAGTAGGTCCAGCGCTGGCTTTCTCCTTGGGGACAGATATTCTCAAGTAGAAGACTGGGTAGGAGTTTCCACCTCCCTGAGTGAGAGGTGATGGGACCTGCCCAAAGGCCGTGGCTGTGCACAGGCTCACCACCCACCACAAAGGGTCTTCAGCAAAATGATCTGAAGGGGAAACGTGCCCTCCTGATGCTCCCCAAAGGCATGACGAGTGTCAACTCATCACACCTACAGCGGCAAGGAACAGGAATCTGTTCAGATTGCAACACAAACCTTGCCCCGGCAGGACTGCACAGTGCAGGCAGCTAAACCAAAGCCAAAGATGGTTTTGGCTTAGTTCCATTAGCGCATGGAAATCCACAGATAATGAGCCAAGCTGGGCCACCCCTTGGCAGTGCGTGACCAGAAGTTAATGCTGTCTGTAATCTCACTGCCCCCGCTGCCGTGGCTCACCCTGCCTTCTCACATGGCCCTGTCTTCATCTCACAGTCCTTCCCATGGAAGCCTTCTGGACACAGGCAGGAATATTCCCCGTCTCGATCGTAGATGCACTGAGCCCCATTCTGGCACGGGGACCGGTGTTCGCAGATGTGTATGTCTGAGAGGAAAGAAAAAGATGGGAAATAGTGAGAAAAGAGGGGTGACGTGGCCAATTTAGTTGGAACACAGCCTGTCAAACTCAGGTGGGATGGAGAAATGGCAGGAACTTTTCCTGCCTGTTCTCTCATGGGCACCTGCAGAGAAAGCAAATCATCCTGCAAATCTGCACGACGTGAAGACGCTGTGCATGCCATCTGGCTGGCCAATGCAGAGCCCCCGGCACGGAGGAGCCTCTGAGGCTGGAGGCCCACCAACCACCTGCCAAAGGCAGGAAGCTCCAGGGGAAGCAGGAAGTGCTGCCCAGAGCCCAGCTGCGGCGTGGGAAAGGCAATGAGTTCATCTGCTCCATTTCCTCAGGCTGTCCAGTGTCACGGCAGCTATTGCCGTGCAGCCAGGGAGCAGGTGCCAGCAGCCTGACCTCTTCTGCAGAAAGCAGATGGCTCCAGCCACAGCAGCCAGACAAGATCCTACTTCCTGGTTAGCCCAAGCGGCATCACCCAGGTGGCTTCTGGCTACGCCGGCTCACCTGTCCATGCAGGATGTGCTGGGCTTCTGCCCTCTGCACTGAAGGCTGGGATGTCCAGCCAGTGACTCACCTTTGTCACAGAACTTGCCGGCCCAGCCGCTGTGACAGATGCATTGCCAAGGCTGGTGGCACGTCCCGTGGAGACACCCTGGCATACGCACGCACTCCTCGCAGTACTCGCCCTCCCAGCCTGGATCACACCTGCAGGAAGACGGGGCATGGCAGCATGATAAAATCCAAGCAGGGGCTGCAGAAAAGCTGGCTGGTTGCCGTGCAGAGTTCCTGCAGACACAACGGCGCTAGGAAACCCTCCCAAAGCCCCCCATGAACCTGCTGGCTCCCTTCTCCAGAGGAGGTCAGTACTGGCATCTCATCTTTCCAAGGAAGTAAGCGGACAGAGTGGGAGCAGACTCACCCTCTGCAGCCAGAGAGGGTGAGGAGGCAGAAACAGAGTTCAGCAGCGTTGCTTTTAGTGCCCATGCCCCACTGCTCTCGTGGCTGGCGTACGGAATAGACTTGTCAGCCAGCTCACAAGGGCAGTGTGATGGGAAAATCCAGAGTGCACACCAAGCCTTCCGGCCCCAGAGGAGTGGGGCAGTGGTGATGGCTAAGTAAAGCCAATCTGCAAATCTGCACGATGTGAAGACGCTGTGCATGCCATCTGGCTGGCCAATGCAGATGCCCTGGCACGGAGGAGCCTCTGAGGCTGGAGGAGATGGTGGCCCACCAGCCACCTGCCAAAGGCAGGAAGCCCCAAGGGAAACAGGAGGTGCTGCCCAGAGCCCAGCTGCGGTGTGCCACTGTGTTGTAACCAAGGGGGTTCATTTTCATGGCTGGGGTTCATTTTCGTGGCTGGGGCTCATTTCAGTGCGATGTACAGTGACTTCAGCTTTGACTACAGCTGGTCCAAGCAGTCACACCTGGACTGACTATTGCCACTGCAGGTTGTTCCAAAAAGATGAGGAAAATTATTTTTAAAAGTAAATACATATATATATATATATAAATATATATATATTAATTAGAGGCCTTTTGATGGGAATGGAGGCGATACCATGTGCCTGATAGAGTCTGGGGAAATGTGTTCATACTTAGACAGCCATGATCTCACAGAGGGCTGTGGGCATCCCTACCCCCTAGTACCCACAGGAAGCAGGTGCCATCAACTCTTCCCCTTCTCTAAAAGGCAGATGGCCAACCTAAAAATTGCCAAGGAGTGGGCCAAGTAAGCGGCCAAGTGTCCTTGAGTTTGGGGTGATTTCAACGGGGTACTGCCAAGCTGCTGAAGGGTTCAGCAAACCTGAAATCCGGAGCAGCGACACAGGCATGCCTTCACTGGAAAAACCTGTAGCTGGGCCACCCCACTGCATGGAGAAGTGCGGCATCTCTGGATGGGGCTTCGCAGCACTGAGCTCAGCGGCTGAAAGGGCTCAGAGAGGAGCAAGCTCTTTGCAGTTGCAACCGGGGACCCAGCACAACCAGAGCTGGACGCTCCCTGTTGCAGCAGTCCGTGCGGTTATGGTCTCGTGCTGTGCAGATGTCCCAGCCCCGAGCTCCCCAGTGGGACAGCCAGGCCACATCTGCGCCATTAGGTGAAAACAAGTGGCCCAGGTGTGGTGTGGCACTGGGGACTGTGCTGTGAAAGGGGGCCACGCATGCCCCAGCAAGGATAATCGGCCAGCGGTGGGCAGTCTGTTCCCTTGCAACACAGGTATCTGGGCCAGCCCGAAGCAGCCTGCTCCTCCCAGGGCTGCACTG
>WHYT01015852.1:520818-531106 GCA_009806455.1 Tetrax tetrax
GGGCTGCGGAGGGAGCTGCCGCCGCGTGTGCCGCGCCGCGCCGCGCCGCGCCGCGCCGCTCCGCCCGCCGCCGCCGCCGCCGTGCGGCCCCGGCCGCCTGCCAGCCGCTGCGTGTGCCTGCACATCCCCGCTCCCTCCCCGGGACATCCCGCCTCCCGCCGCCCCAAACCGCAGGCAGCCCCCGGCCCGGCCCGCCCTGCCAGCTCACCCCTGCCCTGCTCCCGCCGCGGGGGGCGTGTGGGGGGAGGACACGGACACACCAGTCACGGCCCCACGCGGGCCCGGCCGCCCCGCACCACAGGTCGCGTACCCCCAGGACCGGCTCGCCGTGCGTGGAGGGATGTCCCGAGCTGGGGATGCCCCCCCCGCCGCGGCGCGGCCCTGCCAGGGAGAGCCCACTCGCGGCTCGGGAGGCTGCTCGCCCCCACCCAGCGACTGCACACGCGTGTTTGGGTGGGGGTTGCGGCCCGCAGGACACCCCCGCTTCGCAGCCCGATTCATCTTTCAGAGATAGATGCGGGATGATCTGAGCCCTCATTTTGCTCGGGTTATCTGAAATAAGTGAAAACACCTCCTGTAGTCCTTCCCTGCCAGCTTCGGAGCCCACCAACACAGCTCCACTGGCAAACCACAGCGTTAAGAAGCCCCATCCTTAACGTCGAGGTGCTACATGGAGTGGACACCCCACAAGAAAGAAGCCATCCAGTGAAGCTATGGTCCCCGGCCCTTCTCTCACTGCTGCTCACAAGCCCGGGGCACAAGTGCCTTGGTGAAGGATGAGACAACCCTGAGAGAGGGGCTGGGCCATCACATCTTTGGGAGGAACAGCTGCCCGCTCTCCTCCTCACCTTGCATGGCCTTTCTGCTACTAGACAAGATGGTATCTGTCACCTTCAAAGATCCTAGCAATACTTAACTAGATTACGAGTTCACCTCAGCCAGCCTTCTTCTACCCCTGCACCCCACAAGTTTTGCTATTTTCCGCCAGGAAGGAAGAAGAGACACATGCTCCTGGCACTTAGGTGGATGCTTCCACATCTCATCTCCTCACCTCACCAGACGAAGCTCATCCCATCCCTGCTCTCACCTTTTCCGGTCCCCCTGTCCCTCTCTAGCTCCTGACAGCCCCGTCAGCACCATGCACCTTGCAGCAGCCGTGGGTGGCACTGGGCCCCGGCACCCAGGAGCCCCAACAGCCAGCAGCCCCATCAAAGTCCAGCTCTCTGCCAGCTCTGGCTGCAGACCCCTACTTGCTTCATCCTGGGCAGGTCTGGACAACACAACCCTACTGAGCAATAACATGGGAGCTTCCCACCCTGCCCACTGCCACAAGAGCTGTCTCCTTCCTGCCTCTTCCCTGCTCTCCTCTCCACAGGAACACTGCTCCTTTTCTTGCCTGCCTCCTCCTGTCTCCATCACCCCACATAACTGCTCCAGGGTCCCCTGAGGGCCAGAGGAGTCCAAACCTCCTGCTGCTCAGGCTGCTTTGTCAGCTCCTCAGGTATTTAGGGGACAGGTGTGCACCCGCTATGTTCTGAGATGCTTCCTGTGGTTCTCCATCCATTCTCATGCCCCAATCCTTCACATCAAGCTCAGCCTGCTTCTGAGGTCCTGACTCACACCGTATCTGGGGCTTGCAGCAAAAGGGAGAGGGGGAGGCCAAGGGCCAAGCACAGCTCTTGGCGCTCGATTAAAAAGCAGACAGCCTCTCCTTCAGTCACTGCTGCTCTAGGACCTTGGGGAATCCACCTGTCACCTCTGACCCCTGCAATACCCTGCCTTGCACTCTTTGCTCTGCCAGTCATGATTGGAGGCCAAGTTTTACTGGCGGCACCTCCAACATTGCGTGTAGGCTGCTCAGCCTCACCCTCACCTCCTCCTTGAAATCCTATTGCCTACGCCGACTGTCTCAGGTGCAACAACCACCTCCCACAACATCCTCACCCGCTCTCGCACTCCTCTGCTGGGATCTGCCCCAGTCCTGACCGTCATCGCTGAATCATGCCTGGGTGCTCTTAACCCTCCCTTGGTTAAAACCCTCTGGATGCTGCATTTGAATGAGCAGGTAGGAGGGTGCGTGTGGAGGGGTCCCCGCACGTGTCATAGCCATATCTGCATCTACAACGCAAGCGCTACGGGAGAGGGAGATGGGATTAGGTTGCAGTCAGTGGAGCCGGACACGTGGCTCTCCCCGTGCTGCTTCTCTCGGAGGTGAGAACAGTGGCGCGGAGTGAGGGCTGTCCTAGCTGAGGAGGTAAAGTTGGTTGCTGGAGGTATGAGCACCAAGGCAGGGGAATGGGGAACAGAAACCAGGGCTGGATTTCACAGGGCGTGAAATGGGTGTATTTGAGGAAATGGGGTTTGAGGTTTGGTTTTGAGTGCGAGTATCATAGACAGAAGCAGACAGGGATGGGTGGGAGCAAAAATGGTGGGTACAGAGGAGGGGGAAGGGACCAGAAAGGAACCCCAAGCACCATGGACCTTGGTTGCACTCCTCGCTCAGCACTAAAGAGCTCCTGTCCCATCCCTGGGCACTCTCCTGAGTCCCAGGCTTGCTCTGGCAATCCCTGGGCTGCCCAGGGTGATTAAAGCAGAGCAGCTCTATTTGCAGACCCAAGAAATGGACATTGAGGAGGGGATTCCTGCACTTGGCTTAGACCTTGCTCTACTGGGCTCTGATCCCTGCCATGCCATCCCTAGAGGCGTCTCAGATGGAACAGCTGCTGGGTCAAAATTAGGAAGGATTTTTTCCTAGCCATAAGAGTCTCTCCACTGCTTTTCCCTCCGGTGAAGGAAATCCCACAAAGCAGGGACCTGGAGTGGGAACGGGAATGACCTGTCACCACAGTCTGCTCCTCAGTGTGTGCCAGCCCCAGGCTCCCTCCCCTGACGTCCTTCCAATGCACCATCACCGCTCCCAGCCAGAGGGAGGAATTACCTGTCAAAACCAGCTGGAGCTGCTTCCCTTTCTTCCAGCACCTGGAACCTGCACCTTGGAAGCAGCCGGACATCAGGGGTGAGGAGCAGATGCTGGGCTGCAGGAACAAGTGATGTCACCTCTTCTCCTCCACCCAGGAGCCTTCCACGGAGCAAGGAGAGAAAGAAACTCTTCCCCGTGTAGAAGCCTGGAGAAACTCACCCCTTTCTGCTCACTCTAATCCCTCAAGGGAGGCCGAGGAGCAGCACAAACCAGCTGGAGAAAGACGGCAAACACCTCCAAGCTGCCAACTCAAATGATCATCCTCTCCCGCAGCTCTCGCTTCGGGTCACCCTCTCCACCTTACGCACAGCACCAGCCCAGGGTCTCTGGGTAAAAACAAATGTTCTCCCCCATCCCACCCCCCTTGCTTTTCCCATTCCACCCCAGCCCACAACAATCAGCAGCTTGCTGGCCCTGCAGCCATGTAACCCAACCCCAGCCATTGTTCCCCCTTCCCCAAGGTCTAAATTTGACTCTGCAGCAGCACCGTGGCTGTGCATGCGTGCGTGTGTGCGCACGCGCACTCACTACACACACACGCTCCGATATTTGTTCAGAGCCTCATTCCCCAGATGCCCGGGATTGCTTAGGAATAGCTTCCATGGGCAGTAGGTGTTTGTGCCTGCAGCGGGAAAGTGGAGAGGGTGGGTGAGAGAGGCAGGGAGAGGGTGAAGGTCAAAGGTGGAAAACTTCCTGGCTCTTCCCTGCCAATTTGCACCATCTCGATGATTTGCCACTCTGCGGAGCGTGGCCAGGTTGACAGATGACCATGCATACACTCAACAGTGGGACTGGCGGCAGATCTGGGGAACGATGGAGAAAAGCCCAAGCTGTGGTCTTGCTGAATACATCCTGTGTCACCTTGTGCTAAGTTTATCTCTCTGGTGGCAAAAGCTCATCAAACTTTCCTAGGTCTGGTGGCTGAGGCCACCAGAAACAGCACTGGGGAGGGAAGTACCTAATTCCCTTAGCCTGCTGGCTCTGCAAGGGGTGCCTCAGAGTATGGGAGCTGCTCAGGGATTCACCCTCCTCCATTGCAGTACTGCGTTAAGGGTAGCCACCCTGGGCTACCCCGCAATGTGTTTTCCCAAAGCCTCCAGGAATACCGCCCAAGCCCTGTGTCACATTCCCTATGACCCCAGAGTCCCTTGGAACACTGCCGAGACTGAGCATGAGCTTCTTTTATTTGCATCCTTTGCAGCCTGCCAGGACACATGGCAAAATCAGAAATAAGTATAGTCAAATGAAATGATGGGAAGGATCACTCTTTCCCTAAACATTGATGATCTGGGGAACTCATTGCCACTAGGTAACAAAAAAAAGGCATTTGTTTTAAAAATGACAAGCCATTTATACAGATAGTGAGAATAAATAGGAACAAACTCCGAAGAACTGTAAACCCTCTTGCTCCAGGGCACTGAAGGTGAGCTCCAGGCCATGGAGTAAGAAGCAGCTTTCCACGAGGGTAGGTTCTTCAGTCATTTTGCTCAGAGTAATGCTTGTACCTTCCCCTGAGCTGTACGGACCTGGCCCTGGGAGGGGAAGGATGCTGGGCATGAGGAGGCACCATCCATACAATCAAGGCTGAGTGGGGATGGACTGTATGGATGCTCCAGTGGTGCCTGTGAGATGTCCTGGAAAGGTGATTCCCAGGTGTTCAGAGCCAAGTGTCAGCCTCCCTCCAAGCCTCTGATGGCCAGCTTGCCTCTCCTCCGCTCTGAGCCAGCTGCAGGGATTCCCTCATCATCAGGGCTGCTGCTTCCTGATGGGGGTCTGAACCCTGCACTGGCCTCCAGGCAGCTGCTCTGTTGGGACTAGCTAAAATCTGGCTGCTGGGCTGCTCGACTTAAACAGATCCCCCAAGTGTAGGAGAGTGCGTGTGTCGTTGTATGGGACTTGAGTTCAGTACCTGGTAGCCTCCAAACCTGCTGTGAGGAGCTGGAAAAATAAGCTTAAGTCACACGTTACTTTGAGATACAGATTCCCTGAGTCTACCCTCAGTACTTCTATCCAAAACAGGACAGAGTCACTAGGAAAAAAAAGAAAAAAAAAAAAAAAAGGTTAAATCCTGGAGGCAAAAGGCGTTAGACCTGGAGAGGGAGGGAAAGAGATGGAGTTGTATATAGAGGGTGGCTAATCAAAAGACATCTTACCTTGTGCCCCCACAAATCAAAAGACTGAGTC
This sequence comes from Tetrax tetrax, assembly GCA_009806455.1. Lineage (NCBI taxonomy): Eukaryota > Metazoa > Chordata > Aves > Otidiformes > Otididae > Tetrax > Tetrax tetrax. Next base: position 525,983 of record WHYT01015852.1, read on the forward strand.
ATCCCCCTTCAAAAAACTCTCATGAGTTCACTGAGAAGGTGTAGGATCTTGTTTTGCTCTGTGTCTCCATGTGCATGTGTGACAGCTAATGTCAGGGCTCTACCAAGTGCACAGACTTTAGGGGCTGTACCTACTTCCCCCACCTGCCTCCCACTGCTGGCAGGAGGTCTGGAAGGACCAGAGGGGGAAAGAGACGTCCACCAGGCTTTCCCTTTGCTGGCACACCCCTGCAGGTGCCTCAAAGCCCACCTCCAGTCATGCCCTCTCCCTTTCCCTTTCCAGCTGGCAGCTCTAGTGATGAAACCTCTTAATCTCACCGGGAGCATGCAAGCATTTAACGGGAGTCTCTGGAAGCAGATGTTTTGAGCTTCCTCAGTGCTGGTCTCTGAGCTTGCTCCTGGGTATTTACAGAGGTTGGCCTATCTTGGCGTTCGCAGCACAACCTGGGAGAAGATCCTGTTGCAGTGGATTTCAAGGTCATTTCACAAAACTACAGCCTGTGCTTAGAAAGGCTTGAGCGAATCCTGGGTGCAGAGGAGGGGAGTCCGTAATTAGCCGCCCCAGGGGATGTGGACGGGTGTTGCGGAGGGAAGCTAATTGCAGACTGACTGGCTCCTTGGCCTTCAGCAGCTCCCGCGAAGCAGGGAAGCAGTGCACTTAGCCAAGCACCAAGCGTGTGCTAGGGAAAGGTAATTCCTCCCTGGCCTGCCTGAACCCGTCCCTATAAACAACGAGAGCGGCACGGGGAGAGCAGTGCTGCAGATTTCACAAAGGAAAAAATGGTCTCTGTGAGCTGGAGACGCGTGCCAGGCACGCAGAAGGGCTCCTCGGGAGACGACACATCGCCACGTGCCTCTGCCTGAACGAGCCCATGAGTCCCTGCTCTGCCCTCGGAGAGCTTGGGGCAACATCTCCTTCCTCCCCATTTGTGCACCCTGGTGAAGTGCCATCCCTGACACCCCGGCATGCAGCGACCTCCCCTCATGCACGGGCGAGCACTCAGCCCCAAACCCAAACAAAGCCCCGTCTGCGTGCCAGGGAGTGCCAGCATCATGCCTAACCCCTCTGCCACTTCCCTGCACGCTCTGGTGAGATATTCCCCCTCTTCCTCTCCACATACTTTTAGCTCGGTTCACTTCAAACACTTTATTAGCATGACAAGCTAAACAAGTTTTGACAAAGGGGAAGGGAGGCACAGCCCCCTGAGTCTGTCTGCGGCTGACCCCATGACTCCAGCCTTTGCTTCCCGTGGGGTTTTGCCTTGCATAGGAGCAGCCATCCTGCCACTTGGGCGCAAGTACCCGTTTCCCTCCAATCCTTCACCAGCCTAAATCGCTGGTGTGGGAGGACAACTGCCCTTCAGTCTCTGTTGCACGGCAGCACCCATGCTGGATTTAGCACCCGTTTGGGCAAAGGCTTTTACAGGGACCGTTGGCAGGGTTCAGGTGAGGTTGCGGGAGGAGAAACTGTGCAGTGCTGGGGCAGCTCCTCCCGTGGGGAGTTCACCCTGGGAAGCAGTGGTAATTGTGGCGTGAGTCCCAGCTTGGAACAGGTTTTTTCTGATACGATATCCTGTATAAGGTCATAGCTCGGCACCTGGTCCCTTGCAGAGACTAATGTCACGTTGAATAAGAGTTGGAAGCACCTGTGCTGAGACTGGTTCACTGGGTGAGGGTGGCGTGGAGCTGACGGTGCGCAGAGGGACAAAAGGGATGCCACAACCAACTACTTGAGGCCAGAAGACCCCAATTTCTGCTGCCTGCCCCCCGGGAGTGATGCAGCAGGCACAAAGCAAGTGCAGAGAGTACAAATCCACCGCTTCCAGGCTCTGCGCTCCCTGTCCTGTGATGGAAGATTGCATCAGGGACAGGGCAAGAGGCGAGAGCCAACTGTCACTGCACTATTTTATGGCTAGTTAGAAATGGCCAGTAGAGGTCACTGATATCTATTTATTTTATTCTATTTTTATACATATGCGTGTATAAATGCACAAAACATGCATAGGCAGCAATTGTAATGGGGAAGTGTTGATGTGCAATGTATTCATCGAGCGTACTTCTGAAATACCAGTGTGAGCTGTGCATCCCTCTCTGCTCAAACCCCGTGATGGCATGAAACCACTGAGCCATGCCAAGAGCCAGGGTACCGCAACAGTGGCTTTCTGCTATTGTTCTCCAGTTCTGCCTTCATCCTCCATCCTGTGTTGGCAGAGATATTTTGAGAGAGAATCAAGAGATTCAGAGATTCAAGCCTCGGGGGAAGGATTTTGTGTCTGCTTGTCTTTCTGTACAGTGCCCATCGCCATTACATCCCCACTGCGATGAGTGCCTTTAGGCAGTCCCATAAGACAAACCAGCACTTTGAGTTGGGATGGGTCAACACTGTTCTGTTCTTTAGCTGCTGTTGCTGGGGAACCTGACAGCAAAGTGTAGTGTTTGCTTGTGAAAAAAAGTCTTGGACTTCTGTGAGGGTTGCATCTTCATGTTAAAATGGAGGCCCAGCCCTCACTCTTACGTAGTGGGATGGAGTAACTTATACATATAGGTGTTGTTACAACAGTTTTACTGGTTGGTTGTATTTTTCTGATAGGTGCATACTCCAGGCATACTGGTGGGATGTGTTTGGCCATCCAACTCTGCATCCACTGACTTGTTTGGCTGTCCCAGACTGGCTGTACTTTGCTGTTCTTACTGTTCCTGAGATGCTGTTGGTTTTTAGTGCTGGGATCTTGTACTGGCATATCTCAGAGTGCAAGCTCTGCTCAAAATGTATCTTGGGTTTTCTTTGGTGGGCTCAGCCCATCCATGAAACCTATTCTGCCTCTGAGGGTTTCCCAGATGAGGTCTACTGGGAGCTGGAGTCAGAGAAGTGGCAGAGGAGGTGAGTGTTTCCTAAGAGTCCCCTCAGGACTGCAGCATCCAAGCAGGAGGAAATAGGACTTCACGCAACTCTCAGGCAGGTGACAGCCCCCGAGCCAGCCACCAAAGGGTGGTCCAGCACCTGCCATCTTCCCTGCTTGACCTGAGTTGGTGGGGAACTTGAGAGGACCAAGCCTGCACTGCCTTCTTCTGGTGGGGAGACATTATTTCTGGTGTCTACTTCCTCACCAGCCAAGACTGTAGACACTGTAGAGGGATTTGTCCCTCCACGGGGTGGCACCTGCCCTTCCCACTTTATATAGACCCCTGTAACTGTATAAAAGGAACCTCCAGGGGTTCCTTTTATACAGTTACAGGGGTCTATATAAAGTGCTGCCAGCTGGAAAATATTTTGAAGAGATTCCTCCCTGCTCTTCACTAAGGGTCATAAATTCAGCTGGTATTTGAGAGAATCTCAAATGTACTTCCAGAACTGTTTGCTGAGGGCTTTACATCCGCCAGAGGCCCCTTAAAATAAAAGGATTATTGGGAGTCAAGTGTTAGATTACCTGGTGCTTGTTAATTGAACTTCAGAGGCTTTAGCGAGCAACTGGCTCTAGCAGGGAGCAACACTTTGGTATTAATGGTGTTATATAAATGAATATAATGTAACCTAACGTCATGCTTCCGCATCATGTCACATCTCTGGGCTCAGGGCAGCAGTGAGTCCAGCTCCCAAGCATACCAGACACAGGAAAAGGCAGAGCGGATGTGTGAAGAGAGAGAGAGGGAGATGGATTGGGAATTGAGGTCTTTGGGATCCGAGGAAAAAGTATGTTTTGGTGCTCAGAACAGGTGACTGGTATTCAGGCATCCCAAGTTCAATTCCTGTCTCCCTTTGGCTGTTTGACCTTGGAACCTCATTTTAAGAAGAGTTGAGTTTAATGTAAGCAGTAAATGCTGAGTCCATCTGAAAATCAAACTCTCTCCTTCCTGTGGGGCTTATTTCACCTAGACTTGCAAAAACCTTGAAGATCCTACTCTGACAGGTCACCAAAAGAAAGCTGATTACTTTAATCCTTGCTGCCATCAGTGCGCACCCATGGAAACCTGAACAGACCACAACTGTGAAGGCTCCAAGGCGGCAAGGCCCAGTGGAAATGAGAAACCTCATCAGCTATGAAAATTTCATCAGCTGGCGCTGTGGAAGCAAGAATCTGGAAGTGCAGAGCAGATGGGCAGCTTGGATTCTTGGAGCCATTGTTCTTCTGCTTGTTATCTGACTCCAGCACAGGGAGGATTTGGAGAATTTATGGGGGCACAAGTAGTGAAGGCTTTCTTGAAATATCCCTGGCTGACGTGTGGCATAGTACAGACAGCACTTGCTGGGTGCACAGCAGACTTTTTTGCACAATATTCCCAAGGTCATGGAAGCAGGGTCCTGCCGAGCACCTGTCTTTTATTGTGTAAGAGAGGGGGACCATTTGAGCAGAGTTTGCAGTGCTGCAAGCCTGGTGCTACCTGAACGCAAATCTGAGGGCTTCATAAATGTCGTACGTTCAGGAACATCATCCAAATACTATCAGAACTTTTCTTGACCATGCAAATTTCCTCTGGACTCGGCTCCATTATTTACCATGTGAATAATTAATTCAGGAGATGTTTGTGGAAGAAAAGGTAATAGGGAAGGTAAGTCTCTGTACCAGGCATGAGAGGCAATGGACAAAGTACCTGTGTGAGCTCAGAGTGAAATAAATGGGGCAATTTGGTTCAAAATTAAAATGTGTTGACTTATTGAATTCCCAAGCCGATAGAAGATTTTGCAAATAGACACCAAAGCACATTACCAAATTGTGTCCACGTTTGACTAGCTCTTGTCTGCCTTTGGCTGGTACACACTGTCCTCAGTCCCTCTCCTTTAAGAAGCAGGCAGTTGTGCCTGGGGGTTTTACGTGGATTTTCCTATTGACTACTCTCCCACTCTGCCTCCTTCTCCACCTGGCCCCATGGACGGGAACAGACTTCCCTAGTGATGGGCTCAGTCTGTCGGGATGTGTCTCAGAAGCTGAGGCAGGTAAGAAGGTGAAGGAGCTGATCCTGGACACTGGCTCCCAGGGAAGTGTCCTGGCTGGCACAGACCTGAAGAGGGCACATCACCTGCAGTTACTGGGAGCCCACCTTGGGGTCCTGAGCACACCCACAGGCTCTAATTGCCATGACCAGCCTACACTACTTTTTTTTTTTTTTTTTTTTTTTTTTTTTTTTT
>WHYT01015853.1:18079-91857 GCA_009806455.1 Tetrax tetrax
AAAAAAAAAAAAAAAAAAAAAAAAAAAAAAAAAAAAAAAAAAAAAAAAAATTCTGGAAGTCACTCACACAGATTTATTTCTGTTTTAAACAGTATTTGCTGGGTATTTCCCAGAAGTAATAAAATGGTAAACTTTATTTTTTCCTCAAATTGTTTGTTGTCAGAGGTGTGGGGGTTTTTGTTTGTTTAAATTGTGGTTAGAGGATGAGAACCAAGGGACAGAGGCTGACTATTGAATTATTAGAACTGAAGTAAAGCACAGACTGCTTACAACTTTTGAATGGATAGATATTTCAGTCTCCACCTTCCTTTTCTTTCAGTTCTTTCTAACAATCAGCCAAATTCTGCCTCCCTTGGAAACCACCCAGTGCTATCCCCGAGGTAGGTCCTCCACCTCAGCACTGATGTCTGGTGACCTATTCCTGTGTAAATTAAGTTTTTAACCTGGTCTTCTGTCTGTCTCTCAACCAGCTCAGTTGAGTCAGAGCCTGTGCCATTTCTGTGTGGTTTATGCATAAATAGTATTTTTATCTTCCGAAACCACACAAAAATTCTGAAGAACTGTGAGTGTCAAAATACAGAGAAAGGTTATATATTGTAGAAGAGGTAGTTGTATCACGGACTTGGAGTGGCCTGATCTCAGCAGGCGGCATTTTTCCTGTATCAGCAAGGCTCTGAAGCTAAAAACAGTTGAATTTCGGCAGTGGAGTTCTACACCCATGGGGAGCAGTAGGATCTAGGTCCTGATTCAGCAAAACAGCTGAGTGTACATCTAAGTGCTTTGCTGAACCAGAGCATTTATCAGTAAACATGGCAGTCTGATTCTTTGATTAAAACTGACTCTGGATGCTACCAAAGGAATTCTAAGAAATATCAAACCCATAATGCATTGTATAGATGCAGGCAAATAGCAGTGTTACCGAGTGTCTCTGGAGGGAAGTACTCGACTGATGAAAAGTAGTTTTGCATGTAGTTTGGCATGACGTGGTGAATTGCATTAATCCTGCTCTTTCTAAGGAAATTTATTGAAGGTTTTTTTTTAAAGAGAAACTTGTCGTGAACAAATTCTAAGCATCACATAATTACTGTATAAATACTGTGCTAAAAATAATTCTTTTGTTTTCTGAAGAGAATTGGGATTTGGAATTTTGCTTGTAGATCTTTTAATATCCTTTCTGTTCTGTAGGCCCTTATTAACTCCTTCTTAGCTTCTCCATTTGTCATTTATCTTAAAAATAACGCCAACTCTTGATTTCTTTAATAAAAAAGCAAAAAGGGCACATTTAATTAACTAAAGATGGTATTTTTGTCTTGTCTAATGCTAAGGAGAGGTACAGAAGTTTTCTGAACGCAAGAGTCTACAGAGTAAAGTGGTAGGTACTCTAGGACATAGCTAAAAAAATTGTCTTCTGACCAATATGTATTTACTCTTTAATTTTTTTTTCTATTTTAAAATTATTCTTCTATCAAAACAATTAGTATTAGTATGTTGAACCTGCTTGCCTTGCCTCTACAGAATGATAACTTTATTTTGTTCTTGCTTGTTTCTTTAACTGCAAAATAATATAAATTCCTGCATTTGGACTGCAGGGCATGTGCAAGCATCGAACAGCACAGTTTTATCTGTTGCCACAGGAAGAACGAGGCTCCAAGGGCTGTAGCACCCCAAACCCAACATTCTTGAACGTGATCCCAGGGTGTCTCACCAAGTAATGGAGCATCTGCTATTAGCAAAACAGTTGTTACTCTCACATGGAAAGTGTATTGAGTTTATGCAAGTCTTTTTCTTTTATAAGCTTTTTCCATGGAAATACGTTTGCATGAATCAGTGCTGCTATTTTATCACTGATTGTGTTATAGTGTGGAGAGAATATAGGGACCTGATAAATTCCTTTCCAAAGAACAGAAATATGTAGAAGATGAGAAACTTCTACAGCAATGGCCACACATTGTACATACTTGTGTGCGTGGTGTGTGTTTAGCCCAAATGGGGAATTCCTGGTTACTCTTGGGAAACATTTGTTCTGAAGCATGACACCTCTGCGTGGCTGAGAGCACTGCTGGGGAGGTGTGCTGCCTGCTCTGCTCTGTCCCAGGGCCACGGTGGAGTCTTAGAATCATAGAATCATAGAATCACATGGTTGGATGGGACCTGTAAGATCATCTAGTCCAACCGTCTTCCCACTACCATTGCTGCCACAGCTACTGAACCATATCTTGTAGCTCCTCATCAACTCTTGAACACTGCCAGGGACAGCGACTCCACCACCTCCCTGGGCAGGCCATTCCAGTGCCTGACCACTCTTTGGGAGAAAAAGTTTTTCCTCATGTCCAATCTAAACCTCCTCTGGTACAACTTGTGGCCATTTTCTCGGGTCCTGCTTGTTGCCTGGGAGAAGAGGCCAAACCCCTGCTCATCACAACCTGCCTTCAGGAAGCTATAGAGTGCAATGAGATCTCCCCTGAGCCTCCTCTTCTCCAGACTAAACAATCCCAACTCTCTTAGCCGCTCCTCATAAGACTTGTGCTCCAGACTTCTCTTGCCCGCTGACTGATGTGCACTTTTCATACAGCCAACACAGCTGCCCTGCGTGACTGGATGTGCGCGTGTTCATCTTGTGTGGTGACTAAATGTGAATGCTTGTGTCTGAAGGACCCTTGAGAGAGGGTGGAGTGAGTCACGGGCTGTCGGAGTGACTCTTCCTGGCCGTGGCTGTCTTCAGCCATCAGCAGGGTCTCCTGGAAATGAACGCAGCGATGGCTGAGCCAGCGGCTGGGTCAGTTCTTGTGGAGTCCCTGTGGCCTGATGGCCGCAGGTGTATTAAGTGCATAGGGCTAGCCTATGAGCCTCGGCTTTTGGCTGAAAGATGAAAGGCTTGTGTCTGAATTAGTGACTTTTGCTGTGATTTTTGCACCAGTCATTTAATCTCTCGGTCTCGGTCTCTTGATCTGTAAAGCAGATGCGATCCGCCCCATCATCTTCCACACAGGGCTGTTTGAAGGGCTAACGTAATAGCTTAAAAGTACTTGGCTCGCATCACTGCTAGCTGCTGTTATCTCATTAATTCTTCAAAACCTCCCCCTGCCCTTTTTTGGAGTCATGAATATGGGAAAGGTTTTATTTAAAGATCTGTCAAACCTCTTGCCTGCCTTGCTTCTGTTTAGACTAATGGATGCTGAACTGCAGAAGTTCTTTGTGATCTCAGATAAGGAAGAAGCTGGTTGAAGTTTTGGCAAGTCATACATTAGTTATGATGTCCTGAGTGTCTTAACTGATAGAGCTGCTTCTCTTTTCTCTTTCTTCTCCTGCCATGCCAACCCCTGTTTAAAAGAAAAACCACCACTATTTTTACAGGAAGTAGAATCAGTCATACTCAAAGCAAGGGGGTAGGAAATGTGAGACCACTCTTACTTTGCTGTAGGCAAAAGGATTTTCAGGTGAAATGTGACTTTTCATGCATCCTTAGAAGAAGCAAGTAGGACTACATTACATCCTCTGCATAGCTTGAGCAACATCTTAGAAGTTTAGTATGTGGGTTCAGTTTCTTGCATTAGGGCAGACTTTGGAGATGATTTGTTAAACTATGTAATTTGTAAAAGTTGATGGTTTTTTGCGTTTTCTGCTTTGCAATGTTAGATGAGTCTGGCAAAATTTCCTTTTATAGGACTAATTAATTCAAAGCAGTAATTAATTGTTCTGTGGGTTATTTTTACCCTCAAGCTGAAAAAGTAATGGGTATTTGAGAAAATTGGCAAGAAAACTGTTCAGAGATTATCTTGAATATTACTTGTCTCAGTTACTTTTTGGAACTGGGCCAGTGGTAGTTGTTTTTCTTGTTGAAATTATGCTTGTGGCCATATTGTTCTCTGTATTCGCTTCTGTTCTCCCAGCGCTAATGTTTGATCTCTGTGATAACACGTATCATCACAGACTGGAGCAAGAGAGCTAAAATATGCATCATAGGAAGGACTCAGGTTTTTCAGAAGATTACAGTTGTCTAAACTCTAACACCTAGGCAAATGTTTCTCCGGCATCTCTTGTTAAAAGGCCAGCTGACTGACTTTAGTAATAACTTTTAGAACAAGAAAAAAAAGTAACTAAAATGGTCAGAATATGGAATGCTTCATACCAGCAGCAGCAAAATAAAAGCAGTCCTGAAGAAGACCCTGTTCTGCTGCTTGTGAATTCTCTTGAATTTGTGTTCTCTCTTATTTTTTGAAATTATCAAAGCTAGTTGTTTAAGCAATTTCATGGCAAAAGTTAAAACAATGTTTAAGACTCTCTGTGATGGTTGCTTTTGAATAAAAAAAAATTTAAAACTTAAGTTCCTTGATTCTAGATCTCCGTTACACTTACTGGATATCAAAAGTACCTTTGCAGTAAGAAGCATGTGAGTAAGCCAGCTCTTATGAATGCTAGACTGAACTTCAAATTTATTGATATGATTCAGGAAAAAAGTATTCTAATGAAACAATTCTGAGTATTGAACTGCTTGATGATGGTGTTAAAATCTTCCTGTATGTGGAGAAACCCTAATTCTTCTTTTTGTTTCAACATTACACAAGCACTACGCAAAAGTATTCAGCAAAAAAATTATCTAAGATATTTCAAGTAAAGATTACTAACAAAGAACTCTTCCCCCCCTGCCCCTGCCTCAAGGAGTCCTAGAAGGTAGCTTCCCTCTTTTTCCAGAGAAATAATAGTGCACTTAAGGTGTTTTTATAGGTCAAGCGTTCATGTATCTGTCTATGATTTGACAAGATTACTCAAAGAAGAAGTAAAATGAAATGAGGATTTAATTATTAGGGAGGACTTATGAGCAGTGAATCAGTGCATTTTGGCCTAGAGGACTGGATTAATTTAATTAGAGCAATAAACCTTTTTTGTTCCAGTTGACTGAACTGATTAAGTTGATTCAGTTCTGATACCTGTGCTGTCTCTCTGTTCCAGTTGCTTTCATTAAATTTTTGAAAGAAGCAATATTCTGTTCCAGGAGAAGGGATATGATTTTTCTCTAGTGCTCCATGGTGCTAGCCTGTATGCTGGTGTCCTCGTGCTCCCCGGGGGGGTCCCTTGCTGGAATGCTGCTCTGAGGATTCAGTTTGCAGCTTCGTGGGCTACAAGCCCTCGCAACTGGGAAGGGTTCATGTTCAGACCTTAACTTCTGCACAGAGTCACTACATCTTCTGCTCTTTAATCCTATTCTAAACCACTCAGTATAGTAGGTGTCTCATCCTGATATGTTTGTATAATGTTACGTCTCTAGGACAATTTTATGGCAGAAATTTAGCACAACTCCTTCTTCCTTAATATAATTAATCCAAGGGTTCATGTCCTGAAGTGGTAACAATGCAGCTGAAGTCTTTTGATACTCCTCCTCCATTTGTGATACATGAGTTTGTTTGCTTTTTCTTGCTATCCACTTCTTGTTAGGTCCCCCACACTATTTTGTTAAATAGGCTGTGACTTGTACAGTTAGAGAGAGATTTAGGGGGAACGTGCTGTGCAGGGGCTGTAGTGCCAATGAAGGGACTCACGCTATTACTCGCTTTCAGCTGGACCCTGCAATGAGTGTGATACTCTCTGCTCCTCTCTTTCCTTGAGGGTACATTCTTCCTCCTGTGTCTAATAACTCATTGTAATTGTCTGTATCCAAGATTAGTATGTTTTCTCTAGTTAGGGTGAGCCCATTACTGATGAGTATTTGATGCCTTTGTCATGCTCCCAGTATACACGTAGAACAGCTGGCACAGACTTTTTAAACAACCATCCTTGTGATTTCCTGGATAATCTCAAAGAACATTTAACTACAACAGTGTAGTTACATTGAAAGTTTTTAATATAAACATTTTTTTTTCCATATAAGGTATTGTGGGTTGTGTATGGGGGTCTCTCTTTGTGTTTATGGTGAATGAAAACTGCAGTTGACTGTCGTATGTGGTTGATTAAACTGTTAATTATTATATTAAGGTCAGTTAAAGAATTGGTGAATGAGAATACATTTCTGTGCTTTATTTCTGAATATATTTGATTTGTTACTGTAGCCATGTTACCCAAAGAAAAGGATGTTTGTGCTCAGCAGGAACTTTGTTCTTTTCCAGCCAAGCTTGTGGCACTAGTGGTAGGGCTGAGAGTAACGGGTTGGCTGAACTGCTCTGCCTTGTTTCTCTCTTATTATGAGTCAGGTCTACGTTGACCTCGGTGAGGGTGTCTGTTCAGTTGTTTGTGTCCTGTTAGAAAATGTTGGTACTACTCTTCAGTTGATCAGTCGGGAGTGACTTTTGAAAAACAGGGATGCTTATGCTTAACCAAGGAACTTTCATTGCAGTGTAATGGTAAGACTTCCTTGACATTGTACGGCCAGTAAATTATCACGGATCTCCTGAGATGTTAGTAAAACAAAGGATTTTAACTTCATTGAAGGATTTAACCACCGGAAGGAAGAATAAGTTTCAGCCTGGCTTCTCTGTACTTACGTGAGAGCTTTTGAAGTCCTAGAGGAGTGGTTGGTTTTCCCTGCACCTTCATGATTGCTAGAGCAAATACCTTGAAGGTGGGTGGCAGGGGCAGTGGAGCCTCCCTTTTTTTTGCAGCAGCTAGTATTTGTTCTTCCTCTTAGAGAGGCAGAATATTGAAGTATTGTTCAAGTATTTTGTGTAATATGATCAGTGGTTCACCTGGTGACACAGACATCAACCGACAAGTAAAACATGTCCTGTCAGAATTGCAGCATATGGCAACAAAACAATTTGATTTACTGACATAACTACACCTCCTTACCTAAAAGTACACCATAAGCTGACAGAAATGCTTTTTTGTTCATGTAACTGTAGCCATAAGGAGCGTTTGCCAACTTAGCAGAGTTTCCAACAGTGATATACAATACGTTATGGAAAGGAAATGCACTGCTGTACAATGCAGTGTTGAAGCTTGCATGCTTTTCCTATTAAAGTTGTTAAATAAATGAGAGGCAGCAGTGCTGGTCAGGACTTGAGCTGGAACCCTCCACACTCAGTGCGTTATGCTACAGTGCTGGCAAGTGAAAGCTTGAAACATATGAGCTTATCTAAACCCTACCAAACAATATGAAAAAAACCTTACAACGACTTAACCGGGCTCTGTTTTAAGGTCTTTGCTTGGTTTCTGTTTGTATTAAAATTCCATTTATTTAATATCCAAATTTTGTGACCTGTGAAATACAGTCCCTAGCTCTTGTTTTTTCCCCAAAACCAAAACCTGACATTACCTTCTAATTACAGATATGTTGAAATGGATTGTTTTAATGTTACTTTCTTCTAAAAAAATAATAGTAATAATTAAACATATCTAGGTATGTGAGATGCCTAGCAGTGGCCACTTTCAGACTGTTATAAATTCCAGCAAAACAGATTTTACTGTATGAACTGCCACCACCAAGTGCTGACTCAAGGATAGCTTTTACGTGTACCTCTAATGGTTAGCAGGAGAGATATTACTCATTTTATTTAATGCCCTTTCTTGGGGACTGTTTCAAAGCTTGCAAAGCGTGTATGAGGCCCCACAGACTGCTGACTCCACTGCAAAGTTATTTTAAATCTAGTAAGTTCCAGGATATTGTGACTGTTTTCTAAATAATGCTATCCTTTACTGATTGTGCTTGAAAACAAAGTTATGCTGTTCTAAGTGTTGCCAAGTCACTTTGAAAGTCTCACTGTAAGGTTTCTCACTGCTCACCCTATATGCAGGGCTGGGCTGTTGGTTTGTCTTTTTTTGTTGGAAGGGAAAAGCCACCATGCTCACTGAGGCATCTGCTTCCAGTTAAGTCATGTGGCAAGAAAGCTTCTGTGATCTTACAGCATCAGCGTCCTCAGGCTTTTACGTTCAGTTAATATTTTGCAGCTAGTTTTTACACCTGCATTTTTTTTTTTTTCTTGAAGTTGTCTTTGATTATTTTAGAAAGAGCATCTAGAGTTTTTGTGTACCAGAAGAGACAATGAATTGTATTCTATTGCGTGCGTCCCTGCCATCTGTATTGTCAAGGGGGCTCTTCCCTTCTTCAGGCAAGTCCTTAAACAGGAGTTGAACCCTTGCTGTACGGCGAGATGGAGTTCAACATCTGTGGGGTCTCTGCAAGGGAAGCACTTTAGATGTGCATGTGAACATTCTGTATTTTTGTGAAACCTGAATCGGCTTTGAGATTCCCTGAGACTTTTTTCCAGGCAGCAGTGATACTAAGAACCTTATAAAGGCTGTGTTAGCATTGGGCACAAATGACTTATTTCCTGAGTTAAAACTCCTTTCCCCAACTTCCCTTTTTTTTTTTTTTTTTTAAAAAAAAAAAAAAAAAAAAAAAAAAAAAAAGCAAAAGTCAATAAAAGATTATTTGAGGAGAAGAGCCATTGTGATTTCATATGGAGGCCATCTCAGTTCTCCTTTTATATCTGATGCTCGCCTGGGAGTATATGCTGTACTTGTATTCTGGGCTTGAATTGTTTTCAACTTATTAATAGTTTTGAAAATGCATTTAACAGTTAACTGCCAATGTGTATGCTCTTTTTGGTTACATTTAACGAGCAGCTGGTCTGTACATTAACAAAATGTGGACTTGGTTAACTCTTGTAGAACCACATCTCTGCATTTCTTCAAATGCACTTGTCAGAACTATATGGGGAGAAATCCGATAGGATAAAACAAAGGACACATGCTTAATAAGGGAAGAAATGAGCAGAAGGAAGTCAAGTAGGAGAAAATCCTTTTGTATTTTGGAAAGGAAGAAGGGGACCAACTAGCACGGCATGAGTTGTTTCCTAGATAGAAGATGAGTGAGTGGTAGCATTTAGTAAGAAACTCCTTAAACAAAACTTTACCTCGAGGGAAATGGAAAGAGAGACATTAGTCAATAATTAATTTAAGAGCTCTGGCTGATATTGCAGATAGCCTTTTGAGAGATATTTCTTAAGTGAGCAATTTTACTTGTTCGTTGAGAGTGATTTTGTTTTGGTGTGGGGTTTGTTTAATTTCTGGTAGAGGTCTGGAGGGCAGAGAAGAACCTTAAAGGTACCAGTTATTAAGTGTTTTATTTTACAACTGAATTTCCGTTCTTTTATGATTATTTTAACAGTTTTGAAAATTTCATTACCGGATTCCTTTTGTCAACATTTACATTTTAGATAATCAAAATTATGCATGTCTAGTGATGACCCTTTCTCTTTTCAGTGAAGAAGAGGCGCAAGTATAGGATATATATGGCCAAATCTTTTTACATGTGGCTGCCATCTGCGTGAGCTAAATTACTCCCTATGAAACAGGCATACTACAATATGCACGCTCTCTGTTCTGTATAAAGTTCTGCTCCCAAGTTGTTTAGAGTCATCCTTTCTCACTCTCCGTTTAGTCCTTTCCCTGGCAAATCTCCCATGGACCTCATCTGGATTCTTGCCTGATTAAGGACTAGCAGCTTGACCCTGTGAGATAATAAAAAACCAGCATCCTCACAAGAATCTACAGATCTCAATGGGAGTTGGAGGCAGTATGTGCTGCTAAAGTGTTCAGCGTGTACGCTGGGTTTAAGGTAATGATTTCAGGACTTGGCTCTGTTACAGTATACATACTTGCTGGCCCTAACTTGATTAAGCTGCAAGTATATTACCATTATTTGAATCCTCTATGGAAAGGAAAACACATGGTCTCTCTGTGGATTTTGTGGCTTATTTAGAATGAATTTTCATTTTCTGAATGTGTATATTGAGATGTTCCTCAGCAGAAAATTCCAGTTTATTGGTATTCATATTCTTTTGGAGCTGTTTTCCTAAAAGCAGGGATCCAAGAGAGCAGATTCCTTTGGGAAGCGGAGACCATGAAATTGTAAGATCAAGGAAGGGTTGTAACTTTGACTCTTACTGCACACAGCCTTCCAAAATGATTCACAGTTTCCTTAAAAGATTCCGGTATCTCCAAGTTTTTTTTAAAAACAAAGAAACACAAAGCTAATTATCACATCGCGGAAGAAAACACATTACAGAATTAGGCAGTATAATGAGATAATGAGAACAGTTGGGTAGTGACCTTCAGCTGTTTGTGTGGATAATGCTCTTTAGACTTTCTTTATTTTAACAGAGCAGACTGCTCAAAACCAAGGCTTTTTGTTCAGAAAGAAAAAACAGAACTCGCACAGAAACCCCCACAGTTAGAAGGGGGAAATAAGTATCGAAATTCTCACACAATCCCCAAATTAACTTTTAATTAAAAACAGGTAAGTGTATAATACAGTTTAATTTGCAAATAATTTCTGAGATAAGAAAAAAAGTGTTTTTTTAATGTTGTAATCCTGCTTTTATGTTTCTATCTGATTGCTACTGTGCCTAGGTATAACGAGGAGTCTGAAACTCCTAGAAAACAAAAGCTTCTTGAGTTGAAGGCTACAGGATGCCTACCAAGAAAATAACTTTGTATTGGAAAGCAAACCACAAACATAGGTAGTATTTAATTAAAGCAACATTTGTTGAAAATGCAGATATATGTACTACCTAAAGAACTAGGCAGCTTTTTGATGGTAAAGCTCTTTCAGTCTGTTTCTGTTTCTACAAAAACATTTTTTGGTGTATATAATATTTCCCTGCACCCCCCATAACTGGCTTCATACAGGGTTTGTGGACCTGGGTTACACTGTGATTTGGACACGTGGTACTATCTGGTCAAACAAGATAACACTTGTGTGTTAGAACACATCACGCTTGTTATCTTCCTCCAACATGGACTTCTCTTGTGATGACCTAGTGACACACAGTGTTTATGCAGATAGGAATAGCTGAGCTTGGATGCCTGTAAGTCAGGGATATCTTTTTGTAAAGGCCCAAGTGATGCCTCCCCCAAAAAGATTGTCATGAAAAAAAGTATGAAACAAAGACTGGCAAAGGGATTCCTCAACATGCAGCAGGGTGTACAAGATGATGATATTAACTACTAAATTTGTGGTTGTTTAATTTTTACTGTAGAGGCTTAAGGAAGTAAATATAGGGTTTGACTGAGAAGTGAGAAGCTGTGAAAAGAAATGTAGAAGTTGAAGACTGTGAAGGGAAGAACTGGAGGAAATAAAGCATAATTTCTGTTATCAAATCTATATCCTACAGTTCATGGATATCACTGATACCTGGGGGAGAGCAGGAAGGAGGAGGCATAAGGGCTTCCCCCTCACCTGTAAATGCCTTTGGCTGGCTTCAGCTGGGGAAGTCCTCTGTGTCCCCCAGCCCGTCTGGAAAGGAGCTGGTGGGGGGGCAGTGCCTGGAAGAGGAGGGAGCATGTGCCTCTCTGCCCTCCTCCTGGCAACTGGTAGAAAATAATCTTCCAGTCCCAGTTTTCCTTAAATCTCAGATTTTAGTTTCAGTAGGGTTTGTGAGTCTCTGTCACTTCCCGTGTAGGTCTGGTATTCTGTTTTGTGGCTGGACTAGCATGTTCAGCGGCATGGAAGAGCCGGCGGGGCATGGGGCCTACACTGTACAGTGGCACTCTGGCCAGATGCTGTGTGATTGCATACTGCCAATGTCAATTTCTCTTCCATTCAGTGGGTTTAACAATTTTTTCTTTTTTTAAAGGAAGATGTGAATAACAGTTAAGCGTTTTTTTTTTTAGTGTAAAGCATTCAAAGAGAACATGCTGCATTAGGTAAATAGGGTTAATTTGAAGTCTCATTTAAAAGCCACCAAGTTATTTGCCTAAGGACAAGCTCACAATTTCAACTGCTAGATTTCTTTTGCCCCATAAATTAGTGGTAGTAATGTTAACAGATTATAAAAGGGCAAAGTATAGCCATGGAGTCATGTTAGTGCAAACCAGTTATCTTAAGTGCTAAGCTGCTCTTTAAATGATAGTTACGCATTTGGGAAACCTACCTCTGTTTTGCTGAGTCCAAGCATTTCAAAAGTCTCAGATCCTTGACTCTTCGAAAATACTCTGAAAATATTTGTCTAGGCTTATAGATGGACCTGGAATTTCTGATTTAGGTCATCTTACTTTGAGATAACTTCACTGTGATGGTGGCAATGCGGAGCTGTGGTGGAATGGCCTTGGACCAGTGGTGGGTTGGTTGGTTGTTTTTGACACTTCAGTATTAGCTTAGCAGCTGAGTTTAATATGTAACATCACACTTTAAACAGAGCCTGTGTTCAGAGTGCGATGTAAGCGCTAAGCTTGTTAATGTTCAGGTATTGTTTCTGTTGCTTCTGGTCAGCCTTCTTGTGTGCATGTTCAAAACAGGGATTTCTGAGGCCACTTGACCTCTGCACTTGTATTCCACTCATCCTGTTGAGTCAGCCTTATTAAGAGGACAAAGTTCAACTTCTTCCAGATTTGGGAAGAAAAAACAAAGACAGTTTCAGCTTTTCATAGCTATATTCCAAAAGCAGTTGGCTTGAAGAGAGATCTATTTGTTTAATTGTCTGAATATTGACAGTTTTGTAGGAGCAGCAGCAGAAGATTGAAAAAAAAACCATGCACTTGATCTGGGCAGGTATTGTCTGCAAAATAAGAGATGTGCAATAGTTTTCAAATCTGTAGCATCTTGTAAACGTACATTTTGTTCCATAAAAAGATGCTGTAACAGTAATCTGGAATAATTATAAGAATATGTAACCAAACAGGGTTTACTCAGGATCTGTTTAATGAGAACAGTAAGCCTTTTTTTTTTTTTTTTAATAGCATTTCCCCCCTTTCCCCCTCCCCTGAAAGCTAGAGGTAGGTCTAACTTGGACTGAAAGCTCATATGGTGAAAGCGTTCAGTGTCCTTGAAAAATGATTCTATGTGGATAAAAAGCATTAGATTAATTCAACAAGAGTGAGTAACTTTATGGTATCTGAAGGATGATGCCATGGGATCCTAAATATGTAAATGGATCAAGACTACAATGTATCCATTTAATAAATTATTAAAACTGTTCAGACTTCTCTCGCATCAGATCTAATACTGCTACATCTAAGGCAATCTTTGTAGTGTAGCTGTAAATGCAGTTTCCTGGAGCTTACCACAGAAAGTGAAGACAAGGAGGAGAGGGGTGTGCTGAAATGTGATTTGGTTACCACTTAAAAAGGAGGTAGCCTTCCATCTGAGGTATTAATAGTTAGGGCTTACAGGAATGCTGGTTAGGGAAGCAATTTTAAGAGACCCAGTGTCATGACTGCAATGTCCTGTCATTGTAAATGGTGACTTTAGTAATACTGAGGAAAGTAAATGAAATTGCTTCAGGAAGAGCTTTTGTTTTCAAAACCAACAGTCTCCTGCGTCTTCTTCAAAAGTGGAACAAATAGCTTTATATGACTTAAGTGTGATTGATTGTTCTCATTTCCATTGAATTTTTTGTCAACATACAGTTCAAATAGCTTTGGAGAACACCAGTGTGTGTGTGTGTCCCTGTATATTTACACATGCACATGGAACTCAGTGAGGTATTGCATGAAGCTGTTCTGGTAGTTGGAGCAGTTGCTAAGCTGTGATTATTTGTTCTCCACTTTGGAAAGATTTAGTCAAAGTGAAAATGCGTAAGGGGCTTTTGAAAGTGGTAGTTTGTGTCACTGTGTCACTGTTGTGCTGATCATGGACTAGAAGGAAAACGTAGTTGCACAGTCAGCACATTTTCTAAAATCAGCAGTATATCTTTCTAGGAAGGTCTTTTTGCATTCAATCTGTGGTTTCATGAGCACAATTAATTCTGATAGCTCTCTGCTGCCTGCCTTGGGGACAAGGGTGTAGGTTACCCCACTGCCCTTGGTGGGAGGTGCTCCTCAAGCCCAGGTGCTCCTCAAGCCTTTCTCCCTGCCATTCAGTGCACCAAAGACCAACGGAAACCTGCGTAGTCTCTTTATTGCTGGGTTAGTTTCCTATCACATTAGTGAGTTGAATCAGCTCCTGGGGAAGGCAGGTTTGGTGAGCATCAACACAGGCAGAAGGTAACTGGGAAGTGTTGGTGGGAAGGAGCAGAGAGGTGGAGGGAATGAGACACCCTGGTTTTGGCTGTGGTAAGGTGTTGGATGATTCATCCTGTCTCGTAAACCTGCAACGTTATGTTTCACACGTTTTTCATTTCTCTGCCTGTAGAATTAGCTGTGTACACATAGATCTATTAAACCTGCCATCCCATGAGGGCCATGCCCTAGGCGTCGGGCACAGGATTTGTCACCTGCCAGCCCAGCCATCCGGTGCCTGGGGTCTGACCTGCACCTGGGCTGGTGCTGCCTAACAAGCTTCAAACAACGTCCTGGCACTGAGTCTCGGTGCCTGGCTGCTGCCTTGGATTGGGGCTTCAGCCCAGTGCGAGGCCAAGCTGCTGCATATCCTCACGTGCCCACCTGTGCCAAGCCTTGGGGTAAGGGCTCCCATCTCCTGGGCATGAAGCAGTATGGCAATTTCTGCAGACAGAGTTTAACTTATTCTAGGGGCTCTTCTCTGATTTTTCACCTCAGAGGATGGTCTGTTCTAATAGATTGAGGTTTTTTGAAAGTCAAGTACAAGTTGAGAGTAGATATAAAGGAGGGAGATTTTAATTGTACAGCATGTACAAAACCTACTAAAATTGTGTGAGGTGCATCCATTAAGAGAATTTCTTGTGTTTGAGTTTTTTGAATACACTGAGCCAAGTCGGTGGTGGTTGCTGGCTTCAGGAATATTTGTAGTTTTGCTGAACTACATGAGCCACTGTGGCTACAGTCAGCCGACGCTGGTTGTGCTTTGGATGGCTTAGAAATGATGACTGTGGGGATTAGCTCGTAATGTTGAGCTGCATGGGTAATACCTATTACCCTGCTAAATTAAAGACAGCTTGTATCTCTGCTGTAATGATGCTTCTGCTTTAAACAGAAAATGCAAGTTTCATTAGGCCTTGCTTTTTTATTTTTGCAATTATTTACCTGCCTTCAGGGTTAAAGTCATTTTGTATTTTGTAGCTGACCTTGTCATGCAGCAGGGAAGTAAATGTTTGGTAATAACTTTTTAAAAGAATATTTTAAAGATTCTAATGTGGACTTGTGAAGACTGTGACTAAAGGCTAGTCTGATTGACTTCTGTTCATAATTACTCTGAAGTGTGGGGGTTTTTTTGCCTTCTGCCACAATATCTAGGTGCGTAGTCAGCCCTTGGAATTTTTCAAGGACCATCATGCACCTTGTCCATCAGACTTTTAAATTGAATTTGGTATACAGAAACTGTGGTTACACAGAACAGTTATGAGCAGCTGAACCATCAGTGACCGGAGACCACGGCGCTGTTATGTTCGTAGCCCTCTTTGGAGATTCAGCTGTGGCTTGAGCCGTCTCCGGCACCAGCCCGGTCCAGCCAGTTTGTCTGAGGTACCTTGATGAACTTGGAAAAGCATTTGCCAGCATTTAGCTTTACAGCTTTCAAATGGGAGTGTGTGGACATTGTTCCCCTGTATGAGGGGATGCCGTCCTTGAGTTCAGGACAGAGCAAGGACTTTATGAGCATTCCTCAGCACTGGGGCTGACCTGCTGTTTTCTGCTCTCCTTTAAGCACAGAGCCTTGAAGAATTTTGGGCACAGGATCCTTCCTAGTTAAAAGCAAACCAGATAATAAAATTCCCAAGTCTGGAGAGGAAACCTGTAGTGAGGCATATTCCAGAATTTATTTCCTTGCTGAGTAGAGTCGGTTAACTGAGTGGGGGCTGGGGAAGAGCATGGTAGGTTTTGCCTTTTTTTCTTTCTTTTTTTTTTTTGTATAATTTTTTTTTTTTTTTTTTTTTTACATTTTTCAAGAGAAGACTGAAACTTCAAGTGTTTTGAGGAGGGAAGATTTGTTTTGCTTAAGCACTTGATACAGATCAGCTTTCAAGGTTTGTGCAGTGAGATGTTTAGTGATAGTGAACTCATCCTTGAAGGGTCAGTTACAAGAATTCAACCTTCAATTGAACTTGTAATCTTGTTATTTTTAATTAGAAATGGGCTGGTACTATTTCAGTTATGGAGCCATCTTCCCCCCAGCCTGTTTCCTTCCCTTTGGCTTTTGCTGCCTCTGAGGTCCACTGCGTTTGATGGGGCTGAGGCAAGCAGTTGCCAACTGCCGCAGCTGGAAGCCCCAGTAACAAAGCAACATTTCTTCATTTTGTGAAGAGGCCTGCCCCCCCGATGAGCATTTTCAATCCATTTGCAGCTGAGGAGGTGGGAAAGGCAGCCCCAGCGCGTCCCGGTCTGGCTGGCACCGTGCAAATTGCATGTTTCAAAGCTGCCGCTCTCATTCCGACTCTGTGGCCAGCAGCGTGTTTATCAGATCTTCCTGACATTCGGCGTTGAGCAGATGTTCCCTTTTTTAGTATAAAGTGATGTTCTTGATGCACTAGCTGATATTAGGGGGGGGAAGGCTTATAAAGTTTCGTGCTTGAATGAAGCACCTATACATAAGCACAGAAGGGCTTCTGACAGGCAAAACCAAGAGGGGGAAAAAAACCCAAACCCCAAACCAAAAAGCCTTCTCCATCTGCTTTCGACTGAATGCCTGGTGTTGCAAGCAGGGTCCACATGCGGTGACTGCTGGCCTGTTCTTCAGCTGGGTTAGACGTGAATGGCAAGTCTCCCAGGCGTCCCTGGGGGTACTGGTGAAGTTAAAGCAGATCATCATCGCATGCAAGTTGCTATTGAGCTGAAAGCTGCACTGTCTGGTACTCTGCATCTCTGTGGCTGTCAAAAAGAAGATGTCTTTGAAAAGAAATCACCTCTCTTTCTCCAGATGTGCATACATCCATATGCACCAACATCCAGAACTCATTATTTCCTCTCGAAAGACCAAAACATGGCCTGCTAATAATCCAGTTGACAGATAAAAGCAAGACATCTTATTGCAAGAAGAGCCCTGTGTATGTAGGTGTAGTGAATGAGAATGACAAGTGCTGGTGAAGCTGAGCTCACTGCGTAGGAACTGTTTAATGGAATAACGAGGGTTGGATAGAAAAGAAAACAAATGACAGGGAGGTTTAGAAGAGTTGTGGAAAGGAATGCATAGAGAAAAAAAGGCACAGACAGACCCCATGTAAGTTCAATGTGTCTATGTATATGAAGGAAAGGAAGCAATCTGAGCCCAAATAAAAGATATGAAATAAAATGGAAAACTTTGCATTTTTATTTTGGAGCTTGGATGACCTATCAAAAATCCCTAACAATTATTATGAATTAAAGGAAAATCTGTTAATGGTTTGTAGAGGTCTCTAATACTGTAATAGTTGAGAAATGTTTGTTGATTACCTAATAGTTTCAGTAACAGCAATTATTAAATTCTCTAAATTGGAAGAGTAGCTATCAAATCTGTGGCTGGAGTGTACCCTGAATCAGTTAACATAAGGCACTTTTGATCTCCCCTGAGCTCCTTGAGCTCGCTCCCATTAGCCAGCTTTGGATATACGCTCTATTCACTGCATGGTGCTGCCCCTTGGACAAGCAATATGGCACTGTGTATTTTTGGGCAGAAGACGGCTGTATGTGTAGCTCCAAATGGAAGTCAGTGGGGATCAAGCATTCTGAACTAGAAGTTTAAGAAATTAAAAATAAACAGAAAGCAAACAAACAAACAGCAAAATCCACCTAAACCGTAAATCCTGCCCTTGCCCCAGTTTAGTGAATATGTTCCATAATCTTACTGTTACTGTGTATTTTGGTACATTTGTCTATACCTATTGATGCTGCCTGAGATGGAATACCAACACTTCCTTTGTTGGTTCAGAAATCGTTGCAACTTGTATCTGCATTTTCAAGAGTACCCATGAGTATACAAAGGACTGAAGGATATATTTGCAATTTAAATAGGTAACGTTTTGCTGAGAGAGACTCAGAAGACTTGTTTTCTTAGATAAGCATAGATTGCTGAGGTCTGATCTATGTTTACACATGCGTTTTTGAGCATGCTCTTTGATGATGCATGAATTCCTGTGTGGCTGATCATGAAAGTAAGTATGGTTCTCTCTCTTTGCCTCCTGAAACTGGTTTTATGAAGTTTGGAATTTCCTTCTCTGTCATCTTTAATTTACTCATTTTCAGGAATACAGTAACAGCAGTAGTATGGGTAGGATGGTTTGAGGAGTTTCAGTATTGATTTAGTAAACTACAATGGTTTTGAAACCTGTTTTAGTTGTTTTTGCTCTAAGCAGGCGTTTAATTTTTATAGGCTATTTTTTTTTTTTTTCCTTTTGGCCCCAATATGGAGCTCTCATGTAAACCAAGCAGAACGCTTCCTGTCGTTGTCTGATAAAAAGTGCACTTTCATTCATTGTTTCCATGCAACTTCCTATCCTTTCTGTGGTAAAGACGGATAAATCTGAGACAATTTATGGACTATCTCTGGGAAAAGAGACTTTCACAACAACAACAACAAAAAAAATGAATGCTGTTTGGAATAATGAGCAAGGAATGTTAGAAATAGTTTGTGTTTTTCATTTCTTCCTCTTTGTACAGTCACAGTGCTGAAGACAACTTCATCCATTAACAGTGATGAGAACTGAATGCTACGTTTGGTTCTTCCATTAAGGCTGCTAAGATATAATCATTACTTGCATTTTAGATACTGCTTGTTATCTGACCTAATTCTGTATCTTTTACAGTCGTGGTACAAGTTTGTGATGGAAGTCAGGCATTTCTGAAATACAGCCATGTCTGAAGGGAAAAGCCCTCAGTCTGAGTAATGTTGGCCGCTGTTTAAAAAAGGATAGGTGCTCCATGGGACCTGACATTTGTGCAAGAGGATCACCTACACTTGAATTTGACCAATGCCTGTAAACTTGTCTGTTTGACGGCTATCCTCGACAGGATAACAGGAAAAACTCAGCAACCCTTTCTGAAACATTAGTGGACTACTTTGTTTTCAGTTCTTTGGCATGGAAAACAGAAGTTGTGCTTTCTGGGTTTGCTTAAATGAAAGTCAACACATTCATGCTGTTCAGTTTACAGATTAAAAAGATGCTCTTATGTTAGTGGAGTGTTTTCCAAATACTTACTTGGGAAGAGGGATGGGTGGAGAGAGAGAGCGAGCACGTATTGGTGAATGTGCATGTCTAGGCATGGAAAAATACTAGAGGAGAGTTCCTGTAAGCAGCATTTCGCTGCAAACCTCAAGAGAAGGTAGGGCTCTGACAGTACTTCTGGTCAGAAAGGAGTGCAGCAGAGGTTACGTAAAATGCAGCTCTGTGGTACAGTACATCTGCTTTGAAAGACTTCTTTGTTTTCCAGGTACAGATGTTTGTTTTCTAAGATTATGCCTCATGTGTAGCTATGTCTTAAAGTTGTGCTCAGCGGATGTTAAACTAAACAGGTTTTTTCATTCATTGCTTTTTCTGTTTAATCAGCGTAATAGGTGTCTAAACAAGACAGCTGGAGTTTCTTTTGGTAAACAAGATACTAAGTGATTGACATTGCCTCGCTTTGCCTTGCTTGCTTAGGTATTGAAATGAGTTTTGCTTTATAATAAATGAGTTTGACTTTGTAATTCACATTTTTTTTCTTAAAATTGATAGTTTAGGTATAATTCGTTGTTTCTCGGTAGCAGTACATTAATATGGAAGCTGAGTTTTATTTGATGGTTAACTTCCCCAGTTGAACTTGCATCAGTTTTACATCCTGGTAAGGACAAAATGTCAGTAGAAGCTTATTTTTTAAGAAAGCAGAAGAAAGCATTTCTGCTTTCAAAATGTAATTTGCGTTTTTTTTCCTGCATGGAAAAAAAATGTGAGCTTTGTGCAGGCAACACTTGAGGTTAGACCATCTCTGCTAAACAGATGAGATGAGCCTTGTGCTTTTACCAGTAGCTAGGAGCAGTGGGAATGGGTGTTTTGCAACACATCCTCCAGAGAGGCATGGAAGATTATTTTGCTTGGAAGGAGAAACCAGCATCGGGAGTTTGTACCAAACATAACAGCAATCCAAAGAAGACACGGGGCATGTCATCTGTAGGTCTGAATGATTCCCAGTGGGCAGGCAGAAGATGCTAGGTAGACTTTACTGTGCATAACAGTAATGTCTAGAAAGACTACAAAAAATAGAGGATCAAAATTAAGTGTAATCTAATACATTGAAACATCAGAATAGTTTGGCCCATGTGTGGAATAGGTCTGGGCAGAGTTGATGAGAGTGGAATGGGAATTAATTGGGGGTTGATAGTTGGGGATTGAGAGCACGTAGAGCAAGGGTCTGACTGCATGCAGCATTGCCAGTGGAAACAAGTGTAAAGGTGAAGTATGTAGGTTAATGCATCGTTCCGGAGGAGAGGTTTTTTTCCTTGGAGGAAGGAGCAGGGATGGTGTCATGAAGTGGAGTTGCTGAAGATCAGTGGACTTTGAGCACTGGAATGGGGAACCTCTGCTGTGTTTCTGCATAAGCACGTGTTTTTAGTTAGCACAGGTTGTATATTTTAACTCCTTCTACAACCAGATCTTGCCATCTGTACTAAATATTTCTTGAGGATGTATTTTTTTTCTCCTTCTCAGTTCAAGTTTTATGGCTCACTGATTTCAAGTATATATATATATATGTGGAGTCTGAGATTTTGAGTGTTTTGGTTGGTTGGTTTGGTTTGTTTTTTCAAAATAGCCAAAATCAGTCCATGTCTGTGAGCCTTTTCCCCTGTAGTTTTAAACATCTCTCCCTTGCCCCTATGATAATTCAGTAAAAAGTAGTTCCACCATGAAAAATTGTCTTGCTGACAAGAGAAGCCTGTGCTAGATACTCCCCGAAAATTAAGGATATGAAGGGAAACTTACCCAGCCCTGTGTACAACAGCTATGCTGTGTTTGTGTTTTCAGAACAATACTTCTGTCTCCTTTTTTTCATATGCCCCCACTTGATTTTCTGTGCATATTGTTTTCTCATGGACTTTTTTGCTCCTTCTGTCCATTTCTGCCAAAGCACTAAAATGCATTCCAGGGCTTTCATGATCGTTTACTCCATTTCAGTCCTGCTTTGGTTGCAGTTCATGAGGGGTCTGCTGTTCCTTCTGCTAAAGTAAAATCTGCTTGGAATTCATCGATGCTGGCCAGTGGTTATGGTGCAGTGATTGAACAAACTCAGCAGTTATTCAACAAATGTGGAAAATGTGAACTTTTAAGATGTTTTAAAATCCTTTTCCTGGGGAATTCCTAGTTTATTTAAATAGTCTTATTGAAGGGAGATATCTACTGCATTTTAATGCAGTCGTGTGAGGAAAGGCTTGTAAGACCTAATATGTAGTAGCAATAGTAAAATAAGTACATCAGTAAGTGTTGGGACATACTATAAAAATGCCAAACTTATTTTTATTCTGGTATTGGGTAAATGACAAAGAGGAGAGAATATCCAAATTAGAACAAAATTTATTTAATATTATAAGCTTATTTCTTTTTTCTCATTCCCTGGCTCTCTAAAATATCAAAGCTTTTATTGCAACATTGAGTGTATCCTATTGTAACTGCTAGGTTTTTTTAGACTTAAGATTAAATTACTAGGTGCATAGTGTAAATAAAGTGTAGGGTGAGTTTTTTTATTTTTTTTTTTCTGAAATAATAAAATATCCAAGAATTACTGTTTTTTTTTTCTTGTCAGAAGAAATCGACAACCTTTGTTACTCCCATGCATTTCTGACTATGTACTAAGGCAGAAAAGTTATATTGAAACACACTAAAATTTCGTTTTTCATTGAATTTCCTCCTCCTCCTTAGGAAAATCCTGGCAGATTAGAAGCAGTCATCATTCTTGTTTTATCAGAGTTGGAACTACTGTCATGAGCTGTATAGAAAAAGAAAACCATAATGCTCTCCTCCCCTAGCCAGCCAAACAGCCTGGAAGACACAAAACCAGTAGATTTATACAAATAAAAAATGCTTTGGGCAGTGATATTCTACTTTAGTTTTCCTGCTGGCCAGTATGAAGGTCCAATGTACAAATCTTCCTTTCAATATCTTGCTTCTTTCTTATGGTGGTCATGCTTATTCAGAGAGGAAAATCGCATGATCCAGGAAGAGTCTTGGACAGTCTAGCTCCTTATTGTTGGTGATGGCGGTGGAAATGCTTCTACTTTTCCATGAGGAGAAATGCTGCAGTTTCCTTGATGCCACTGCCTCTCATCACAAAGCAGCTGTGATATTTCCTACCGTCTCGTCTTGTCTTTCCCATCTCTCAGAACTGAAGACTGTGTGCCAGAATTGACTGACCCGGAGCAGGGATGTTTTACTCAACTGCTTGCTTAGGAGTATGAAGCTGTGTTTTCATGGTCATCTGTAGTAAAACCTGCTCTTTGTATTAATGGTGGAGATTGTCCATTATCCTCTACACCGTTTGAATCACCAGGAATTTGACTTTCTGTGTGGTCTGCTGTCAAGGACTACGCGGGAAGGAATTTATTAGTTGTTACAGACCCACCCCTACTAAATAAGTAGTAATGACTTATATTTTCTCTTTGAGTGACAGGCATCACTTCTCTCTGTAGATTATTTGCATCAATCCTTGTGTATAATTTTTTTTTGTATAAATGCATGCCTCAGTGAGAAACCCTGTATGAGAAGAAAATTGGGTAGGTGGTAGGTTACTCCATGTGGAACAGTGACCGCTCGCCTATGCACTTGTATCTTTAGAAATGAGCAGAGAAGGTTATGGGAAGAAGTTATTACCAAGTCTGCTCAAGTGCTCCACAGCAAATCTTTAGCTTTTCAGACCAAGAGAAGGTGGCTTCCCCTCCTGGTTTTTACAGAACCACGTTGTCATTGAAAAGCAGGTTTGAGGATCCTGTCTCTCTTCCTTCTTGTTCCCGTTATCCTCGTCACTAGCTGATGTAAAAAAAAAAAGTCCTTAAATTAACCTTCTCCAAAAGAACTCTTATGAAAGTCTGTCATTTGGGCATACTGAAATATCTGCTTGGATAGTTAACCTCCTCTAAGACTTGCTTTTCAGCATATAAAGTGATGAATTCTAGCAGGATCTGCAGTAATTTGTATTATGTTGTACTTGACAGCACAGAGATCCCTGGTGTTCCTCAAGTCTGGATTTTGAATTTTTTGTCTTAATGTATAATGACTAGATTTGTGTCATTCTCTCATTCAAAAATCAATTAGAATAAATCTGTCCTCCTTCTAAGGAGTGTTATATCCCAGTGGTGTGGCTTGTATCCACTGGCGTGGCGTATGGGAACCATGCTAATGTGCCATGGAGCCCCCAGCACAGATTCATGCAATTTGCAGGAGCTGGTCACACTTTTCATCTGACAACACTGTAGAAATCTCCATGGAAATACAACAGAAAGTAAATTAGCCTTTACTATTTGAATAAAATCCATCACAGTTATGAGTTGGTCTTGGGTTGTTGTATTATCCCCTTTAGTGTCTTACTCCCATTTCTGCTACTTTCTTACAGCAGAACATGTTACTCATTAGTAGCATGGATGATATGGGAAACAAGAAAATTGAAATTTTATTGAATATGTCCAGGTGTTAGTATCAAACATGGGTAGGTATGCATTAAGATTTCCCTTAAAATATTATTATTAATTGGAAGTGGAAAATAATTCAATACTAAACGATTCTCTTGAATTCTAAATTCACTAGACATTTGCTATCATAAAACATAGATGTAATAAGCGGTTCTTATAAAACTGCCTAACCTGCTTTCCATCTGCAAAAGGCTTTGCAGGCATTAAGCAACTAAAATTTGATTCTGGTAAGAGCCAGGATTTGCTAACGAGGTTAAATGGTTACGTGGTCCAAATTTAAACAAAAGCCCAAGGATGATTGTGCGTGTGCACTTACCTTCCCAGCAGAGAAGGGACTGCGGGCTTGTGGCCACACTAGGATGTATGCACTGGAAGATGCTTTTGGCTCTTTAAGTGCCAGTTGCATGGGGATGAGATGCCAGAGAGTATCTGTATGCGTTTGGAGCTGATGAGACAGTCTTGATATGTGATTTGGATGAACTGACCCTTAAGCAGTGATGATGCGGAATTTTGGCAAGATGCTGGTGTTGCCAGTGCAGGTGAGGTTGGCAGGAATGGGATGTGGGGCTGCAGTGGGAAGTTGGCAGAGCCTGATCCTGGTATTTGTGCTTGGCAGAGCAGCAGAACAGTAAAGCCCAGGCAGGGATGAGGCTGCGGTTTCACATTGGCTTTCAGATACAAGTGGACAGTGCGAAGGTGATAAACAATCTGATTAGAAGTGTCAAAGAAAGGACTTTCTGTTTGTTTTTTTTAGAATGATGAATACACACTTCGTAGGATTTAAGCTATCTACAGGTAGTAACTAGCTTTCCAGTCAGAGAGAGATAAGTAGGAGGGGTCTGTGAGAGAGCCAAGAGGAGCGAGAGCAGCTAATTTGGAAAGAGGAGAGCTCTTGCTGCTCCCACTGGAGTGACAGTGCCTCAAAGTGGTATCTGCTTTTCTTCGACTGGGCCAGACCTGCAGGTGCAGTAGGTACTGCTGGAAAGAAATGTTGTTAATAAATAGTTAGAGAATAGTTTACAGCATGCACCATAAGAACAGACTAACATAGAGCCACGGAGAGAAGGTGGCAGAAAAAACTGTCTTGTATCATGTGCAGGCTGAGCATCAGTGAACTTCGTGATCTAGAAATAAGTTTTCCTTTCCCTCGGCACTAGCTCCAGGCATGCAAGCGTATGCTGGGCACGGCACAACACCCAGTTTAATAGTTGGGCAAATATGTGAATTTCAGTGGATGAAGATTGCTGTTTGGTACTGCCAGCACACTTAAGAGAGATAATGTTCATGAGAGTCTTGAGTTCCTAGGAACAGTAGTATCAGCCTGGGACACAGCTATACAGAAATGCAACGTCTGGAATAAACTCTCTGTTACGTACACCACCGCCATTCCTTGTACGTGGGCAGTCTTACCACGTGTGGTCTGAGGGCAGTGGAGCCGGCCTACAGCCTCCAGTAGATACTCTGATGTATCAGTGTCAAGGGCTGTATCGCAGTCGCTCATGAGGCAGGTCTGAAAGCAACTCTACCAAATGCAGTAACTCCACCAAAACGTTGATACTGAGTGGCTCAAAGCAGCTTTGCACCCCTTCCTTTGACAGAACAGAGCTGACAGAAGTGGCATGTCCCAGGCTGGCAGGGTATGAGCCAAAGCACATCTGGGTGCCACACAGCTGTACTGATGTAAAAGTGGGCCGACACCAGTAAGCCTTGCTTAAGACTGGTACAGCCATGCGGGCTCGCTGCCTACCAGGTGATGGAGTTTCTGGAAGAGATCTGGCCTGCAACCAGCTGGGACAGCGCGCAGGCAGAGCAGGTATGCCTCGGTCTGCTCTGTGCTGTGCAGACAAGCTCAGCTGTGCATGGTTATCCAGGATGTGAACTTCAGCTCCCTCCGGAAATATTTCCATCTTGCACGTTGAGCAGAACAGAGGGCCTTGAAAGAAGAGCTTTCTTAACGCACACTTGAGGTGCTGGCAAGGGAAGCAGTTACAGACAGCTGGAAAGTACTAGTAACTGTCGTCTTCGTGTGGATGAGTCCTTGTAGGAAGTGAGGGCAAAATCCAAGTGTCTTCTCCTCTAATGTGGCAAATTTGTAAAGAATAAAGACCAGATGAAGGCTGGAGGGGAGGACTGGTAGATATACGGCGTGGAAATAGATGTTCACAAGGGGATCCATCTGCTGAGAGGGAGGTATCTGCTCTTTCTCCTGAACCTTTGCTAAGGAAAGCACACGTTTTTGTCAGCAGCTCTATTTCTGTCTTGTTCCATGTGTGCACCTTGTTCTTTGTGTGTGTGTGTTATGATAGAAGCATCTTAACAAATGTCAACTCCATTCTGGTCTGCAAGAAAAAATTCTATGAACAAGTGCTCCTTGGCTTTCAGTTTGTTCCCCGGCCCAAGAAATGCTTTTGAAGTTTAGAAATGCTTTTTGTGCAGGTTGTGTAAGGCGGTCTGCTGCAGGACTTACACTTCAGTGGCTGGGCTAATTGATTAGTGGGTTCTCTGATCTGCATTTGTGCATCAGGAAAATGAGGCCTCTCTGCTGCTTGTGTTATTGTGAATATTTCTTCAACCATTACAAAGGGCAACTTTTTAATAGGTTGTTTTGGTTTTTTTTTTTTTTTAAAACTGGGTGTCGTTGCTTGGACTGGTCCCATTTTGTATGCGTGTTCTTGAAATGGCATTTCAAGCTGATGGTCAGTGCTACTACCAAGTTCCTCCTTCAGAGAGGAGAAAGTTTGCTTATCCTCTGCACCCCAAGCACAGGCATGCATAATTTATGCCTTGAGTGTTGCCTTTAACACATATTCCTGTTCTTGGGAGCTGGCAGGATATGTACTACGCATTGGTGGGTTTCAGGAACGGCCCCTTTGGCAGGACAAGGCACGCACAGCCCAAGGCACTGCAGAAATCTCCCTGTGCTCAGGGGCTTTGCTTTTTACAGATGAAGTCTGTTTTAAGATGGACACTCTGACTTCTACATGGCCAGCTGCTCACTGTGTCTTGAGTGAACTGTCATTTTAATGACCTAAAAAAGTGTAGGTCAGTGCTAATA
The DNA here is from genome assembly GCA_009806455.1 of Tetrax tetrax. Taxonomy (NCBI): domain Eukaryota; kingdom Metazoa; phylum Chordata; class Aves; order Otidiformes; family Otididae; genus Tetrax; species Tetrax tetrax. The sequence goes on from WHYT01015853.1 coordinate 44,545, forward strand.
TAATTAAACATATGTGTACACCAAAGTCAAATGCTCTCTAGTGCTCTAATAGCTGGATGTAGACGTCACAAAACCAGACGGACCTCTGCCATTTGATCAGTTGAGGATTTTCCTTTCATTTTGAACTTTTTTTGGAAGAAGCATTTTACTTCAATTGCAGACTTACACTATATGGGGGGGGGGGGAAGAAGTCATGCTTCTAGCTTATATTTCTTTTTTATGCCTTGCAGCCTCTGAAAGAGTGGTTCATGTGAGTCTAATTCTTATCTGAGTGACTTTGGTTCAAATGAGGGGTTAAGTCAGTTAACGTTCTCCTGTGACCTTCCGAATCAAAAACATACTGTATCTGTTACTGTCAGGGGTGGGTTTGAGCCATTTTGGAAAAGCAGGACTGCTTTTCGTAAATATTTGTCTTGCTTTAGTTTCCTGAGATATAGTTTAAATGTAAGCTGCTCCGTATGTCTCAGCTCCTGTGCTATCTTGCTGTATCACGTCACACTGTCTCTCGTAGTGTGTAAGAGTATGGCGCTACATCATGCTGTGGTGATTATTTGAAAGGGTGTACACTCTGTTTTGGACTAGATATCTGTTATCAGTGTAGATAATTGCTGTCAGACACAAAATAGACTCAGTAAACAAACATTTCATTTTATCATGTGACAGATGCCTGCTGTTTTGTACAATGTATTTGAACGATGTTCACTATAAATCAGCACTGCTTCAAAAGCAACAAATCCAACTCACCCAAATCCTTCCTGATGTAATTACTTTATGCTAGAGATTAGCTTTTCATTGTTATATATACATGGTTGCATTTTTCAGTGTTTGGAGATAACAGTGTTTGACATAAATAATTCACATCTAAGACAAACCAATTCCTCCTACCACTAGCACTGCTTTGTTTGGGGTTTTTTTTGTTTTGTGTTTGTTTGTTTTTTTTCCTCCTTTGGGGCTTTTTTGACTTTTTTTCCCTCTTTTATCCTTGATTTCCTCCCTGGTAAAGACAAGACTACCTTCAATTTTGGAATTAATACTTTATATTTAGACTTTCAGAGAGAAATGAACCAACGAGTTAGTACGTTCAGGAGGACAACAGAAATAAATGTCTTCATTTTGTGAATAATGAACATGAAGCCTCTGCTTGTGTTCCTGTGGGTTTTGTGACCAAAAGGATGATCATTATTTAACAGGTGTAATCTATGTATTGCTTTTTTCCTCCAAATGATGTGCATCTCTGTCTTGCTCTGCAGGTCCTGTGACTAGGAGTGAATGTGTTTTATCGCCTGTTAACAATTCCCACCCAGTCCATGCCTTACTGGAGAGCTTTACAGTCTTGTCTGGCTGTGCGAGCCGAGGCACAACAGGCCTGCCGCAAGAGGTGCACGTCCTCAATCTCAGAAATCCCGAAGAGGGTCTTGGCCATCATGAAAGAGAGGTAAAGGGGAAATTACTTTTCGTTTAGATCCCTGGCTACAAGTGTGTCTGCAAATGGGATTGTTCTACATTAATTTGCTGAATAAAGTTATTTCTGAATTGTGACCAGAAAAACTACAAAGAAGCATGTGCAATTTATGTGGATACTGCCTACCTATAATTTGTGTATCATAGGAGTAAACTGCTTCCCTGACCAGCCACTATCACCTTTCACAATCACGAAGCATACTTTAAGAAGGTGGTGGGATGGGCAAAGGAAATAAGAAACAGATTTAGATCAACAAGAGGCCTTTACAGAATTGGCTCTCTTCAAAGGCATATCGTTTAACTAAATGTGTTGTAAATTAACATGAATACCTTTGGATCCCTGCCATGACCACTATAAACAAATATTTAAGTTCAGATTCTTTTACCCCTGTACTACATCCTTAATGGTTCACTGAGCTGGGGAGAGGGGGGACTGCTGTACAGAAAGCAAGTGTCGCTGACTCTGGTAGTACTTAAGTACGTCCAGTTACTTATTTATGTATGTTGCACTCAGAGGGACTGGCAAGAACTTCAGCTGCTCTGAACACAACAGCACAAGAAGAAAATTTTTGATGTTAAGTTGTGTAGTACTGTTTACTCTCAAAACACATCAAAACATAGTGCCAACATGAAAAGAAAACATTGCATGCCATGATAGCTGAGCTTCTTAGGTCATGTTCTTACAGTATTACGTGCACAAATCCTTAGTACTGCGTCCTGTGAGAGCTATGTGCATGTACACAATTAGCAGAATTTGTAATGAGAGAACAAAGATGATGATCTAGCAGGCAGAAGCTTACAAAAAGAGGGTCTAAATCTGTGCTGAAAGAACTTTTAAGTCGAGTCTTTTGTAGTGATTTAAATAAAGGCACGTAGTCTTGGCCGCAGTCAAAGTCTTTCCACTGACTTCAATAGCAGCCTTGTTGGGTTTGTGGTGTGTTCAGCTCAATGTGTATTGTATGCATCCATGAAACTTCAGCTGTTGTGTTCATTTTCAGTATATACACTGTCTGAAATGTCTAGTGTATGATGAAAAAGTTATTTACTATTTTTTCAGTAGGCATCTCATTAGCTGCCCTTAATGAAAAATGTCAGGTCTTCTTCAGTTCAGTTGTCAGGAAATGAATAGAAGTGTTACACTTTTTTTGTGGGACTGGGAATGAGGAACAGAGATTTTTGTATTTGTTTTGTTGTGAGGCTTTTTTGTTGGTTTTTTGGGGTTTTTTGTTTGGTTGTTTTTTGTTTTTTGTTTTTTAAAGCCTTTCTTAGTTTGCCTGGCACTGGGTTATCAGCCTGATGAGGGCACTGTGAATGCCTGGAAAAAAAGGGTAGGTGCAATCAGTTCTCTGGGCTGAAAACTCTTCTTTTTCTTTTTTTTTTCATACGTAGTTTCTTATGAAAACTAAACAGTCTTATGTGATGCTGTTGTGTATTTGTCTGTGCCTCTCTCATCACCCAAGAACCTTTAAATCCATTGGCAAGTCAGAGACAAATTTGGTATGAGGGGTAGATCTCACAAGGTAATCACAAATTTTGTTGAAAATGGGCAGAAGAGTGCCCTTGGTGTGGGGACATGGTATAGTGGGAACTTGTAACTTCTTAGTGCCTGGGGATGGGATGAAGCAGGCTGCAGCTGGAGCTTGTACCTCCCGAGAGACCAGAACGAATCAACTGCAAAGCATATATTTGCATAAAATCAAATTTCCCCCTGGTTCGATGCTCCTAGCACTGCTCACGTAACACTGCAGTTTCTGCAGTTGTGTGCACACAACGTGAGCGGGTGTCACACGTGCACAAGGTCGCAGGCTGTGCCTCCACTGTCTAATCATCTTGACAGAATGATAGAAGAATGAAATACTTGGCTGTGAATAAAAATAGTTGCTCTCTAGCAGAAAGAGGCTGTTTGTGCCTCCTCTAATGTCCTTACGGTAAGAAAACGGTTTGCCCCAAGTTATCTTTTCTGTGTACTCCTGCGGTATACCAAAGTGTAGGGCACGGAGTGTGTTTCACAATTTGTAGCCCTTGGCCTCCTTCTCCCATCTCCCAACTGGTTTCCAGGCACAGCCCTTGGAGATAGCTGCTCTAAAAATGCACAGGAAGCTGGAGCGAGGCTTGCTGGCGACAGCGCCGAGCAAAAGTGTGTAAACAACTTGGAAAGATCGGATTTTACTTATAGGATCAGGCTCGGGAAAACAAAGGAGAGCAAATGTTATCTTTTCCATTATTGTAAAAACCAACACTGAGCGGCCTTTTGTCTTAAAGTAGAATGTACCCATCACATCAAGTTACTTTAGTTTGATTTACCAGCTGTGGTATTTCCTGTTGTCTGCAAATGCTGAGAGCAAAGGTAGAGATCTGTTTGTCATACAGTATTTCCAGTACAGTCCACAACAAACCCAGTATTTTTCTTTCCTGGTACATTAGTTACATTTAGCAGCATTTAATGTTTAACATAAATCATGCATTTGTTCAGAGACTCACTGAAGTTCTGATAATACAGAATGCAAGATCTGAAAATCTTTAAGCGAAGGCTTGCTTTGGGGGAGGAGGTTGGATTTTGTTTTGTTTTTAACCTGCTCTGTGCTACATGCTGCTAAATTACACATTCCTTACTTGCTGGGAGGAGTATAAACTTCCCCTAGCAAATTCCTTGTAGCACTCATGCATTAAACATACTGGTGTGGTTATCCTGGTTCTCATAAATATGTAACAGACATGTATGCATTAATTTAACTCACTTTGACACTTGTGTAGAATATACAGACAACAAGCATTTGCGAATTCAAACATAGGAGAGGTGGTTGATGTGGGGGAGGGCATGGCAGGGGCACGTGTTCCTCCTGGGACACACGCAGGCTTCTCTGTAAAGATTAGTTTGGGTGCTTTTTTCTTCCCTGTAAACTGAAAAAAAATAAAAATAGATGGATTGGAAATGTGTGAGATTATGTATTCTTAACAAACTTTGCAAAACTAAATCAGTGAATTAGCACTTTCATGTTAAGGCTGAAATCTGGTAAGTATAATGTCGTATCATGAAGTGCTGTGATCGTATCTGTGATCTTCAAGGAATTTATTTTGTATCTTACTTTGTTAATCCCTGTTGGGGTGATATGTCATTTGTTGAGACTGTGAAGACACTTTCTTCAATTAAGAACCCCAAAGGTTCCAATCTTTTCAAGTATTTCTTAGAAATTTCTTTTATCACAATTCATACTGGCCATGCTTTATCGTAGGAAATAGAATACGGGTGCATGTAATAGCCACAAGTGTTTATATTGAACTTGGCATGAAAAATGCAAGCCTTTTTTGTTTGTTTTATTTGATCAAATATTCCTGGGGAAGTGAGTGCATGTGTGCATTTCTGTACTGATCTGGGTCTCAGCTGAAAGCCAGGAACTACTGAACTCTTAAAATAACTTTCTCTTCAGCTTTTGATATCTTCACTGCTTCAGTTTCCCAGTTTTTAGAAAGGAGATAGTTACTTTCTCATGGAGCTGCTTGTTCTGTTATGAGAAACAATTGTTGTTTGCAGAGATACTTGGAAATCTAGAGATTTGCACCAGAAAAATGTGTATAGAAAAATGTAAACAATATTTTAAGATGAAAGCCACTCCTTATGAGTATATTATCAAGTCCTAAATTAATGGAGAATTCTTTTATTATACCTATCAGTTGAATTTCCCTGAGCTGCTTCAGGCACATAGCCACAATTGAAATAGCTAAAGTGGGAGCAGGGGCATATAAAATTAATCTCATGTGAATACTCAGGATTGAATACATGTGAATACATGGAATCAGAGTTCTTGGCAATGGATTCACTATTGTTTTCGTTGACATCCTCATCCTCAATAGCTTTAAGATGTTATGCCTGATACAGATGTTTAACATGTGTTATGTGAAATGAAGGCAGGAAAATCAAGTACTTATCTTTATTTTTATAATTTTCAGTAATGCCACTGAAGCTGTAATAATTTGACAGGCTTTTTCCCCCACTGTTTAATCAGTGTTACTTGGCAACAGTTTCATAATAAAAAATACTTTCCTTTGAGAGCAAACCTGTATTAAAATGCCTGTTTGTTCCTGTGGAGCAGGCTAATTACAATAGCCAGGTACTTACTAGTGATGTATCTCAGGTTCCTGAGCAGATCCACTTAACAGTCATAAAATGATGGGCAAAATTATTTAAGTTCTGTCACATGATGAGATATTTCTACATTTTGACCTTTGCAGTGCATCCTGAATTCAGGATAATTCTTCTGTGTCACAATGTTTTTGTATCTTAGGACTCTGATCATCTGGACAATGAGGGCAAAATCCTGATTTCCCCCCCCCCAACTTCTGAACTGTTTTCAGAAGTTTAATAGCCCAACAGCTTTACTCAAGGCTATTTCAGGGAAAAATGTTTTGTTTCATAGGGGATGGCCTTGAGATACAGCTGTGCTAAAGGGGCCTCTTTCTGAGCACAGTTAAACATGCTGACCTGCTGCACCAGAGCCATGGGCAGAGGGGCCTCGAGGTCTTGTGCCGACAGCAGGCAGGAAGGGAATTCAAGGTTTGTTGTCTGACAGCTGGAGTTAGCAAGGTTTTGGTTACCTAGTGATGTATATGATTCCATTTTGTTTATTTCTTCCTCTAAAAGTGCATTTGTTAAAAAAAAAAAGTTTCCATTTATTACCAATCAAATGTCCACGTAGGCTGTTTTCTGAAACTTCAGGATCTCACATACAGTAAAATTAAGGTCAGCTTCTTTTTCTACTTCGGCTTTTCAGTGCTGAGCTCTCAGTGCCAGCTTGACCAGCTGCTCGAAAGCTGACAAGACAGGCGAGTTTGTTTTGAATTTTTGAAGCACCCTGCACCTTGGGCTTAATGATCCAAATTAATATAATTGGATTATTATCCAATGCTGTCCTAAACTCATACTAAAATAAGAGGCTTAAGAATAAAGAGTTTGTTACTTCTGTAAGATTAAATTTTTGAGTAAGACCACAAACTTCACTAACATCAATGTCGGATCTGTCCCCTGCCAGATCACTTGGCTGTACAAATTTGATGTTTCTGGTGAGCTGACCAGAACACGTGGTGCAGAACTAGGCTGGGAAGCAAAGGACATGTTGCTTGGTTTGCCAGGCTGCATTGCATCTGCCCTCTGCTTGTTTACTGTGGTACAGTGGGAAGCCTGTGCTGCTACATATGGATATGTTTGGTACTTCTGGTAGGCCAAACGCCTTTGTTTTGAAGAAAAATAGTTGCTGCTTTAGAAGAAAGTTTGAAAGATGAAACAAAGCACTGTGCCTCTGCCGAGGTACAGATTGAATCTAAACATTGCAAGGGTATTTTGCTGTTCTTGCCTCTCTGCTTTCTGAGCACCTTTGCTTGGCCACAGTAATGGGTATCTAACTATGGCAGCAGACATACAAGTGGCAATGCAAGTGTATGCAGGGGTTTTGAACCAGGAGAGGTGTGAACTACCTGTGGTGAGATGGCTTGGGAGAAGTGTGGTGCAGGTGGCTGTGCTGCTGCCCAGTCTGTCTGGGGATGAAGGAGAGGAGATGGAAGTAGTGGAGATGCTTAGACTTTCTGAGGATGGAGACATCTGAGTGGAGACTTCAGATGAGAGGACCAGTAACTTGGTGGCAAAGCATCTAATTCCAAATTTGAGGAGGTAGACCCTAAAAAGAAGGCTACAATGTGGGAGAGGTTTAGTGAAAGTCTGGGCTGATCTCATCGAGTTTCAGAAGTTAACCAACAAGAGAGTGTCTTTCAGGAAAGATTGTCTTTGTTACTTGGAGTCTGACACCCTAAGCCATGTAGCCAGTCAGTTCAGTGTTGGGAGCTGACAGACTCCAGAGTGCTTTGGGAAGTGACTTTTGCCATTTGGGAAGTTCTTGCCCCTTGCTTCCTGTGCTTGACTTGGCAGTTTTGCTGTGGCGTGTATGCTACGCTTTGCTCACGCCAGCTTCCCCAGCTGTCAGGGTTTCAGTGGGGCTGTAGATCTTTCCTGATCCCACATTACCAAGAAGCGGCATTTACTTTTGTACTGCATGTTTTTGTGGGCCACTGTGGACATTTTAAGATATCATCTCTAGGTCTGGACGAGTGTGTAATATTCAAATTTTCCATAACACTTGGTTGACTTCAGCCTCGTATACACAAGCCAGCTCTCCTGTTATGCTGAGACGTCGGGTTCAACTTGATCACATTCACCCCGTTACTGCTTGTCCCTTGATGATCTGTGGCTCACAAAGTCATGCAGAGGCAATGTTATCAGTCCAACCAGGACTTGCAGAGTGGCAGTGGAAAATGAATTTGGCCACCTGCAGTCCTCTGTCAAGCTTGAGGTTCATTGCTGCTTTTTATCGCAATCTTCTTTGGTGGTGTTTTGCATACAGCATGAAAGGTGTAGGAGCGAGGGAAAGAGCCCACATCGGAAGACTGAGAACGGGAAGCCCAGATGAATTAATTACTGCTTCTACCAGTGCTCCGTGACAGTCTGAAGAGGTCTGAAGAGTAAAGTGAGCGATGCTGTGGCAGTCGTACTCCAGGAACGCTCTTGTATTTGTTGCTTGGAAAGCAGTAGTCCCTTATCACATGCATCTCTCAATCCAGGGTATTTTCCAAAGCTTGCCCACAGCCTGTGGTAGCTCCGCTGGCTCACCAGGGTGGTTTCACAGGCTGCTGTTACTCCCTTTCCCCACAGCCCTGCCCAAAAGCCCTGGCCGGGTTGCTGGACCACTGGACTGAATGAGAGGTGGTGAAGCACACAATAGGGCTTATAAAGCCTTAAGGATACTGACAGTGTGCTCCACGGAAATGGTAATCATTCGACATCTTTCTCAGATGGTGCCATGTCTACTGAAAGCTGCAGCTCCCACTAATAGACTAAAATGACACTGATGTCTTAATTGCCTTGATTGATGCACACTACATTGTCATGTTTTTAAAAACAAACGAACCAACAGCTGCCCCAGCCTTCATTTCTTAAAGAGCCCTCACAACGTTCTTCTCCCCTCTTCTGTTTGTTAGTACTTTGAAGCATCTGTGCTTGCATAAAATCCAGCCTTTTTAAATGTGACTTTTTCATCTTATTTGCTCTGGACTGCTGTTTTTATGGGTTGTTTTTAGCCAGCTCAGGATTTGCTGATCATTGGATTTGGCAATGGTTTCACGTTCTGCCCACCAGAACTGCCAGAGGAAGTCAAGCCTCAGCCAGAGGAGCCCTGTTTGTGCAGAGCCCGCTGTCCTGCAGGAGCATGGCTTGATGCCTGCCTGCCCTTAAAGAGGCAGCAGTGACTTCTCATGACTTGGAAGAGGCTGTGCAAACCCTCAGTATTTTCTGTTTTTAGAAACGGGACTGTTTGCTGTGCGCAGAAAGTGAGACCTGCTCTCGGTTTCAGAGCGCTGCGTGGAACGGTTTCTGAAGCCGTGCCAAGGCCCACCACAGAAGGCTAAAGGGTTCGAAAAGAAAAATGTCAGAGTGACTTTTCTGATCACTCAAATTTTTCAGTTTTGCTGACTGCTATTTCAAATGACCTGTTGGAAGCTGAAAATTGAACTCTCTTGTTTTCCTCTGCTGGGAGTGCCCACAGATACCGACGTGCTGCTGCAAGATTGTAGAGGGAAACAGGGCTGCTTCTGTCTTTGCTAGATGGACTCTTCTTCCTCCCTCTCTGTTGCTCACGTGTGTGTAAGAACACTGCGCACATGCGCTTGCACGTTCTTGCAGGCAGATGTATGTGTTTTTATTTTGATTATAAACTGTGATTCACATTCTTGGTCTCCAGTTCCTTCTTCAAAGCTTCTATCTGACATGCCTTGCAGTACTTATAAATTATTGCTTTGTCTATAGTTACTTTCCCCAAGCAAAGATAATTAAGGAAGTGATGACATTTCCAGGAGTCCGTTTATATCACAAACTCGATGGGCAGGTTCCAGTCTAGCTTTGGGCTCATCCATGTGTGTGTGTATGTGAGATGTTAGAGCAACACTTGTCACGAGTGGTCATGTTTATGTCGTTCTCTGGAGTGTCTGTTTGAACCAAAAGCTGGAATTAATGAATTCCAGCATCCCAGCATCGGGGAAAACTTCCAACATAAACTGTGTGGAGCTTGCTGTGCCGGACAGCCATGCTCCTGTGTCAGCTGAAAAAGTAAAACCTTACAGGGGCAAGATATGAGAAGACGAACAAATGTTTTAATTGTCTGTTTGTTTGTTTGTTTGTTTTTAATGTAGATCATGCTTTTGATAACACTTAGCATATACTCAAGTTTGTGTTTTTCTAGAAGAGTCTCTTATTTTCCCTGTGAAACATGAAGAGTGCTCCTGCAGTAGTAAAATTTGCTATTTAAAGGGGAAGATGCGAAACAGCACCACCGTGAGGTACAAACATCTAAACCTTAAATTGCTTGAAAGAGCTTGAAGGAATTATAGGTAATTTATAACTGATAGTGTGTCTCTAACAATTGCTGTGGCAATTTATAATGCTAAAATATTTTAATTATGATTGGAGCTCCTGCCATATGCGATAAACATGGCAGTGGCAGTAGTTAGTTTCTCTAGATGAGAGGTAATACTTGGTGATGACCCGAATCCCATCAGTGCAGGAAAAGTATTAACATCCACCACCCTTCTGGAGATAACCATCATTCTCTAACACTGAAGATTGGCTGAAGTCTGACTCACTCTTCTGTCATCACCCAAGAAAGCAGTCTTCATTTCTTTTGCACGGACATGATCTGCTAGTGTATGCAGATATGTAAGTGAAATTTTAAGGCCTGTTGGGAAATGTGACTCTGTGTGACATTAGTTTTGCAGAGAAACGTAGTGGCACTTGCTTTGTAGATAGGCTTTCAGAATAGACCATTGGAACATCTCATCTTTTCTCTACTAATTTGGTTTGAAGTGATACTTGCAGTGAGATAAATTGGACACTGAAAATGCACCTAAAGCTACATGGAAGAACATTGCATGCAAGGAGCAGCAGTCTGTTCTTACACTGCTACCTGGAAAGCAAGCCAGTATTTTCTTCAGTAAATCTGTTTTCAAGCAAGAATCGGCAAGACAGTGCAGATAAGTGCATGGAATGGCATCATTATGCAAGAAAATACTTGCATGACAGCCTCAGTAATGCCTTCTGGAGGACTATCAGTTTCCATGGCTTTGATTCTGCAAGTGTATATGGATGTGAGTAGTCTTATGTATATGGGTAGGCCTGATTCAATAGAAAATTTGGTTCCTTAGGGGTTTGGTGGTTTTGTTTTTTTTCCATGTAGGCAGTATCATAAATTCATTCTTTGAAATGTAGCCAAAATAGTGCTTTCTTTGCACAGAGAGTAAAAGTTCTGATTATTTTTTGAAGTTTGAAAATAGAAAAAAAAAATGGGAGGAATTAAGACCTGCCCTAGGGGAGCAGAGAGACAATATATTGGTTACAGTTACTTTTACTCTTCTGAGTGCAATTTCCATTCTTTTTAATTTCTAATACCATTTGTGAATGTATGTTTTACAGACGCACCCTTGCACTAACTCTTACTTGGGCTGGGGAGTTACTGACAATAAAGTAAACAAAGCTGTTTCTTAAATCTGGTGCTGCTGCTTAGGTTTTCAGGTTTTTTTTTATGACTCATGCACACATGCTGTTCTTTATGCTAGCTTGGAAAGCAAGAATTTAGTTTTACATGTCCAATAAAAATGTGAACTCCACATTTTACACTTCCCTTTGTGACCGTGCCTCTCTAAAAGACACCTGTAGAGTGATGTTTCGTTTTTCCAGTCATCTGGATCTACGTGTGGTCTTGCTGCAAAACCTTTGAGGAGCAAACTGTTTTATACCTGGGGGCTTTCAAATAGCATAACCCTTTGTCCTGCAGTCTTTCCATCATCTATTTCATGTTTGTTTGTATCTTTTATTGCATTGTGAAGCCTCATTGTCTCAACCTCTTCCCATTCCCCACCTGCAGCTTTTGAAACAGTGGAAAGTAGGGTGTTCATCTGTTCAGCATTTACCCTGAGATTTGGAAATTCTGTATTCAGATTCCAGTTTTGCCATTATGTTCTTTTGATGCCATGTGCTGTGTTACATCTGCATGGTGTTTTGCAGTTGAGATGAGCTACAAACTTATTGCATCTACTGTCAGAGCCTGGTAGAGATGAGATAGTGCTGTCTCTGAACGTATGGTTAGTATCGTATCGAGCTGTGACTAACAAGACCTGTTGAGAGGCAAGATGTACCAATACAGCAGTGGTATGTTAACGCAGATAGATAATTTCTGTTTGGGTGGCAAGCACCTATCTAACTTGCAAAAAACACAGGCAGGGGAAGCTTGTGTTTACCTGAAAAAAACCTTTGTAGATTTGCTCAGAATGCCCCAAATGCATTTAAGGAAAATAGTCCTCGCAGAACTTTGTCGTCTGTCTTTTATCTGTCTGTTTAAGACGCATTTTCTTTGAAACAGGAGCTGCTTTTTATTATGTACTCGTATGTCCTCCAACATAGTAGGGATTTCCCCGCGCTTGGCTTGCTTTTGCTTTTTCAGGGCATTGGGCACTATGTTAGTGCAAAACCACTACTAACTGGTAATAGTTTAGGGATGGGAGAAAGGAAGAGGAGTATAAAATTAAACTTACTTTGCAGCTCAGCTGATTCACCAAAGAAACACTTAGATCTGCAATATAAATACAAGTAAGTGCAGAATAGAGTATTGTCTGGGAAAATGTTTTTTTCACATGAATCTTCTACTTTATTTGTTAAAGTGAAAGTCTGATGTGGTACCATTTTGTGAACAGGCCGCTTAACAGCAGTAGGGGAGATGCTGTAGTTGTGGCTTACAGGAATGGATCCTGTGCCCTCAAACAGATCTAAAGCCAACAAGAAATTTTCCCACAAAATGTATACAAGGAGGACTTTCCCCTCAGGATTCATTATATGGCATGTGAACACTATTGACATCTAGTGATTTATGCAAAGCTGAGTAAAACATCGTGTTTTTAGGTCTCAAGTGCTGGGAATCCTGACTGCTTTGTGGAAGAGCAGATGACACAAATGGTTTCACTTAATCTTTGGGAGCCTGAGCATTTAGTTCGGGTCACAGGAGGAATGGGTGCAGTGGTCCCAGCCTCGCACTGCTGGGCACGGGCTTTCCACACACAAACTGCAGAGCCTCGAGGGGCAGGTCACCATGGCAGCTGAATTATGAATCCATATGAGAAGATCTAAACATGCTGAAATTCCATCTTGTTGCAGAGAACCTCAGCTTGATCATTTAATATTTAGGGCTAAAAAGGTACCAGAATTTAGACTAGAAGGAGAACTACAGATAGTATTTGAATATGCTGCAAGCTCTTAGGCTTTTGTTCTAAGGGGCTCTCTTTCATCAGGCTATTGGGTACAACTGTTGTGTCAGTGGATGTGCAGGTCAGTTTTCAGACTGGTTCTGAGGGTAAACCTTAGATTTTGATTAAAGACAGTATGTCCATTTGAGTACGTTACTTTGCTATGGGCTTAACAGATGGCGAAGGCAGGAGTGATGCTTCATCGTCACTAAAGGCAAAGGGAACTTTACTTCATTCTCCTCTTGGACACATGTGTTAGGGTTGCTGTTTCTCCTCTGAATCATTAATAATGCATCTTCATGCTAAAGTGGCCTGGGTACATCATGTATACTTCAAAAAAGTTTGTTAGTGGATGCTGGCATGCACGTGTAGTGCAGGTCTTGAATGCCTTGATTTGTAAGCTCTATGGGGAGGGAACTGTCTGTGTTTATCACAGCGCACGCTGACTTTTAGCCCCTGTTGCAGGACAAATTAAAAAAAAAAAAAAAAAAGGGAGGTTTCAAACACTTTTCAGTCAAAGGTTTATGGATAGTCCTTATCAACCTTTCTGCTCTCTTGCCTCTTTTCGATGGACCCCTGTTTTCCATTCTGGGTGGTAAATCATAAGGGTCAGCAGATTGTGCAATAGTATTCTTTTTTTATTAGGTAACGTATGGGACCACAACAGTCTCTGGCTTAATGCCAGTAGCTTCAGTGGAATTATGCCAGGGGTGAATCTTTCCCATGATTTTCACAATTGAGCTACAACTGCTGTTGAGTCAATCTGATTCTCTCTGTAGAATGCTTTGGCAACGCTAATCCATTTGCAACCATATATTTAGGATAAAATAATCAAAGGGTTGATTTTAGAATGAGTTTAGAGTGTTACCTGAGCCTTGGAAATAAACTTCAGTCCTCCACACACCTGGTAAATGCTACCACAGACTCAGACCTGTTCCCTCAGGGCTGAGTTGTGGCTCATCCTGGCCGTAACGCAGAAAGAAAAGGGCTTTCCCTCCCCACGTGTTCCTCATGCATCGCAGTCTTCCTGCTCTCTCCCGAAGGGGCAGATCCCTGCACAGGAGCATCCTTTAGCATTGGCCTGGCAGAGAGAAGAGTAGTGCTTCTCTGGCAGGGGCTGTGAGGGTGGCACAGCTTCGCGTTGTGCGGGAGAAATGTAACTGTGTGTGGGTATGAGTGCTTGTTTTTAATGGTATTGCAATTTTCCTGGAGATATTTATTTCTCTGATGCTGTTCTGAAGATCTTCTGTCTCATTGCTGGGGTGAGTTTTCAAATAAATAGGTGCTTGCCCTGTACAGAAGGGAAGTGGTGCGGTCTCACGCACTTACAGGAACTTGCTTATACAATCGTGTAATTTAAGACTGCAAATATGTAACACTTTGAGCTAAATTACCTTTAAGGAGTAGCACTATGTGAACATATTTTGTGTTTCTTGGAAAAATCAGCAAACTCTCTCTTGGAAATTGTTGGCTTCCAAAAGCTGGACGTTGCAATCTACTATAGCTGGCTTGGTATCAAATCTGTAACACGATATTCAATAAGCTTAGCAAAAATACAGAGAGGAGGGGGGGAAAAAAGGTTTTGTTTTCAATTCACAGTCCCTGCCTAAAGAATACACTTTTTCTTTGCTTTCATCTTAAAAAGAAAAAAATAGCCTGGAGATCCTTCCCAAAGCAATTGATAACTTTTGAAAAGCACTGCAGTACTAAAACTCGCCACTTGAGGTGGATTTATGGATTAATCCTTTACTGGATTCTTTGACAGCCACTGTATCGGAATTATTTTTTTAAGTGAATTTCAGTAGAAGTTCTAAGCATCTTATATTGGATAATATACACTAATGAACTGTAAAGATCAGTTTATTCATATTTATTTATTTGACTGTTACAATACCAGAATAATTTATGTCCTATAAATATTATATTAACAAAGAGTGAAAACACAGAGGGCAGTAATTGGTATAAGTTTTCAAATTTCTGTTAGAAGTTTTGCCTGCTTTGTTCAAATTAACTTAACCTTTGTAGCTGAGCAACAAGTTAAGATGTCATAAATGCATCTTTAGTGCATCATTTGTAAGTCAGGAAATGTGTTTATATGATCTGAGAGTTAAAATTCATTTCTCTCTTCTCTTTTAGAAAACAGCTGTCCTAGCCTGGGCAGTGTAATTCAATACACATAACATATTTTGTCTTGGTTTATTAGCACAAATTCGTAATGGGTGTTTTGGTGCACTATGAGTTTGTCTAAAGACCTTCACACTGGAATAGTTAATTTGACCTTACAAATCCTTGGCACTTGGCTTTCATCTTTTTAGAACAAAACACAGAGTCTGCGATTTGATGCTTCACAGTCAGCAAAACAAAATGGTACTTTAACAGCAGTGTTTACTTTGATCAGTTTTCAGCATTTGTGCCCTTGCCTTTCACGTAGTACAAATTGCTTTACCAGAGTAACGGGGCAGGAGCCCGTAGACTGTTTTTGTAGTTGGTTTCTGTGGTGATAGTCAGCCTTCCATGAAACTGTGATCTCCGGGGACAGAGAAGGCTCTGCAGCCCCTGAACCTTCCTGCTGCTGCTGGAGACCTTAGAGGAACTCTGCAGACTGGGCAGGCGGTAGGGGCGAGCGTGAATCAATGCAGCTGGCTAAGCAATGCCAGCGTAAGTTTGATAGACATGGCACCTATGAAATACTGCATCTTCTCAGTGTCTTTTTTTTTTTTTTTACAATTTTTATAACATATTGAAAAATGCATTCTAGCAAAAATGACAGAACTTCTCTGTGCTTAATTTCCTAGTCACAGTTATGTGCTTTATTGTTGGTATGCTTTTTAAAAATGAGTTTGTATGTTTGGTGTAAGATTTTTAGAATAATTTTAATCTTTAATTTTCAACTATGATCAAATTGTCGTATTCCTCACAAGTTAGTCATGTATTATTCAGAGGAGTGTGTGCCAGAGGAGGCCACAAAAGGGAGATGTGAGTCTGGGAGAGCAGCTTGGTCTGACAAAGAGCTGCTGAAGCTGGGCCTTACTGAGAGGGCCGTTGCTGACGCTCATGTCCTGAAGACCTGGCACAATTGATTGCACAATGAAAATGCTGACTACATAACAGCTCAGTGATCAAATGGGCCCTTCACTGGGAGTAAGGGATGTGCTGGACCACATTTTCCTGTACTGTTGTTACGCTGCTGCCTGCTTGCTTAATGTGCTGTCTCTCAGTGTTTTTAAAATAACACGTCCAGAGCAATGACAGCTGCTTGTTAAATGGACTAGGTGACCTAAAAGTGCTTTAGTCCATTTAATGATTCTGGTTTAGTTTTCTCTTGGTATTGTTTAACCAAACTGCTCATAGAGCTGTCTGAGATGTGGAAGACTTTGGTTGAGGTAGTGTGTTACTGAGAAGTACAGAAATACATGTATTTTATAAACTTGTTTGAACCTGTAAGAATGTATGGAGAGTATCTCTTTCTAGATGCCTCATTTAAGGAAAAAAAAAAAGCTTATATGGGAGTTTCAGAAAAATAATTAATTTTACCACAGACTTCACAGAATTTCACACCATGTTTTCATATCTAGCTGTACAGCACTGAACACACGTAGGATTGGTTCCTGATGGGATTTCTGGGCAATGCTTCACATGAATATTTCAATAATATGTATTCTGCCAGTGAAAATACAAAAAGAAAGGGCAATTTTCTGGTTAACCCTTCTGCTATTAATTAGAAACATTCTGTTCAGTGGTTTGAAGTGATCCAGTACCTCTCTATTAATTTTTGGAGTGTTTAGAAGGTGCTATGAACTGTCTAGACGTTTGAGAAAGGATGTGCATTGAAGAGCACATGAGCTAAGATGAGACAGAAAGGTGGCCGTGGGAAGGGGAGTACCACTTAGGATTCAGCCAATATATGGTTTAACTAGAGCTATGGCAGGGGCGTTCTACCAGAAGTTAACTTCTGGTGAGAGATGTCACTGTAGAGAATAGAGATGAGACTCTTCCGCTGCAGTGGTGTGGATGGAGGCAGCCATGCCAGAAGCTGGTAGAGGAACAAGAGCGTGGGAGTGCAGATGTGACAGCAGAAGGCTTAACACGGCAGAGCTAGCGAGAGGGATGGTGTCACGCCGGAGGTGCTGGTACAGCTGAAGCTTGGAACTTGGCCAGTGTCAGTGTCATAAGCTCGTAACGCCTTCGAGGCCATTAAGCCCTTCAGTCTAAAGCAGGAGTGGAAGAGGCATTTGTGTATAGTTGAAGGCCGGACTCTTACCTGGACTCTGCAATTCAAACTGCTGCTACCTTCCACACAGAAAACCCCCTCACCTCTCTGGTGAACTGTTTTGACCGTGCGTACCCTACTTGGGCTGAAATCACTGTGTGATAGCCCACTGGCTGCTGTAAAACCCATAGGCTTGGCAACTGGCTTGTTGGCAAAAAGCGCTTGAATGCTAGTAACTCCCCAGCAGTTTGCTTGAAAATCTTTCCAAGGACCAGGAAAAGTCTCCCATAATAGATACCACTGTTGTATATCATCAAGCACAGACAATGATGGGAGCAGTCATAAATATTAGAAGGGGGAAGTAGTTATACAATGAGGAGATTGTTAATTTTGAATGATTTCTCGCTGGAAATGGTCACATTCAGGCTAGGCTACCCACCTGCTCCTCAGCACAGCTAGCTCTGAGGCAAAAAGGAATTATGAAAAATACGGTGACCAAGATGGTCCTGAGCAGTTTTTGAACAGCTCTGTGGGTTTTTTTTTTCAGTCTGGAAAACCAAGCTGGTGCTGGAAACTCCGTAACGCCAAGAAATGTAGGGACAGGGAGTATATATGCCAAGGAATATAGTGACAGAGGCTACTGCAGAAGCATACTCACATTAACTATATTCTTTCTCAAGTTTTAAGACTACAGATGTGAATTCTGCATTCTGTTATTTTGTTGCTGTCTTACTCATGAGTAAACTGAAGACTGCAGCAATGCAAAATTAAATTTATTCTGAAAATTTTCGCAGAACACTTAATTACTTATGAAAAATCAGTTGATTTTGTGTTAAAGTCCTGTAGATTTTCTTAAGCATCCATCTGCATTTTTCAAGCAGAAATATAGGAAAATTCCATTATGTGATATAACTTATCCTACAGTTCCAGCCAAAGGCATGGATAGCTATATCACCACTTCTGAATATGGCTCAAACTTTGTTGATTATTTCCATACATGTATGGAAATAATCGTGTATAAGTATATTATATACATATTTAATTTCCAAGGTCTAAAGGAATAGCAACTGTGAAATCTGATAGTAGATCCAGTTCCAAAGAGTCTCTGATTTTCTCACTAAGGTAGTAGGATTGCTCTGTATGCTGTCTCACGTGACCAAACCAACAGGCAGAAATCTTCATGAAGTCTAAAACATCTGTCTTGTCTGATAGATGTTGGCTTTGAAAAAACTTGTCTGAGATCAGTTGAAACAGAAATACTTCTCCGTTTCCTTACCCAAAGGACTTGGCCTAGCTATTTCTGAAATTAAGTTTTCAGTGTGTCTTATATTTCTTGTTTCACTTCTGGTTTTGATAAATACCAGAGGTTTTAAATAGCAAAAATTTTTAAAATTTCTGATAGAAGCCTCTTCTCTGCATTGACTTGACATTCTAATAAAAACACAAAGTGAAAACCCAAGCTGAGTGCCCCCATTAGCCAGTATGAGAAGATGTGACTGTTTTTCTATTCCTGGTTATTTACATACATAAACCTATATTCAGTTCATTTAATCCATACTTACATTAGTCTTTACTTCCTTTGAGATCAGAAGAAACCAGTTATCATTGGGTGTGAAAATGTGGCTATGGATGCATGTGGGAGTGGACATGCTTAATATTTACTCCATTTAGAGTAGCAGATTTTCTCTTTGATGCTTAGAAGTTTAGAGAGTTTAAAATTGTATGCACTTTATGCCATTTGGAACTGAAAAAAGATCAGAATAAAATTTTGAACTCCTATTTGCCAGATCAGGACCGTGAAAGATATGACTGGGCCACTTTGGTAAACTTAGATTGCAGTATTTTTATTGCTTTGTAAGAAAACAACCCCAGAGCAAGGTAATTATATTTAATAGTTTAAACAGCTTATTACTAATTAGCTGTGATTACAGCTGAAAACCCACAAGAATTAATGAAAGCTTTTTAATAGCCGTGAATTTAATAGCAGTTCTGCACACCTTTTTCTTTCCACTTTCTCCTCTCCATTTCTAGACAGAGCAACAAAATGGGGGCCTTGTAAAACAAATAATTTTATCTTCTCTCTTATTTTCAGCTAACAGAATAATTTTGGCTCTGTAACCTGATACTGTAAAGCAGTTTTTATAGCTAAGATCATGACTGTTTGGCGTTTGAAGTCTCTGTCATCCTGTTAGCATTCAGAGCACTAACACCCTGCAGTTCCCTAAAGGAGGTATTTTATTCATTTGAGGTAGAAAATTAAGCGAAATGTGGTCGCCGGAAGACGTGGTAATCTGTGGCACTTAATGTTTTCTTTTGGAAATGCATAAATACAACCAGGCTTTGTGCAGGGAGAGGCCAAGCAGCGAGAAGAGGCGGCTGCTTTGGGTGGAAGGTGGGGTGCCCAGCCTTCCTCCAGGCAGAGCAGAGCTGGCTGCGAGGAGAAGAGGTGCTCGTTCTTTAAAGCAGTTTCATTTTAGCACAAACACAGAATTATTCTTTTAATAGCAGTTTTCCAACAAGTTTTAATCAAGCATAACAAAGATGAAGAGAGGGATGTCCTCAGTGCCTTCAGAGGTTTGCTTACGGGATTTGATGTCTGTTTTGCTGTGGGGACTTGAGACACATTTGTTTGTTCAGTGGGTTTTAAGAACCTGGTAAATTCTGCATGTAAACACTGGCTTACCGATTGGCATGGTGAGTAACACAGCCAGTTGTTTACCAGCTTTTTTATAAGTTCTTATGTAGCAGCAAGAGGTCTTTCTACTGTCCCCCATGTGTCTGTCAGACCTGAGACCTGGGTTTGACTTTCACTTTGCAGTGATGGTGAGCTTTTCACTTTGGCTGGGGAAAAAAAAAAAGAAAAATAAAAAAAAAAAAAGAAATATAACTTTTTATTTTGGAAAAATTTTCAACAGTAATAAGTATCTAATATTCGGTTTGGTCTCTAGCTTTCATCTAGTTAGTTTGCCAGATGAATCTGCATTTACTTTAATGGTAAACTAACTGATGCTTACCACTACATAAGAGTAATGGAATAAAGTGTATCTAGTGGCTTCTGTCTCAGATTTCCTCTCAAATTCTCTGCCAGGAGACAAAATTCATTCTGAATTACCTGTATACTCATTTCTGTGTCCCACCACTCAAACTGGTGGTTGTGTTCGCGTTTGCTCCCTCTATACCATTTCTAGAAAGAGCTGCGATTGTCTGGCAGTGACCCACCTGCCATCCACTGTCGTGAGACATCAGCTTGCCTGCTTGGTCTGCGTGATTTATCACCTCTCGATTGTGCACTAAAGCTTTTTTTCCTGTAAAGCTGGATGAACTAGCAAGCCAAATGCTGACTGCTTAAAAAGCTTATTAGGTACTGCAAAACTACCATGATTTCAATTACAAGTTGTTACGTGGTAGAAACTGTTGTGCATTGTATAAGGGTTTTGACCCACATTGGCCCCTTTTTAGAAGAGGCAGCACTGGGACACAAGGAGCTGGGCAGGAGGGGCTTCCAGCAACCACAAACCGGTTGCTTAAAAATCACCTGTAACAGGTTTCCTCACTTCTATGATGTTCACTTTCCTGGGATCCTTTTCCCCATGTATCCTTTTAGTCCCTGAAGACAGGCGTTTTCTTTCCATAGTGTGTTAAAATTCCTTCCATAAACTAGCATAGTGCTTGCTTGTGTTTCTGGATTTGTTCCTCCTGTTTTTTGTTTATTTAGTTTTATTTGTTTTGCAGGTTAGATTTATGCCCTAATAGCATCAGCAGATGAGGTTTGTACTCCAAGCCAGCTTTGTAGGCTGCCATCTAGAAACCAGAAATCGGAGTTTGCTTTGCAATTCTTTTTATCTCCTTGTTCTCCAGCTCTCAGCTTAGTGGTTTGACCTTTTGCATAAGCTATTTTTCATTACTGTTTGCCAAGGTTTTCTTAAACACTTTAGCAGTGCTTTGCAAGCATAGAGCACAAATGTTAACTATTTCATTCTTTATATTATCTGTGCTCTATTGACTGATTTTTTTTTTTTTTTTTTTTTTTTTTTTTTTTTTTTTTTTTTTTTTTTTTTTTGGAAGTAGATTAGTCTATAATCTTGGGTCAAGAGGTCTGGATGCTGGAAGCCATAATATATATAAAAATTACCTTTGATTCATTGTTTCAAATTCGGCTTTGGTTTTGAAACTTACAAGGAAGTATTAACGTATTTCTGTGTTTCTCTGTAGGTCATGTTACATTTGAATCCGATTTCATCAGTGCATATTCACCAGAAGCCTCTGGTGTTTCTTCTCAACTCTCCGTTGCCTCTGGTCTGGAAGCTGAAAACAGAAAGATTGGCACCTGGAATCCGAAGAGTTTTCTTTGTAAGTATACACAGTCCTCTGGCCTGCTCTGTATCATAGCTACTTGTCGCACAAGACATAGAGTTAATAGCATTCATTTGGAAAGTTTTTAAACATACGTTAAAAAACCGTAAGTTAACAGGAGGTCAAGTTTCAGTGTAGAGCTCTGGGGAACAGTTAGGTGGCAGGGGAAAGCAGTTTGGAAAAAGTACCCAATTACTTGTTATGTGAATTCGAGGAAAAGAAACCCAAACTGTTTTCCAGAATCTGCATATCATGTAGGTATTGACGCTAGCAGCCATTCCAGTTTGAAAAGCTGTGTGAGGTTATAACAGACTGCCAGTCCCGAATAGAAGTTTAGTAGTACCACAATATAAAAAACTCAAAGCAATGGGAAATGCTATGGTTGGACACTAGTTGTGTGGTCTGTGACCAAAAAAAAAATCTGTATGTATTGAGCTCAATATGTACAATTACGGTTTATGTCTCTAATGGAGCTTGGTCTATTGAAATAACCGCGCTAAGCCCAGAATGAAGTCATTTTTATTTCTCAGAAAGACTGGAGCACTGCTTATAATGTCAGATCCAAATATTACCTAGTATTTGTAAATCATGTCCTTACAGTTTGCCAGGACATTCAAGTTTGCTATTTGTAGTGAAACAGACGAGTTGTTTGGATTAAATTTTTAATGCGTGACATCATGTCTAATCATGAGTTGTCTTTATTAAAGTTGCAACTTCTACTATATTCAACTCTAGCTGGAGAACTAAACTTGATTATTTTTAGCTGTATCCTTATAGGGTTTAATTTTACTCCTTGAGCACAACTGACAGTGGTAGGCAAGACTGTTTCTGCGATGCCCAGTGGGAACTCAGTAGTGTCACTGTGCATCAGCAAGCGGGGAGGATGGGCAGTGCTGCAGCATTAGCACACTGGGAAGGGACGCTGCTCTCTCAGTTGACCTGATATGGTGGTGACACTATTAAGTGCAGCAAGGGTCCTATCACTTGCTGGGCACCAAAAGCTTTCTGGGATTGTCTTTCTTTTTCCTGTCATCAGGGTACAAGAGTAGGAGTACCCTTGATATTCTGAACTTTGAAGGAATTCATCCTGTTTCCAGTACAGTGTGTTACTGATTCGTGCGAAGAACATTGGCTTGTTTGTATTCTAAGGTATTCACAATCTTAGGTTTTCTCAGTACCGTGTTAGAGACTTTTGGAGTGTTCTCTTCTTGTTGACCATTCCTGGTATATGTTCTTGATGCAACCAGTACAGTTCAGGTCTGCTCAGAAAATGACCGACGAACAAGATGATAAACAACAGTATGATAAAGAGTCCTCACTCCTCTCCTGGCCAAAAGAAACAGCACCTTTCATCAGTTAATCAAGTCTTGGACCTATTTTCAGTTTAGTTTTGATCTCCTCCTGCAACTACTACATCGTCACTCCCATTTCATATCAGCTAGTTTGTGTTCAGCTCTCTCTTCCCTTCTCTTCCTCCTCCTTCTCCAGGATTTTCCCTCTCCCCTCGCCTTGCTTCTGGGAGCGAAGAGGCGCTCTTCTGAGAGCCACCCATTTCCACTCAGCTGACTGTGCTGATGTTCAGACTGTGATCGTGCTGGGCTTCCTTGGTTTGGCTCAGTGAGGCTTCAGCAGGTTGCATTAAGGCATAGAACAAAAGGAATGTGCCTAAGAACTCAGCTGCCAAAACTGTACGATTAGCTAAGTGTTTGGTTCAGAAAACAGTTTCAGGCTCTCGTGGTTACAAAAACGGGCTTGAAAATGTGAGCAGCAGCAGCACTCACGGTGCCAAACAAGAAATTGTCTGGCCTCAGGAACTGCCACAGTATCCACATCACCTGGCCACTGATGCTGCAGGAAGGGGTGGACTCTCTCTCAGGTGGGGCAGGAGTACCTGGTCGACGTTACAGGTTCACTTCTGCGTTGATGGGACTCGGATACCTCCTCTCAGTACTCCAGCCTCTTAGGCTCTGCTGGTCATGGTGAAGGCTGAAAGTTGTGGTGCCTCACGCCATCCTCCTAGCACGTGGCCATGGCACTGGAGTGACACTGCTACCCACAGGATGTGCGGATATGGGAGCTTGCCTTTCCCTTGCAAGGACTGAACCGGCTCTCAGTGTTGACCCATCCCTAATCACGTTAAACATCTGAATAGCAGCACTCCATAACAATTTTGGATCTCTTCAAGTGCTACATGATTGATGTATTCTTCATTCTACTATGTTAAGGTTTCTATTTTTCTTTTCTGTAAAGAACTTGAAGAATAAGATTGCAGAACAAAAAATAGCAGGGTACCAATCTACCATTACCTTGCCTGGTTTAGTCCCTGCTGTCCCTCTCACCCCAGAACCTCATTCCCTGTGTTCTCTCTCTGAGGCAATATTTTTGCTGCAAGCGTGAGCTAACTTCAGTCTCTTATCAGGGGCTCATCAGCCTTCCCTCTTTTCATGTACCAGTTTCTCAGTAGCTAGTACGGTGTGGGATGATAGGCCATGAGGTTACAGGCTGAACAAAATTGCGGTGATCATCCATTGCTTTTCCGCAGTTCCACTTTGCTCACAAGAAAAACGCATTCTGAAAAAAGAGCACAGAATCACGCAGCACAGAAGACTTGGGAAATGCTGAGAAAGTCGTAGCAGCCCCTGTGGGCGAGTGCAGTAAGCAAAAAAAAAAAAAAGAAATCAAGGGGCTCTAGTTTTGCAGCAGAGCTGTTTGCCTACTTTGGGCCATGCCAGTTTGCAGTCCCTGGGACTGCCTCTGGCCTAGAGCAGCCTGTCCCTTTGCAGAAGGGTGGCTCTTTCAGGTGAGTTGTGGGGCAGGTGGATGTGCTGCTTCTACTCTAGTAGCAGAGCCGCTCCCTGCCTCCTTAGCAGAGCCTTCAGTAAGTGTCAGATAATTGAGCCTAGGAGGGTAAATAGCAGCTCCAAGGGCTGCAGAGTGCAGAGCTTGCTTCCTTGGCCCTTGTTTGAAAATACTTGGCTTATCCACGTACTTCTGCACTTCTGCCTTGTTCATTCTCCTTAAATGTATAGCCAAGCCAGAAAACAGGGTATTTTGAATCATAAAAGATTTTAAATTCATAAAACCTTTTTCAATGCCCATGAATCCTGTGCTCAAAACAGAAATCTGTGTCACGCATACCATAGGAATGTCATAACTATTGTGTCTGTCTCTATGGAAGCCTTAGGCAGGAGAGTCATTGACTTTCCAGCTTCTCCTTCAGGCTTTTCATACAATACAATACATTCATTCACAATTTTATTAATACGCTGTATGCAAAGTATGAATTGCACCATTTCATTGATTGATCTCGTTAGAAAGGTAGGTAGTGTAAAGAAGTTTAAATGGCACTTACTGCTGATAAAGACAACACCCCCAGAGCCAGGTCAAAGTTTGTAGTTAAAGGATCATGTAACCATTAGTGAAGTCCTAGCTGTTTGTTTCTTTTTATTACTAGCCATTATTTTTCCCTGTAAAGAATTATTATAAAGTTCCTAAACTGTTATGAGGAGGTATGTTTTGAATAAACAAAATAATAAAAATTACAAATTAATTGTATTAGAAGATCCAAGGTTATTTCTAACAAAGGTGATAACTCCAGGATATGAGCAGATAATGAATCAGAGCACTCTGTAAAGTGTTGTTAGTACCATTGTACAGATGGAGAAATGAAGGCACACTGAGCTTAAATGTTTATTATCGGAGCAGAGGGTGGAGTTAGGGCTGTGTGTTCTCAGTGTCCTCATTAGAAGACTGGCTGCTGCTTTAACTCTGTGAATTCATTGTTTAAGTTTCCACTAAATCTAAGCCACCTCAGATTGCTTTGTTTAAAAGAAAGGAACGAAAGAGTTAAAGCTTGTGTCAGCACATATCCAAAACACCAGGAAAATACAGTACTACTGAGTTGGGCTGGAGTTTTAAATTCTTATTACGTAGCTGAAGCTTGGATTTTTGCCTTGAGCCTGGTCCTCCGTTAGGCAGAATTTTAAAATGAATGGGGGAGAAAAAACAGGTTTATGGTTATAGGATAGAGGGAAGCACAAAATACCTTCTTGGTAGAGATTTTTCAGTATAGAAATGTAAATTTGGTGTATACATGTGGTTTTGCACTTATTTTTATCATGTGATGCACATAGCTTCACTTAGCACAGTGACTTCTCACACACTTTATCTCATGGAGGCTCACAGTTTCATTTTGACAAAAAGTCAAAATGGCTAAAGTGGCTAAAGCTCCCAGTGGAATAAATTATCATTAAAATTAAATATCATGCCCCAACCAAACCAAATGTGTTCTGTTAGCGTAAGGATTTTTTCAATGTAATGTTTTGCAACTTTTTTCCCAAACCTGTGGCACTGAATGGAAGCACAGTGATGCTTACAGAGTGATAGGACTTTGGAGGAAACCATCTGAGATGGCGCATGGCGCTAAAGGGAGTTGTTCTTTACCAGTATATTGCCTTATTGTATTGTCATTTTGCTTCTCGAGGTGTCTTTACCCATCTATAAACCAGAGAGAACACTAGTGAATAGCCTTAAGAAAAATTTTTGGCATCTTGATAAAAACCTGACATAAATTTCTCTGTGTTTCAGAGAAGAGTGAATGTGTGGTGACTACATAGTGTGATGTTAACAAAACATTTGGCATAGACAGGGTTATTACTGCTGATAAAGACAACACCCCCAGAGCCAGGTCTTATATATTTTAAATCATAAAAGATTTCAAATTTAAAAAAACCTTTTTAAATGCCCATGAATACTATGCTCAAAACAGAAATGTGTCACGCATACCATAGGAATGCTGTGTGTGTATATATATATATATATATGTAAGTTATATATGTCTTGATGGGATAAGTAGATGGTGCTGGGAAAATCACTTTGATATGTTGAGGTAAGTCTTGAGTTTATTCTCACTGTGTTAAAAATAAATATACCTAAGTATCATGGCATTTCAGTCTGAAAATGCCTGAAATGGGTTAGTGCATGAACTCTGACTAGCCTAAGTAATTGGAAATCACCACTTTGATTACCAGTGTTTCTGGTCATATTAGTCTGGTTGGATATTTTTACATGTCATAAAAATACAACAGTTTTGAATTGGGCATTCTGTTCAGGTTGGACCATCAGCTGTCTCATCACTCAGAAGAGCAGTGCATGGGTGGGAAGGTCTGCTCAGTTCAGCAAGGAGAGTACTTAGCATCTCTGCCGAATGTTTTGTGTTGTTTTTTTTTTTCTCAGCAAGAAATAAATGGCAAAATTACATTGTAAAGGGAGAATGGGAGAGGAATTTGAAGGACCTCTTCACTGGTGGTTAGGCTGGTTAGATTATGACAGGTTGCAATTTTACATAAGCTAGGCAACACCTGTAGAAAGTGCTTTTACCTGTGATCTGTAGCAGGTCAATCTCACAGAAAAACCTTACCAGACCTGTCCCACCACCCCACTTCTAAGTTTTCATGTAACAAAATAATTTCCTCCCTTTCCACCAGGTCATTATTTCTCTCAGTTAAAAAGCAGTTTATTGCAAACATGTCTTGGCAGAAAACCAGAAGTTTTATGAAAGTGCCCAGAAGGAGAGTTTTATAAGTGCTACTCAGCAAGTGATTTTTTTTCTTTAGATTTGGTAGCTTTCTCAATTGCTTTTATAGCCTAGGAATGTCTTTACTGGGCAAGTGAAAGTAGTGAAAATTAAGTCAGTGAAAGAAGGGACCCAATCCTTTGTGATTTCCTGGCAGAAATCACTGTTAGAATAGATCCAAAAACCCCTTAAATATCTACATTTGTGATTTTATATCATATTTGATTCAAGATTTGATGCTTCAGCTCTTTCTCTGAGTTATTCAGGCGATTGAATGAGTAAGGGTTATGGATGAGAAAGCACTTATGCAAGCAAATAACCTTACTCACAAGAACCCCTTTAATAGCACTGAACGTCTGTGTTAAGTTAGTAAAACGGAGGAAGCAACAGCAGTAATGATAAATACAAAACCAGATCACATGCTCTTGGCTTGACATTTGGGGAAAAAAAAAAAAAAAGCTTTAAAGAAGTGACAGAATGAAGAATTTAATTATTAGTCTTTTTTTTTTTTATTTCTAAGAAGAAAAAAAAAGCCATGTTCTTATTACTTTGGCCAATAGCTGGTTTATTCCTTTACTTCATGAAAATATGGTTCAGATATTTTGGGTCTCTGCCACCAAACCACAGGCTGCTCTATGGTTTGCACTAGATTTTGGATGACTGACAAAACTCACCGAAAAACAAGTGCTATTTGTTTTCCTGTGCCTAGTATTTAACGGGAAATCAGGAGGCTAAATTTCCAATCACTGGTTAAACAGACCCAGATGTGAGCAGAGTGCTCTGCTAGGAGAAGAGTGACGAAGAATAGGAAATGCATGACTAGTGATAAATTTGTTATAAATAGTGACCTTTCACTAGTCAAAGTAAAAACAGTAGATTTTCAGTGTTGTGTAACAGTGTGAAGAGGAATTTAAAAGGACGTTTACCTTTCTATAGAATCCTGCGTTTGTTTTTTTTGTAAATCTTCATCGTTCTTCTACTCAGGAGCTGGAAATAATCCCGTAGTTGCCCTTTTCCACTTGGCAGAATTCATATTCCCCGTTCCCCTCTCCACACCATTTCCTTGCCTTTTGAAAGAATGTGAAAATAACATTAAGTGTCTAATTAAAAGCAGTGTTTAGTAAACAGTAACTATTATTATGCTTTTCACAATAGTAGATTTCCTTGGAGACTTTGTCTTGTGGCCTGATCCAACCCCCTGCAAAATCCTGCTTTTCTAAGGTCTATATGACTGGTTTGCTCCCAGAAATATCAAGGGGACCTCAGGCTACGTATGGTGGTTGTTGTTACATTCTTGGCAATGGAGTGGAAGAATTTTATCAGAAGCAGGGATGGCAGAAAATGACAGGGTGGTAAATACATGTTTGAAAGTGATGCTTTGTCCACAATCAGTAAAAGGAGTTTAGACATACAGTTACCCTAGTAAAGCTTCTTTAAATATCTAGGAGTTGGTTGGTTTGTTTTGTTTTTTTTTTCTTTTGAAGCTTGCTTCGGGAAGCCATTACAGAGGAGGAGTGATATTTCTGGCTTAGGAAGCAAAATACAGCACATGAAGCAAATATGCAGTGTATGGTAAAACATGTCTATATGTGGTAGTATGATGTCCCAAAATAGGGAAGTTTTACCGTGCATAGGTGTCCTCTGCTTTCATTGTAAGCACTTTGCAGTTTGATTTGAGCAGAAGTGTTTCAAAAATATGAACTTGCCAGTAAATTTCAGAGGAAGCAAGGCAGATCTGTGTGCCTTAGTGTCTCCTTTCATGGCACTTTCAAGTCCTGCACTTTTTTGGAGCCTGATTTGCTAGGAGTATCGCATAGTTCATACTAGATCTTCTCCTGTCCCAGGTGATTTAAGCCGTCTTTCAGAACTCAGGCTTTATTGCTTGGTGTTTCTTTCAGCTTCAAGAGCAGGCTGTCTCCATGGGTCACCGCTCCAACCAAAATTTTGTGTTAGGGGTGTGAATGCGCCGGATCTAGATGATGCTGTCTCTTGGATCTCACGCTGGTCTTTCTCATTGCTGCCACTGACTGATCCTGAGTGCTCCTGCTTCTCATGGTCCCCCTCGGAGCGCAGACCCGTTGCTTTCAGAGCAAAAGAGACTGATAGTTAGGAAGATTTGGGCTTTAAGTTAAACTAGGCTGCAAGAGTAAGGAAAGAAACAACATTCTAACATTTAGTGGTTGAGATGTGTTCCCAGTCATATCTTGCAGAGGGCTGACAGGCCTGGAACAGGCGTCTGTGATGGTCTTTTCTCTCTGTAGGTCATGGCTCCTTCCCTTCTTTGCTTGCTTCAGTAAACAGGGGGTTTAGCTACTGGAAGTTTACAGAAGCAGGCAGCAGATTTGGGCAGACTACTGGTGTTAGTGACATGAAGATAATAAATGACAACAGGTTGTGTTACTGAGTCATCTATTCCAGTGGAAACTATAACTGCAGTTGCATAGATATGCTTTAATTCTCCCCTTCTCTTCTTCCACTAAATTCAGTCTAACTTGAAACAGAATCCCTGGAAAAGCTTCTGTTACCTTATTTTGTTCAGATCAAACGAGTGTTACATTGAGTCTATTAAGATGTTGTGAGATTAATGTGAGATGAGTGGACTGTTACCTGTGTGTGATTAATAAACCCCTGCTGAGCCCTAAATTTTGGGAGCAGATTTCCCCTTTACAGGGATTTTTTTTTGTTTCCTTTTTATCATTCTAGTAAGTATTCCATGGGGATTTTGAAAGTTGCACTTGCTTTGACACAGTTTCAGCTTTTATGGAAAATCCCAGGGTCATCTTTATAGATACTTAAAGATGTGCAAGAGTCTGATCCCAGGAGATTCTGCTTTCATCCCAGGAAAGTGTTGAGGAGCCTCAGTTCCTATCAATATCTTTGGTAGTTGGCAAACTGAGCATCTCCTAGGAAGTAGAATTAAAATCTAAAATGGAATATTGAGATAATGCTGCTTCTTTTACATGTTTGTTTTAAAAAATGTTGAAAACGGGAAGTGGAGTTTGGTGATGACTGTAAGTGGTCTTGAGAACACTAAGCTGAAAATGAGAAATATTACTACTGCCTGAAAGCATCACGCCTTTGTGGCTGGTAAGGACTATGCAAAGCTGATAGGTGATTCACAGATGTTGCATGTCACTTCAAAAGTAGCATGTTTCTTAGTCACTTACCAAAAATAATTGTTCTCTCGGTGATTACTGTATGTTGCATGTGGATTTATAAAAAACAAATCATATATTTTTGAGTTTCCAAATACCTGATATTGCTGCGTCCATGGCTTTACTTTTCCTCCGTGAGGGGACCAAAGCACATCAAAGTACATTACCAAAAAACACCAGCTGAGTCTGAAGTCCACGTGGGCTGCTCTGAAAGTTGGTTCAAGTTTCTGAATTTTACTCTGAGCAGATTTACTCCTCTCCTACATGTTCCACCACAGGTATGATGCTGTATAGCTCAGACAGAAATACAAAGGATGCTGCTTTTCTTCTCGTAGGGTATTTGCCTCAGTCTTGGCTTTATGCTTGGCTTTGTTGGTCACTTACGCTGGAGGGGCCTTGGTGGGTGGTGGTGTGGCTGTTGCTGTGAGGGGAGGCATTGGTTCATGCTGTTTAGATGTGAACCCTTGACTTTGTATTCTGAATCATCTCCCAAAGGTGCCTGCCTCTCTCTCAAGGCTAAATTATGAACTTGCTTCCTACTTGGGAGTTCCAAATTATAACTATGTTAAATACTTAAAATGTCATAAAGCAAACAAAGTAAATATCCCCCCTGGATCAGGTTTAAAGAAAAAAAAAAAGGCAAGAAACATTTAAAAAGAAATAGGAAAAAGGTAGGAAATAGGTAAAATAAGAAACAGAAGATGCTGTTTTAAGTGGGTGCAGTGTTCATGCTCACCAGTGTATATATTTGACATGGCTTGGGGTTGGTTGAGAGAGTTCTTCCTTCTGGGGAATAGTAACTTAATGCCTTTTGGCACTTCTGCCAGTTAGCTGATGTCCTGAACTACCGTGGCAGCCTTGCAAGGGCAGTTTTTGTAAGACTGGAAAGTTTTCTTATGGGACATATAAAGGTATAAAGGCTTCCCCTACGCGCTCCCCCCAGCATAAGAGCATATGTTTCCTTGCCCTTGTACAGTGCAAAGAAAATCACGGTCCCTGTTTTCCCCGATGGTCACCAGGCTAGTAGTGTGTGTAATCAAAATCTAAACATGTTTTGTTCTTTGATAAGAATGCTCAGATTTTGGTAGCAAATTTTCAAAATGCTGTGCTTGATCCTCGTTTCCTCTGACTGCAGAGGAGCTCTTTGAAATGCGGTCCTTGCTGTGGTTAGTGGCCATGGCTGGTATCGTTTGGTCTGGTGAACTGATTTTCCATGTCAGGCTTGGAAATTTCCTCATTTAGCCTCAGAAATGTGATAGGGCACGTAGGTGAATTCAGTAGCAGAGGATGTTTCTGCTGCAGTCACTTTTAATGTCCTCACAACAACAGGAAGAAACAGACCTGGGGCACTTTTTCCGCTCTCCAACCTCTGAAAGTAACCACTGAAGGAGATGAAGTGAGAAGATAAAAGTGTGTGTGGCAGCAGTTTCTCGATCACCCAGTCACCTGTGTAATGAGTGCTCAGATAAAAATTGTTCGTATATTCCCAAATATTTAAAACATTCTTTGGTTTTAATGCTCTGACTTACCCTAAGTACGTGACAGCGCGCTGCTTTTGGTTTGTTCTGAAGAGCAAGTAGTTAATGTTCAAGGCAGGTGTTGAAACAGTGATGGTTGCCTTTTTTGGACAAGTCTGTTGAATTCTTTCCAGAAAAAATAACGTGCTTGGCTCGCTTAACCTTGCCTTAGGTCTATGTAGTAAAAATCCCAACACTGGCAGGCACAGCAGGACTCTGCACTCCTCTAAAACCAGGTAGTGGAACCAGCATTTCAAACAGACTGTAGTATGTGATTTAAAAAAAATAAATTACTATAAGCTTCATGTTTATTTAAAGCTATTTACTGTATGATCATTTAGTGAGGATGCTTGTGCCAGACTTTTTGGTTGCTCTGCTTTCTGTCTGTCGGCTCCTCCCTAGTAGGACTCAGTGACTTTGGGGTTCATTGATAGGATCTGTCTCGCAGGAAAACATTTGTCATGCTGCAGGATGATGCAGAAGGCTTTCAAGTTTTAATTAGTAATAAATGGAAAACCAAGTGTGTTCTGAGAAAGAAAACTGTTGTGTTAGCATACATTTAAATATCTCAAATCTCAAATGAAAAATATAGAGAAAATCCATTACTGCAAGCTAATGCATTTCTTTGGTCAATATTTAAAAGGAATAATATTTTTTCTCACATTTTCCTCAAATGTCTTAAAGGGTTATACTGTTACTTCTTTACTCTAATAGTGACCATAAAAAAACCCACCAGAAACATTGTGAAATAGTGTAAATCAAAAGGAAGTACTGTGTACTTACTGGATAAGACTACCTTGTATTTTTGAGGTAGTTAGGGAGGTTTGTTCCTGAGAGTGGAATGCCAGCATCTATTCAATATCCCTAAAAAATAATAACTGATTAAGTCCTTAAATCTTGCAATTTTCACACACGGAGATTTTTCTAATTCCTCAGACCATCTTCTTACTCTCTCCTGTCTTTCTTTTCCTCTTGCCTTCCAGCCCTCCCCTCGCCCTACATTTCAGCTCCCCTTGCAGCACTGTCGTGCCACATCTGCAGTGGTACGACTTTGGAGAGTGGGCTGATGGGTGCTTCATTTTTTAAAAACACCTCTGAAAACGGAATGATTATGCCAATATTAAAACATATGAAGTTTAGGCATTATTGGAAATAAGCTGTAATCGTCTTCAGTGAATGCATTTGGGTGTGACAGATTACATTGCTTAAACATGCTACCTGTCTGTGTGGATAAGATAAATGTACCACATTAAAAATATATTTTTATTCCCATCAGGTGTCTTTAGGTTCTGTTGTTCAGTTTGAGAAGGGAAATTTCTCCTTGTCAGCGGAAATGGAAGAGAAGTTTTTTCCTGAGAAAAATGAACAGCTGCTACAGTGGGCCCAGAAGGAATATGGAGCAGTAACATCTTTCACTGAACTCAAAATATCAAGAAACATCTATATTAAAGTAGGAGAAGGTAAAACAAAACAAAACCAACGGAACTGATAGGCACTTCTAGATGTTGAGGATAAGTCTTGCTGTAGTATTATTTCACATTTTTTTATTTTAATCTTTAAACGTACCTCTCATTTTCCAAGAGATGTGATATGAAAGGCAGAGGGGAAGGCAGAGAAATAAGAGCAGGTCTAAAGACCAGACATTGGATTTAGGCAACTTTTAGTGGATTCTGGTGCCATAATTTCATGCTCATAAATGTAGGTGCAATTGGCCAGAATCTTACAGGAGTCAAAGTTTCACCTTTTAAAAGGAATAAACTATTCATGGTGATTGTTTGGGTGTCGTCATCTAAAGGACTGAAGTGGAGAACCTGCAGTAGGGGGTAATTTCTAGAAAGACCAGAAGTGGTGGTGTTTTTGTTTTTGGTTTTGTTTTTTTTTTTTTCAGTATTTGCTTCTGTTAGGATCCAGAGTACTTTGGCCAAGAACTATTGCTTTCCTCACCAAATAAGTTGCTTCAGTCTGATGTCCTTGTGTATTTTCATCTCAAGGAGCAAGATTTCCTCACCCTATGAGCTGCATGCCAAATTCATCAGGTGGCCTGGGACAGGTGGGAGAAGACTTCTGTTCCTCAGGGATTTCACAGGCCTGTATTAGGGTAGGATTTGGGCTGCAGCCGAGCAGTGTTGGAACAACTTAACAATATGAGCTTCTGCAGCACCTTCTGGCTCATGCTTTGCCTCAGTTGGCTGCTGGTCACACAGCATGTCTTCTGCAGGGGAGTTCCACCTGAGCTGGTCATAAACTGGGGATAACACAAGAGCCACGGCTCTTCTCTTCACTGCATTCTTGGAGCAAGGCAGTCAGTTCAGGAGGGTTTATGGCCTGCTTATTTTTATTCAAGGTCATTTTCTGGAAAATACATAATAAAAAGAACTTTGCAGGGAGAGCAGACTTTCCTCTATTGTGCAGGATAATTGAGGTGAAATTTTCTTTTTTGCAGATGTGGGATGTTTTAAGCTGTCAGTGTTCTTCACGTAATGGCCTGCAATTCACTGGTTATTTTGTTCTCTGAAGATATTGACCAAGTTCAGGCCAAAGCAAACATCCAGTTTTAGGCTGAACCAAAAGCAGCAAGGATAAAGGCTGGTAAAAGTGAACTGGAACTGATTTGCATTGCAGCTAGTGGTCCAGATATTTTGAAACTAGTTGTTGTCTCTCAAGAAGTTCAGAGATGGGAGAAGTAGAAACCAATAGAACATTTTATCAGCATCCAGCGAGTACGGGTGGGCTCACCATTTACTACCAGCAGCAGCTTAGTTTAGTAGTACTTCAGCAATACTTCTAGAGAAATTCCTGCGTAGCTGAACTAGTTGGCTGCAAAAAAAAAACAAAACCAAAAGCCTTCTGTGGAGAAAATATTCTTTCCTAACCACCTGTATCTGATAATTTGATTTCCTAAAGCATGAGGCTTGCCCCCCAAAATCGGAACATGCATGTGTTGGTTTTATCCAAATCCTGCCAAACTTGTACAGGATTCCCCTGTGTGATTTTTGTTCTACTTGGCACCAGTTGTGGATTTTAATGCCAGAAAATCATTCAGAAATATATTTATTAGCTTATTAAAGCACTCTTGGAACATATACATGGGAGTAGTGGTCTCTGTGTTGCAGAGATGAACATTTAATTAGATATGTCAAAAAACAGATAAAATTTTGTTTGTTAATTTGCACGTCTCCAGTTAAACTAAGCAGCTAAATAGGAGAGTTTCGCGTGATCTTTAGAATGTGTAAAACGGTTTAATTAGGAGTACGTACACAAAATGGAACTTGGCAAGCAACCAAAATAGGCAGTTTCTGAGAAGGCTCCTGCAGACTAGCTCAACTGTAACCATATTTGATTTTGATTTAAATTCTTGGCAGAAGAATGAATATGCCTGTATGTGTGGGTGTTACGCATGTGTTTGGGGTGGGGAGAGGGTCAGTTCTTGAACTGCAGCAGTCATGTGAGGAGTTCTATGGAAACCACGTGGGACGTGAACCTGATCTGCTTCTCTGCAGAGTGAATGATGGAATCACCGGATTCCACAAACCACAGCGTATGCTGATGGTCATTTCAGGCTTTCCATACAAAACTCACACTCAAGTGCTTTAGTCAGGTACCCTCAGCTGCCAGTCTGAATCACAGTTAGGATTACTCGTAATCTACAGGTGGTCATATGAAGTAGCTCCTTGCTACGTGACCGATACAGAATTTAATGTAATTGTCTACATTTCGGCTTCACTCAAGTTAGAAAAATCTGAGACTGGAAGATGTAACTTTTTAGAAGTTGAGGCTGTAGCTGAATACAGCAAAGAGAAAATGCAAGCCAGAGGACAAAAAGATCTGAGGAAGGATGATCTTTCATAGAATAAAACTGCTTCTGACACCGTGGGTCTCTGAAATGACTTTTGAAGCTGCAGATGAAAGGCAGCTGAGTGAGCTAGCGAACTGGGTCAAGGCCAAGCTCGTCTCAACCCTGTCGATTTGAAAGAGTGGCCAATCAAATACTGCAGGGATGGTGAGCACAGGGAGAACTTTGAGGCCAGAATGAGGGTTTGGAGGAAGGGATACAAGAAGTGGGGTTCTCATTCTTGCTTTGATTTGGGTAGTGAAGGAGATGGCAAAGTGATTGCCGTGGTAATTGCTGTCAGGTTATAGAAAGCGGGACAGCTCGTGGTGAAAGTGATCTTGGTACACGTTTTTCAGCAGAAGTAAATTTAATTCCTCATGCTTCAATAAGATACGCTTGTACAAATCAGGAAGACTTACCAGTTAGCTAAAAGTTGCCCAATGCATCCAGTACCACCAGTGTAAATCCTGGGCAGATGGATTTAC
This sequence comes from Tetrax tetrax, assembly GCA_009806455.1. Classification (NCBI taxonomy): domain Eukaryota; kingdom Metazoa; phylum Chordata; class Aves; order Otidiformes; family Otididae; genus Tetrax; species Tetrax tetrax. The sequence continues at coordinate 80,461 of WHYT01015853.1, forward strand.
ATCTCCCTAGCCTAGAGGGAGCCTAATTTCTTAGCTAAATAAGAAAAAAATATAGTCAACTATAGCAATAACTAGGCTGGAAAATGTAGTCTGTTTGCGAATGGTAGCACCATGCTCCTGTCCTGGCAGAAGGTGAAGCTTCAGTCCTTACTCTGAGTTTGTACCCTCTGCACGCTGGCGCATGTGTCCTGTGCACTGAGCTTGCTTGGTTTAGTACCTGTAGGCGACTGCGCTGTGTCGGGCTTTAGCTGTGTGTCCTGCTGGGGCGCGAGAACCGCCCAGAGCTCCCACCCGCCCTCCAGAGACCATGGCAGCCCCTTCCCTGCCCACGTTTGCACCCTGCCGTTAGATGCCAGTCGGGGTTCTGATCTCTGTCATGCTGAGGGCTAGCAAACTGCAAAATGCACACAAAAAGCCCCACCATCAGAGCAGCTAAAGAAAATCCCAAAAGCCGTGCTTGTCCCCAGCTCAGACAAGGCAAGCTCTGCTTGGATGAGATTTTTATTGCTGAATCAAACTGCTGCTGCCAAGGGGTGCCTGTCTTGGAGAGTGACACCTGATTAACTGTGCTCATTTTCACATAAACCTCCTCATGATTTTAAGCTGAGATGCTCAACTTTTATCCAATTTACCCAAGAACCTGCGAATGACACCTAATTTGTGCAGAAGAGAGCAGAGAGTGTCTGTCCTTGTCTGTAAAATGGAGGTGCTGCCCACAGGAGCTACAGATCCCAGCGTGCAGTCCTCTGTCTTCATCCCAATAGCCTGGCACACGCCAGCGGGGAAAGCAGCTGCCGGCCACTGTGCGCAGCTCCGCTGTGTGCCTTCTGGCGAGCGAGGCCCCATGACAGCCAAGCACGCTGGCCCAAGACTCTTCACCGAGGGTATTACAGGCGAGCCGAGTGTCAGATTCCATACTGGGAGTCTGGAGATTAGGGAGGCACAGGCTCTGTACATTGACTGTTTGTTGGCTGGTTTAGTAAGGCTTTTAATTGATGGCAGGCACCTGCAGTCCCTTTCCAAAGTAAGTAGACAGTCCTGAAACTGAAAAAGAAGTGTAGTGAGCAAAGAAAGAAGAAATGGATCCTCTTTTTTTTTTTTTTTTTTTTTTTTTTCTGTTCCAGCCCAGATCTTGGTAACTGGCGTGAACAAGAATAAATAATGTGTACAAGAGTAAATAGATGTGTATATCAAGTAGCCAGTGACAGAATTAACATTTGCTGCAGAGGAGAAGCGTGCTATCGAGTGGAGGCCCAGGCTGGGGAGCCTCCGCGCTGGTGACGGCAGGAGCTCTAGAGACGTTTAATGGACGTGCCAGGAGCAGGAACCAAGTTCTTTGCAATGGCAAATGATAGCACGTGTGGAAATTATCCGCAAACTACTCGGAGGCTGTTATTTTATGGCTTGAATTGTGTTGTATGGCAGCTGAGAAGTGAATAACTAGTATGTCTGTCTGTGAGTGTATGTATATATATAAATTCAAGCTCAGTGTAGACCATTTGGGATCATTTTCCATTCTTTGCTGTTGTGGGAGGAGCTGGCAGAACTGCAGCTGCATTCAAGGCCAATCTGGCAGGGCATGTACCAGATGTTAGAGGAGTGCTTTGCTTGGTGAGTATGAATAGTTACAGCCTTATACAGCCTTCAGAGATTCTGTAGGGAAGACAGCAAGGTTAATATTCAAAGAGTGCTTTGTGTGAAATCACAAGAAACTCCCCTATTTGTTTCCGCAGGGGCCAGGGCCACAGGCGTCTCTGGTCTCCCTGAAAAGTTGTGTCCGCACACAAATGCTCTTCAAGGGGGACATTTCAGCTCTTATTTAGTGAGCAAGTGCTGACAGTGGTCTCAGCTCAGCTTTTAAGAGTTTGTCCACAGTTTTGCATGCATAATGTATTGTATTTGATTTTTTTCTTTTTTTTTTTTTCGGTTTTGCTACTGCTCTTAATACGAGAGCCTTCTTTGTAAAGCAAAGGTCAAAGAGCCAGCCATTTGGAATTATATTCTTACAGGACTTTGTGTCTTTGAACATGGTACTTAGTCCTTCTGTGTATTATAAAAATCCATATGTAAAGCTATCTCAGAAATACTAGGTATTTCTATTTTTCAATGGAAATACTGCTTCTTGGGGTACAGCAATGTAGACTGTGCATGAGAACTTCATACTAAGCAACTACTTTTTATGTTTTGCATTGTATACCGTTTCATGCTCATGATCAACTAGGCAGTTAAAACCAAAAGAGAGACTGAATATCTACTCTAGAATTTCTTAATTTCAGTTATGGATATTATGGTCAGACTTCCTTAATACCGAAAACTGTTGTAATCCTTTTCTTGCTGTATTCAGTTTTCTACACACAAGAGAACTGCAGTATTTTTAAACAACACTGACTCTGATTACACAATATATGGGAAAATTTGTTGAGTAGGGAAATAGAAAATACTTTCTGTGATCTTTTGAATGTGATACATTTATAATAACAAGAATAAAACATTTTCTAAAGGGAGAAGGAATTGGTTATGAAAGTTTTCTAGGAGTTAACTCCAAAAGAAAGAAATCTTTTTAAAAGGTGCAAGGAACAAATTAAATGTATTTTATTCATTATGAAAAATGTTCACGTATTTTGCTTCAGTATTGTTTTCAGATTTCTTTTTATAGGGATTTTCTTTTATTAAGTATTTAAATCTGTAAATAGAAACTGTTCAGTTTAGAAGTCTATATTTTACATTCAGAGATCTGCTGTGTTATTGCAACAGTGATCTCCCTTTCAATATTATGTTAATTTGTAATAAGTGCTTATGATAGATAACACCTTTTAGCCTAAAGACTTACATCATGAAATATAGTGCCACTCTGAAGTAGATGTGGTATGTGCATGCATGTAAGCTGATATCTATGTATAAAAGTGCATTTTTTGTTTTGTTTTTTGTTTTGTTTTGTTTTTTTTCCCCTCCAGATCAAGTTTTTCCTCCCTCATGCAACATAGAAAAGAATTTTCTCTCTTTAAATTACCTTGCGGGATACCTACAACCAAAAACAGCAGAGGGGTGCCTTATGTCTAACTTAGACCAAGAAAGAGAAGTTCATATCATTGAACTAATCACTCCAAATTCCAATCCGTACAGGTAAAGTATCCTCTAAATAGACTGTCTGTTTGAAATCACAGATAAAGATTTCACCTGTCTATTGAAAATCAAATGAAAGTAGCTATTTCATCCTTACAAGAAGAGCTTGGACCTTAGTACTTTGCCTTAAGTAGCAATTAGTTCTTCAGTATGTAAAGATTTTGGATTTCACTTCACAATCAGAGGATTCTTCTGGACAAGACTGCAAAGCACAGTTTTTATAGACTGTGTCCTGCCCTTTTTCTTGCTCAATCAATCAATTTTTTTCCATGAATAAGGGAATATAAATACGGGCAGCATCTGACAGATAGGGTTTAAGATGGGACCGCTGTATGAGGCAATGAGAGAGGGGTTTAAAGTAATCTTGACCGCTGGCAGCAAGGCCTAGGGCAGTGACTCCCAGGGAGTGGCCCAGGGATCACAAATGATCTGTGATCCATGATAATTGTTCCACAATTGGCCTGCAGAATCATAACAGTATTTTCTGACAAGTTTTCAGTTGAGTTTAAGGAATAGTTTGAAGGGTTTCACAAGAAATGTTAAGGGTTGACAGTGGTCCACTGACCAGAATAGTTTATATCTAGCAGTTAGGGAATAGCACTTTACTCTCTGTATGCGTTATGAGGAATATCTAAATTGTCAAAATTACTGTATACTTTGGAGGTAAGACATTTAAAACATTCATCCTTTGCTGGTCTCTTCTAGGTCTTAGTGAGTTTGCCTCTGATACTCATACCTAGAAAAGCTCTTCTTAAGTGCTGAGTATGGTTGCTAGAACAGAAATTTGCTATGAAACTTAGATGGTTTTCCCTTTTGCAAGAGGAGAAGTACAATTTCAGAGATAAGGTAGAATTAAAATCCTGTCTGTGTACTGCAGACGCTGGATATCACTGGATATCACACTGGCATTGTCCAGTGGTGGTCCTCATGCAGTTACATTTGAGCACATCCCATCCCTAACAAGGATATCGCACAGGGAGATGGAAGTGGGAGGAGAGGCCTTTGCAAAGAGGGTAATTATCTCATTGCAAGGTGGTGAAACTAAGAGAGTATTTTTGCCTAGCAACCTTGGGAGACTGAGAAGGTGCTGAGATGTAGTGGAAGTGGAGTAGGTAAGCCCAAATGATCTGTGTCCGTGTGGCATGAGTTGCAGGCCCATCCTGAGCAGAGCTGTTCTTTAGCATCAACATCATAGTAAGTCCCTTGCAGTGTTACGCAATGACAGCCCTGTCTCCCGGCCCTCTGGGCTTTTGGCTTTGGCTGATAGTACGATAGGAATTTGTTTTTCAGATCATAACACTGCAAAATGTTTAAATGTTTTGTTATTAAAAGTAAAAAAAAAAAAAAGTAACAAGTTAAATTCCTCTTGCTTCAGTCTTAGTTCTGTATATTATCCACAGCTATCCTCACGAAGTTTATATCCACAAATAAACATACAGAAGCTGAGATGGGCATGTGTAAAGCTACAGAAGGTCCTAATGAAAGTCCCAAGATACTCTAAGTCTCAGTGCAGAATATTAGTTGAAATCTGTTACATGGGGATGAGCACATTCTTGTGACATATGGCCACATGAGATGGTCTGGAAGTAAAGATTTTATTTTTTTTTTAATTAATATTTTGCATGACGAGATGTATTGATCGGTACAAACCCATTTGCTCTACTTATTTTACTGAGGTCTTGAAAATCTGGATAGTGTTCATCTATTTTCCAGCAAGCAGTAGGCTGGACATCTGTTTTCTTTTCTTTTCTTTCTAAAGTAAGTATATATCCAGAAGTATTGGAAACTGAATACACAGCTTAATTCCTCAACACACGCAAGATTGTAAGCAAAGTAATTTCCACAATTTAACTGCCTAGGCAGAGGCGCTCCTCAATATAGTAATTGTGCAATTTTTTTTTTTTAATTAACCTGCCTAATTTGTCTTTTTGCTTTTTATAAGGTATTATTTTGAGCTGTGATACAGTTACAGCCAGAGGAAACTGAAACAGCTGTATTTAGGAACTGTTGCAGTGAAATAAGAAAAAAATATTTACTTTATAAAGCAAACTGCTAGTCATATAACTAACCTGCTCTGAATAATAGCTAAAATGAATAGCACACTTCTTGTAAACAGGAGACAAAAATATTATTTGTCTAAAAAGTATTTCTTTCTATTGTTATGCAAAATCATTTAAGCGTATATGGAATAACAATCTGTTTTGCACATGTTGTGTTGCCTGGGATAATATCCAGCATTTTAATCATCTGGCCAGACAGTGGAAACATGATGGATTGGAAGAAGGTTGATAGCTGAAAGTTTCTGGCATTCTGGTCTAACTTTCTCTCTATTTTCCACATACAGTGCTTTCCAGGTGGATATAATTGTTGACATTAAACCATCTCAACCAGGCGCCAAACTTGTCAGAGACATCGTACTGATCCTCAAGTGTAAAAAGTCTGTCAATTGGGTTATCAAGTCGCATGATGTCCAGGGAAAGCTGCAAGTGATTGTAAGTTAAGGCACCTTTATTTTTTGAGAGATACCGTACTGCAACAGTATAGAATCGATTTAAATGTGATTTAGTGCTAGGCCATATTAATTTCTGACTGTTTTCTCTCTTAGCTGCTTTTTAAAATTTTTACTGCATTTCAAGGAGTAAATACAGAAACTATGGGGTTTTTTCATTAACTTTTAATATATGGGCTGTTAAACTGACCAGCACATCACAGAAGCCAGGTCTTTTCAACTTCTGTTGAAGCACCCTAAACACAGAGTTGGATGTTCATCTCCCTTTATTGCTCTTACTTTGGTGAGTGGATCTACAGGTTCCTCTCAGAAGTTGGAAAGATGCCCGTGAGTGCATCGAGAATGGATAATCCTAGATAGGCGGCGCACACACCTGCATCCCTTTAGAAATGGAAACATATTTACTCCTTTCACTTGTGGTTGTAGTAGTCTCCAGCCCTCTCCCTGCCAGTACTTCTGTCCCCAGCAAGTATTTGTTCGAATTGACCTTACCTCTCCTCGGATCGCAAATAATGAGTTTTTAAAAAATTAAAATCAGTCTCTCTAAAGCTAAAATTCTGAAACTGTACTTACACATAATTGGAGGTTCTGATTCGGAATGATTTTTGGTACAGGCTTTGTGGTTCAACACCATATCTGCTAAGAAAATGTGCTTCCCTTGATCTGAAATAAACAAATAAATAATTTTGGACTGATCTTGCAGCCTGTAAATGTGTGGCCTATTTGTGTCTTAAGTGATCAGTTAGGAGCACATTGTGCAGCTCAGCTCAGGACCACTCAGTGGCCTCCTGATTAACAGTTTTGCAATAACTCAGATGCATTTTCAAACTCCAGCTATCTGTGTTTATAAGAATTTTACTTTGCTTAGTAGCTTTCTCCTTTTAGAGTGTGCAAGGGCAATTCTGCCAGGATCCAGTGGCTGCTTGATCTAAGGCTTCTAAGAGGACAGATTGGTAGGCAGGATTTCATGCTAGATTTTGTGAATGAGGGAAATAAAAAGAAATAAATTATGATGTTGCTCAGAAAATTGAATGGAAAAATTATCTAAGATGGATGATGAAATTCCCTTTTGGTTTCTGACTCATCTTTATCTTATGGACAGGAAAGGATGTTCTGGTCATTCTGTAGGTCCTAAATTATCAGCCCTTGAAGAGAAAAGTCATGGTTAGTTGGCCAGGGTTAATACACTTGTAAGCAACAGGGAAAAAATGCTTGACTTGAAAGGTTCATTCTGGGTTATTACATAAAATTCACCACTGTATGTTTAGGCCTGTATGAGTCTACTTTCACAGGATAGAGAATTGTGCCTTAGTTCACTTCATGCCTGGAGACAGCCAAAGTACCATATTTCGTATCCATGAAGCTACCTCTTTATGGATGATGAATTTTCAGGGAGAGAAATTCTAGGGGATTTTAAAATGTTTGAAGTGCTGCACTTGAGTATAGAAAAACAAGGCAGCTATTCTTTTTAAAGTTCTCTTTTGTTTAATTACTGAAAGTATAAGTGAAAGTTCTGTCTGTAACAAGTGGCAGAAGGTAACATTTTATTTAGATTAACAGAAAGAGAAAGTAATACTATATATGGAAATGTCTGTATATAAAAGACTGTGTATTTATGTTTGGATTTGTGAGTAACTGTTTACTATACAGCTTCATTTATATACATGCTTCATTTTCATGTGTTTGCTCTTTATTTAGAGGGGAGTGTGGGAGGGGACTAAACACCTTTATGTCATTTAAAAGCCTTTACATCCAGCATTTAGGATCTGTTTGTATCTCTATTAAGCTGAAGGCCTTTCCAAGTCCAAATTTAGACAATGCATAAAAACATTACTGAACAATTAGGTAATGTTTCACAATGTTCTTTTTATTAGTTGAAGCAGTTCCATGCACTTCAATTTTCCTAACTTTTTGCCCTCAGTACGAATCAGAATTGTCTTGAGGGGATTGGCAAACCCAGAGGCAAAGGTTAGTGCTAAGCTGCCTCAAACCCAGGACTGAGAGTTATTAAGGTCTAAGTTCATACACAAAAAATGAAAAAGACTTTTAAAGTCATCTAGCTCATCTCCCAGCTTCCTGTGTTTCTTGAAATTCTGAAAGAGGGTGGGCACAAACCCAAGTAGAATGGGAATAGTTTAGGTAAAGTAATTGCACATACTATAGGTGCAGTGCTTTCCTCTCAGGCTGTGTTTGACTCCAGTTTGCAGTCTGTCCTCACATCAACCCTCGTGCAGTGCTTGTGTGTTTCTGTGCTTGTGGACTGTCTGCTGTTCACATTGCTTCCTTTGGATTCGGTGAGCTTTTACAAAGCTGTGGGTTGCACAGTGGACAAGGTGAAATTGCAGAAAGATTTTTTAAATTCTGTTAGTTTCCATTTATCTCAAAGAAAATAAGTGTTAGAGGGGCGAAGAGTGAGAGAGGTGAAATGTGAACAAACCTGTGAGGGTTTCGAAAGCTTGGAGGGACACTGTTCTTTACAGCCCACCAGTTTCTAAAATGGTCTCTATTCCGAGTAGGTTGGTAGGTTTCATACCCTGCGTGTGAAGGTGTTGGCAGGGCGGGCAAGAGAAGGAAGGTATGTGTGTTCCTGCGAGCTGTTGTGCTTGGATTAGTTTCACTGAGGCGATGCAGGAGTGAATGTTTACAGGCTCAGCGTGGGGTGGAGAGGCATAAACAAGCATGGAAATGGTCAGGTGCCAGCTAGGACAGTAAAGTTCTGAGACAGTATTTGTTCAGCTGTCTCCTCATGACAAAAAAGAAAAGGAAAGCAGAGAGGGAGATCCAGCAAAGTTAGGGTATCATAATAATTCCAACCAGTCAGAGCTGTGTGGTTATGTGAAAATATGTGATAAATCATGGCCAGATTTGTATGTGTTGAAGAATAAAATATTATTTGATCCAAAACAGTAATAAGGCACTAAAATTAGGATACCTATTGCTTCCTTCTTGTTTTTTATCTTCAGTGGCCTTCCCTAGTCATTGATAACTGTACTGGTAACAGTATCCTCAAACCAGACACTCTGCAACTAAAATTCCCTTTAACTTCAATTGTGAGACTGCGAGTGATTAAAGGATGTGGAACTGGGTCATTAGGAAGAAGTGAGGGAGGTAGCTAAAGGCAAACTGTGTCATTCCATCAGGAGTCTCGGAGCTTTATTCGCTTCTTGGTTCAACAGTTCCATTTGTGAGGTCAGGTACAGAAGTGCAATGGAGCTCCGTGATGCTGGGTAGCAGGTCCATACAACCTCTCTCCAAAAGCAATCTGGTAATCTGGGCAAAAGAAATCAGTGCAGACAATCTTTTGACACTCTGGAGTGAAAGAGAATTAACATTTCTTCATGTTGAGGGAAACTAGTGGGGATTTGGGGAAAAAAAAAAAAGCAGCCTATATGATGGAGAAGGTAATCAGACATGGAAGTGAAAGTGTTTTTTGTAGAGCATTCAATGGTATCATCTGCATAGAGAAAGTGCAGTTCAGTCACATTGTGGGACTCATTGAAAAGTGGGTCATCCTGCCTGTCCTGCCGTAAGCATGTTCAGCTTGTTCTATAGTCATTGATGTGACTGTTATGGTGATAATAATAACGTTGTGACTGTAAAAAAAAAAAAAAAAAAAAAAAATTAGCTTTGTGTGAATACACATTTCAGTTTAAGATGCCAAGCACTTAAAAGCAAGTTGAAGTGTAATGCTGGTGAATATTTTCTAACTGCCCCTCTAATAGCTAGAGATGCTTGTGATATTCCTTTGACTTGCCCATTTGGACAAGAAAATTTGAAATTCTGCAAATCATTTACAGTAAAGAGAAAGCTAACTGACCCTGTGACTCATCTGTATTTCATGGCCAACTTTGATGAGCTGTTTTTTATAATTATTTAATAATAAAACTAGGAGATCAACAAGCATATTTATGAGTTTGCTGTATCGATGTGTTTGTGTGAAATTTATATTGTTAATTAAATTTTATTTATGTGCAGAAAGTATACATTGTCTTTAAGTAGTTTGGCCTTGCATAAATGTGCATGCTCTCATTTATCACTCTGTTAAGCGTTTAATTCCGTCCTGTTTAACATACTCAGCGTTTTGCGGGAGACACACAACGTTCCTGGTATGCAGCTCATTCAGAGAGGCACAGACTGTCCTCAGTGCCAGCTGACTGTAAAGCATGAGCTGGTGTGAGCTCTACTTCATGAGCATGCTGTGTTTTGCCTTTTTCAGTAATGCTCATTTGAACAAAGATTTTTCCCTTTTGTAGCTTAAGTAATGTTCTAATCAAAGAAAGGAAGGGGACATTTGAAAAAACAGTTGGCATCTTGGGGTTGCTTCACCTGAGAAGTAATTTCAACTTAGTTTTGAAGAAAACACAGCATTATACAAATGACTGTAAATGTGTCTTTGTCTCATTTAGGGATTAGCAGTTTCTGACTACCCTGATTTATTGTACTCCAGGAATGGGGGAGCTTTCTCCATGTGTGCAGCAGTTCTGTGCCGAAGGTGGCAGAGTTTGGTTTATTTCCCAGGTGTTCTCATTTTGCTGTTATTTAATAGAGTAAAAAACATACTCTGCAGTGTCACTATTCCATTTTAAGTATCCTTAAATGGTAAATTGTGAAGCAAGTTTTAAATGGTAAATGATGAACCAAGTTTTAAATGGTAAGTTGTGAACCAAGTTTCTCTTTGTTTGCAGACATCAAATAGTATTGGGTTTGGAAAGGAAACAGAACGATCCATGACTATGAGTAAATCAGTAATACCTGATATTCCCTCATCGCATGAGAGTTTGATCAAGTGGGCTTATGAGCATAACTATAGTCCAGTTACTTCCTACACGAAAGCCCCTGTGGCTAACAGATTCCATCTGCAACTTGAAGATACAGGTAAGCTTGAAGATGGACTTTTAGCATATAGAAAAAAAAAAATCTTATATTTTCAGGGATATGATTATTTGAAAGGTGCTTTCTCAGTTTGGAAGTTCTGTTGTTCAGGATTGAACTACCTTCACTGCTCATCATCAAGAGTGCTGGTAATATCTGTAAATGCTGGTTAAAAAAATCTGTGGCTTTTTGATTAGAAAGTCCAGGCAAATTGTGTTATTTCCTGATGTGTTGGTGGAATTAAATGGTTATAGTTTCTCCAACTCACAAGCTGTCTAGCTGATCATACTCAGTTCACGGGAATGGATTTCAGCAACTGGATATTCTTGTTTGTTAATAAATCCAGCTTTGATATCTCTTTTTTTTTTTTTTTTTCCCAGAAACATGAGCATAGTGTTTCCTTGAGACAATTAAATGAACATTTAAATTGTTTAGAGACAAAATTGACTTACCCAAAAAGTCTGAGTGAACAGAATTAATACAACTGTTAAAAAAACTTAGTAATTTGTCCAAAGTCATTGCTGATGTAAAGATAGGTGGGTGTACTGAAGCTAGTTTATGTTCACGTTAATTTTATCAGTTGCACTCTCATGGGTTACAGATAATTATCTGTTTGGGCCAGATGTTGAGATTTCTGTCCGAGCAGTCGCATGTATAAGCCAGAAGATAGTGTTCTCATTTGCTCGGTATAAAGTTAACACTTGTTTAACATCTCTCTGGTTATGTAAGTAGTTACACAACAGTGGAGTGACTGAATTTGTGATGGAGCAGGAAGATGGAAGAATTTCACCCAATGATTTACATTTAGCTATTTCAGCAGCACTAAAATAGTGTATTTGTTGAATGTGATGTTTCTTTTACCTCTGTGGTTGCTTTTTGCATATAATATGCCC
>WHYT01015853.1:91877-107286 GCA_009806455.1 Tetrax tetrax
TTTTTTTTTTTTTTTTTTTTTTTTTTTTTTTTTTTTTTTTTTTTTTCAGAAGAGATGAATGATGAAGAAGACCATTCCCTTCCTCCGGAGCTGACAGAATTGCTGGGTGGTAACCCACTGCCTGCCCCGAAGAATCCTGCATTAAGTGATGGCCTGACTTTTCCTTTTCACATTAACAGAGGAAGACATGACACAGTGGGAGAAGGAATCTTCCCATCCAGGGATTCAGTGGATACATTAATAAATCATGACTTCGAGCATTCCCTCTCAAAACATAAAGAACCGGAAGAGGTTCAGGGCAGTGCTGGTGTAGCCCTGTCAATAAAGTGTGATGAAAAAGTCATGACAGTTGCTGTAGAAAAAGACTCTTTGCAGGTTGGTGTGATGTCTTATTCTCAAATTTGGGCAGACTTTTTTTGAGCAGACCATTTTATTTCATAGAATCATTTAGGTTGGAAAGGACCTTTAAGATCATAGAGTCCAACCATTAATGTAGCACTGCCAAGTCCACCACTAAACTATGTCCGTAAGTGCCACATCTGCACATCTTTTAAATACCTCCAGGGAGGGTGACTCAGACACTTCTCTAGGCAGCCTGTTCAAATGCCTAACAACTCTTTCAGTGAAGAAATTCTTCCTATTTGTATTTTGCCTGAAAAAAATAAACATTCTGAGGTCTACAGCCATCACCACATAGCTCCCTAAAAAAATAGTTTGTTGAGAAAATTATACTGTAGATACTCTTTGCCATAAGTCATGTTTCCTCTTTGTGACAATCCGTTAGTTTGTGGAGGGACTTCTGATTAAAGCTTTACAGAGTTGATTCTGTCAAAAAAAATTACTGTACTGAACCATCTGTCTGAGTTATTAATCTCCAGATTACAAAGCTGCTACTTTTGATAGCTCTGTGAGACCTGAATAGATCTGTCTTTACAATCTACCAGTGAACAGGTTGCTTGTGTCCATTTGCATCGTGGAAAAGAGCCTGATACAGACAGCATTTTTAGCTCGTTTCAGACCAAACAGAGTTAGCATTATTAATCAGCAGATTAATAATGAACCTGTTGTTTTCTTTGTTCCATGTTACATTTTTTCCCTGTCAGTACAATGAACTTCACTTCCTCCTATCAGCAGTCATGAACAGCGTGCTGAGCTGGGCTTTAAGCAAGAGCCTGACACGGTTGTGTTTCAGCCGCTGACAAAGTGCCTTTCTTTCAGGCTAGCGGCTACTCAAGGACAGAACTCTCGCTGCTGGATCACTCTTGCAAAGCCAGGATGAATGGTACCCATTTCATTTTGGAGTCTTTGCTGAACAAATGCGGGACTCGGACAGCATATATCTTGAACAAGATTGTTTATTTTAACTCTGTGAGTATTTTACAAAGAGGAGCTGCCTTCTGCACTGCACATCATAGTGGTACAAGGAAGCCATTGTAGTTACCTGTACTCTTAGCAAAAAGGAGGCATCCTGATCTTTTCCTGTCTAGCTCAAACCTAGTTGCAGCTACAGTCCCTGTATTCAAGGAGGTATGAAGGCTGCGCATTGAGTGTGCTCCTGTGGTCAGATAGTATCCCAGAGGAAAAAGGAGGAGTTGGAGTTAAATACTTTTACAAAACTGTGTGGCTGCAGTTTGGGGACCATCTGTACCAGTCTCAGAGAAGTTGCAGCAGGTTTCCCAGTACAGCTTTGATGTACCCATACATAAGCAGTGCTACATAGCTGTAAGGAGGAATAGGAAAGAAGTTTTGCAATTGTGCAAAGCGATACCATTTAATTAATATGCTGAATTATTTTAAGTGAATTTTTTTCTTCCAAAATTGTGTGTGAAAAAGGCTTTCAAAATGTGAGGAAAAGACATATGTGTGCATGCTTCTCTCTTATAATTTGGATTCATATTTGCTATCAGTTGATGTACGTGATGAAGGGACTCTGAGTACTTCTATATGTGTGATGATGCTAAGGAGTCCAGTTAGGTTCTAAGTGACTGCTTCCAGACTGGCTTAGTCTATGACCTTGAGTACAGTGCAGCTAATCTGAGTTGGGAAGTAATAACATGTTTCTCTAGCTGAGCTATCCAGTACATAGAAGTAACCTTGGCAAATGATGGAAAGCCTGTGGTCCAACCCAAACACAGCTAAGGCAATCTGATCTGACCTTGCCTGGTTAAAATGATTGTATACTGGCCAGTCTGTAGCACCTAACTTTAGAAACAATCCCAAATGAAGACTGTGGATAGAAACATCTCCAAACTACAGAATAGCACATGGCTGGAGCTAAATACTGTCATTGTCCCTATATTCTATTATGGCTCAAACAAAAATGGATATTTGCCTCGTCTCCTTTTTCTGTCATGTCTTTTAATAGTCTTGGGTACTCACTTAAACTCCAGATCATGTATGGTATCTTTCAGAGTTTGGGAGTATTTCTCCTAAAACATAAACACCGTTCAGTGGAGGCTCAACAGTGTATATGTCACTTCTTAGCAGTTGCTCTATGTCCAAGAAAACAAAGGGGAAGTTCTAGAAGGTAGGGGAGTAGCTGAGGAGCCATAAGCCATACAGAAGCAGAGTGCAGAACACGTGAAAACAAAAATGAAAAATTTCAGGTGAAGAAATGGAGAAGCATGCAAAGGAGGGGAAAAAAGGGGGAGGGGGGAACTCGGTAAAAATTCAGAGAAAAACAAAGAAGGGAAAAATGAAGAAAGGGACATCATGTTTTTGAGTGTACGTCTGAAAAAAAAAATGCAAATTACAGAAGATGAAATCCTTTAATGACCCTAACACTTCCAGTGATTTTCCATGAGTGCATTAAAGAAAACTGTAAGTTGCAAAAAATCACTTCAGAAAGTAATTTCTTTTTTCAGTGTTGGTTATAGAAATACCAGAAATAGAATTAAAATGTTAGGCTGCTCATTCAGACAGCAGCACCCAGACTGGTGTCTTTGCTGGCTCTGAATTATGGAAAAAAACCTAAGGGACGTTCTCTAAATATAGCCTGCGTATCTTACATGTTCAGCACAAGGCTGTTTAAGACCTGCTTTGACCATCTGCTTAGCTGGTGTGCATCTTCTGGCCTTTGCATTGTTCTGGAGAGAGAAGAAAATAATAATTATGAAGAGAGAGTGCTCAGTTATCACCTAATTTTTTGCGTTTGCAATACCTTTTGTGCAGATTGTCATTCAGCTGTCATCACCAGCTGAAAGCAGCGGCATTGATGATGATGACATGGAATCAGGCGATAATGGATTTCCAGGGGATGCTGATGAGGGAGATGTTACTTTCTCAAGCTGGCCTGAAATAGCGGTACGTTACTCTCGGGTTTGCACCTGACAATAGAGAAATGCCTATTGTAATAGACACTTTACATAAATTGCATTAATTGTATAGCAATTAATTTGTCTTTTAACATGTTTCTTCTCACTTCTATCTCTTGTAACCCTGCTGAAGATTCGCACTAAGTAGATGGAACGTGAGTGGGCCTGTACTGTACACTCCAAACTTGTCCTTATCCAGCTACCACTCCTGACTCAGGATGTTACTGTATTGCTTTTTTCATTTCAGTTTAATTGCACGCTGCGCCAGCCTGAGGATGACAGAGGCATGTTCAGGCCTCCCGAGCCACACATCACCAATGTGACCTTCAACATGGAGCTGTACAAAACAGATCTGTTCCTTGCTCCCTCCCAAGGACTCTTCTCTGTTGCTGAGAATGGCCCAATATATGTAGAGGTAACAAACTGAAAAAAAAGCTTTCAAACTAATGGAAACATTTGGCAAGGCTGTGCAACTGAGCCAAATCTGTCAGTTGAAAAGTCTTATTCTGCAGTTGCTTTGGACAGATAGGTAGGTACTTTGTTTGCAGCAGAGAACAGACGCTGTGAGGTTAGAAGCAGGACAATTTTTTGGGTCAAAACCAAAGGATTCCTGCAAAATGGATTAATTGAACTACAAGATAAATTGATCGTTCTTGCCAAATCTGCTTTCTTGTGCAAGACTTAAAGGTGGTCTTTGAGCTCTTGCTCTGAACTGGCATTTTCTGATGAACTCTTTAGGGTTCATTTTATTGGGTAAAATGACTGAACCTCATCTGAAATATGTAGACGTGCAAAAAAATTATTACAAGTGTCTGTCTTCCATATGCTAGTGTTTTCTTACAATGTTAATGCAGATGCTCTCTCCTATTCACTTACAAACACCAGTTACAATCCTTTTGAATGCTATCACACCAGAGATCTAACAACTTTAGATAAATAAGACCAGCCAAGTAAACAGCCGGGTACCCTTGACTTCAGGTGCATTTTGGACCTGGTAATATTTCCACGTGTTGCTAAGTTGCTTATGAAATCTGGGGAATTTCAAACCAATGCAGTCCCTATTTCTAAAGATAGTCTTGTGAACAGAATTTTACATTTTTCAAATAATGGTAGGCATGAACAAATACAACATTGGCAATGAGGTAGTATCACCAGTTTATAGATGAGTAAATCATGAGTGGTGAGCTATGGGCTTGTAAGACCACAAAAATGAGAGTATGGACTGAAGCAGTGCTGTGCCATTTTTCTCTTGCCCAAGTTAGCTTGTCTTTGTGAGCCCACGTTGCACATGATAAGCATAGTGGCCCATTTGACGTTGGTGCAATTTTCTTCATTGTTCCAGTGTGTTGTGTCTCTTCCTCATTCTCTATCCAGTGAAAAGTACTTAAGACAGTTGAAGCAAAAAGAAAGCATGGCATGCTCAGATAAGAATATGTTTATAAAAGACACATTATTTTTTTTTCATTTGGATAAAAACAGCTGCTTCCTTCAGTGATCTGGGATAAGTCCCCCTGGCTCCAAGCCCTGTGGATTTGTGTGGTTCTGGAGCTGTTTATTTAGACAGATGTTCTGATTTCTGCATCACCTGTCCTGGCAGAAAGCTTTGTTTTTCTGCTTCTCCGTCTTGCACAGTGGAAAATCTGTATCAGTTTTGAAGTTCTGTGACACCATTTTTAGCTGACACAATTTGTTTGTTTGTTTCTGTTTTGCTGTTGTTATTAACAAATCTATTTTGGTTTTTTGGTCAATAAAATACTTGGGTCATAATCTCCGAGAACTATATCTCCCTTTTCCTTCTCTGCTAAAAATGTTTTTTATATTTGAGTCTTTTGGCTTTTTTTTCTTTGTTCTCTACTGTCATTTTCTTATCATATTTTGGTGTCACCTTCCTCCTGTAGTTATTTCCTTAGTTCCTTAAGATATCATTCATCCTTTTATTTACCTGGTGGTGTTTCATGATACTGAGTATGCCTGTCTTCCTTGCCCTAATCTCTTTTTTTTAACTAGTTTACCCCATCAGCTTGTTTACCTGTCAGTATCTGTGGCTTGACTTTCATTCATCTGTGTTTATTTCTGTTCTTTTAGAAGTTGATCTTTCTTGCTTGGATGCTTCAGCACATCCCTTCATCTCTAATTTAATTGCTGTTTACATAAGAGAGAGAAAATGAGAAATACCTTTATTCACCACACAACTGATAGCATCCAAAAATTTCAATACAGACCACAGGAAAATTTGGCAGACTTCCTTAAAATATACATGCAGCACATATGGATTAAGTACACTTTTAAGGCACATTTTTTCTAAGAAAGAAATTATTTATTGTGGAACTGTTTTCATCAGGCAGTGTTAATGGTTAGGCACAACACTTCTGTTGTTTATTAAAAGCAACATGCTTCATTTGTTACAAATTCCGTTTACTTTTTTTTCTTTTTTTTTCCTAATTATTCTGTAGCATTTCTTGTTTGCATTCCAGTCCAGCTGAACAACATCAGTGCCCTGGAAGTTTGCAATCTTAATTATTTTTCATAAAAGAGTATGAATTTCAGACTTACAATAAACTAAAAGGATCATTTATGGCTTTTAGGAGGCTCCCCCGCCCCCCTAGTCCAGGAATGCCACCCACACGTCAGACCATGACCTCCCCTCTGCCTCTGCATTCCTCTCCTGGCTGGGGGCGGATTCTCTGTTGTGTCTGTTGCCTTTTTTTTTTTTTTTCCTTCCTTTTTTTTTTTTTGTTAAAGTTTCAAGCAGATACAAAGACATGGAATTAGTAGTTGTCTTCCATACAGCTCTGTTATAGTTTGTGCTTCTGAGGGAAGCAGCACCTTCTCAGGTGGCAGTCACAGTCATTAACTGTGTGTCTGATCTGGGCTGGGTTTTTCATCTGCTTTCGGAAAGATAAGGGATTGCTGTATTTGTGCACGGTTACGCTGTCAAACACCTGCTGGTTTTGAAACCACTGATTTTCTGTCTCTCAGTTTGACAGTCTACCCTTAACATTTAGCCTTCAAAATAGTTCAGATTGGAACTGGCACTGGAAAACTGCTTAAAAAATTGTTGAAAATGTTAATGAAATGTGAACTAAAAATGTCATTCCTGAGATCTTACCGTCTCTTTCTTTTTAATGCAGGTGTCTGTGACTAAAGCTGACAGATCCTTGGGCTTTGCCATTCAAACATGCTTTGTTTCCCCATTTTCAAATCCAGATAGAATGTCTGACTACACCATTATAGAAAACATTTGTCCTAAAGATGAATCTGTTAAATTCTACAGCATTGAGAAGGTGAACTTTCCGATACCACATGCACAGAAGGACAAAAAAAGATTTAGTTTTGTGTTTAAACCAATGTTCAACATCTCACTGCTCTTTCTTCACTGCGAGTTGACTTTGTGTACAAATAAAGACAAAGATACTCAAGGACTGCCGAAGGTCAGTAATTTATTAAAGTCTAAATTTCTGACTTAAGTGAAAATAAGATATTTCGTTCATCTGAACTTTGAAGTCAATAAATGGTTTTCTATGGAATCAATGTAATGAACATGATATCTTTAGGCTCAAGATTTTAAGAGAGAAGAGTTATGATGCTGTACATTTTGACTGCATAATTTACAGTTCCTGTTTAAATTTCATTAGGTGGTTACATGGGGTAAATAGAAATTGCTTTTTCTTATGCAAGTGGTTCAGATTTATCTTTGCTATCCATATCATATCCATCTCCAAGGCACAAACAATGTTTGCTTTAATTTCTATGTGTAACATCAGATAATACTGCAATCTGATTGTTACAAAAGAGAATTGCCAAATATTGCATTATAACTAGAGGAAATGGCTGTAAATTAGTTGTTAAAGAACGTCTTCTAAGAATTTGGAATTTATTTTACTTGGGTTTATGCAGATCCCCCTTAAAATGTATTTTTTTAAAGATAATTTGCCATCGTTGATCAATGTATGTGTTGGTGACTACAGTTTTGAGTACCAGATTTTTGAGAAACATTTATCCTAAAATAAGATAAGTACTACCATTTAAGTTAAATGGTAACACTCTCATACAGGTTAGAGGATCCTTAAGGAAGGCAAAGGTTGTGTCCTGAAGCACAGCTAAGAATTACCTTTGCCAGTACATTACGTGGGGTTGTTTGGAGGTAAATAATAGAGGATAAAACTGATAATAGGGCAACTGTGCAGCTGGCACAGCTGTCCTGGCAGACGGGTGGCTCTCTGACCTCATACACACTTTTTTTCTGCTCACAGTGCATTCCTCCTGATGAAGCTTGCACCTCTCTCAATGTGGATATGATCTTGGCCATGATGCACAACAAGAAAACCTTCACCAAGCCTCTTGTTGTAATAACGCATGAAGGAAAACCAGAAGGTATGAAAATGACCTTGAATTGTTTAATAAAGCCATATGTATTACCTTGTATAACGTACAGCTGCTTGAAATGAGGGAGTGCTCCAAGTGTGTGGCATCATATAATCTTGTGGTGATACTGTGTTTTGTAAGGTGTTGTTTGTTTAGACATTTCATCATCATGGCAGTTCATTACCATTTTTTAACTGTCTTTATTGACCTCTGGAGATGTGGTTTTGTCAGGCATTCAGAAAGGAATACCATACTGCACAACCAGGTAGGTTTCAGAACTATGAATATAGCAGTAGCACTTCCAGCAACTTCTTATTGCCCAAAGATCAAAGGCAGTGCTCTGCTCCTTGTGTATAATTTCTTTATTGTGCTCATAAATATATATTTAGGAATAATAGTAGTGGAATTGGGAAGTGTTGAGGATGCTAAAGCCTGATAAGTTTGTAAAGCAGAGGTGTGGCCACTAGAGAGAGATTCACTAGACTGTTAAGCTATTAAGAGCAAAAGATGAGATGTACAAAGGTATTTCAGCTCCACTTTGGTGAGGCTTGTTTGATTATGTAATTTTTATGGAAAAAATCACAAGTGTGGATAGTAACTGGTTTGAGGAGTCAGAAAGGCTGAAGAGCATTACGAGATAATGCCAAACAGCATGATGAAACTGTACTCTAGCTAAAGAATATGGCCTGTGAGCAATGGGAAATAAGAACCGTTTTCACAGTTTCATTTAAATTGAAAGTTTTACTTATTGAATCTCTGAAAATAACATCAGTCATGTTTTGATGCATTCATAGAAGAAAATATATGTGTGGATATTTTTTGTATTAGCATGCAAGTTTGATCAGAAGCTTCATTGACTTCACATGCACACCAAAATTCCAGTTGTGTCCAAAGGCTGTTTGACCTTTGGAATGCTTTTTGGGGAATGTCAAAAGGATAGGGATCAGAAGTCCTTTAACTTCTGTTGTACAGTGTATGGTTTTAGTCTTTGAACAGTTTGAAGTACCATACAGCATTACTAGGGGACAGAAGCAGCAACTGTTTGTGTTTAACTCTGCAGTAATCTTTTGGGGGTTTTTTTTATGTATTTGTTATTACAGATCAAATCCGCTATGAATTAAAGGCAAGTAGTTGATCTGTCAGTGTGGTACAATTAAAACTGTGTTTTGGGCCTCATTCTGTACTCTTTCTTTTTGCAAAGCTCTAATTTTTTTTCCGTGGTGGGAAATGAGTAAATCCTGCAACTGAAGTTCAGCTTTCAATGAACAGGCTCATACTCTGAGCTCTCTTGCCCTTCCGATGTGTGGAGCATTG
The DNA here is from genome assembly GCA_009806455.1 of Tetrax tetrax. Taxonomy (NCBI): domain Eukaryota; kingdom Metazoa; phylum Chordata; class Aves; order Otidiformes; family Otididae; genus Tetrax; species Tetrax tetrax. The sequence goes on from WHYT01015853.1 coordinate 100,871, forward strand.
TGTGCGGCTCCCATCTCGGGCTCCACTCAGAATGTTGTCTTTGTCAGAGGCACAAAGTCTTAGTGTGCAAAGACGAGCTAAATTTATAAAGATTAGTTACAAGACAGCAGTGTGATAGAGTATTTTGTTGCATTGTGGGTGATTTAGTCTAATTGTGAGATGTTTGGTGGAAATCTCCCCAGCATATCACAGCTTTCAGATATAATACAAAGTGGCACATATAACAACGTAGCTTTGTTGGTATGCAGTTGTTCTGCACTGAATCAAGCAACCCCTTTCTGAAAGCCAAAAGCCATTGTTGGCCAGTATGTGAGCCTAAGATTTGGAGAAGAAATTATATTGCATTACTGAACAGGAGAATTTACATCTCAGAGGTGGTGGTCTGCATTTTCTTTCATGTGAACAGGCCAGCTTTCATTGTTGTAAACCATATTCCATGAGTTACTGCCATTGGATCTGCTCTCCAAGCCAAATGTAGAGGTCATATGCTTGACATTTCAAAAGTCAGAACAAACTGGTCTTTGCAAAGGTGTCATCTTTTATTCAGGCATAAGCTTATGACTGTCATTGACTGTAATAGAAATCACAACTGTATATCTAAATGAGAATAAGTCTTCCTCCCCTCCTGATTTCCTGAGTTGTTTACAAGCTTGGTTGTCTACACCATTGCAGTAGATCCCAATGGAAGTGTCTAAAACCTAACTCCATGCCGCATTCCTTTCCCTTTGCATTCCTACATTTCACACACACACTCTCCCTCACTTTAAGGAAAGGCACATGGATGGCCATTTAAATGCTAGGAAATACATGTTCTTCTGTTGAAATAATCTACCAATGTCATTATTCAGGTTTTTGCTAAGTGTGGAAATTTTAGATTATTTTTCTACAGCAGAAGGAGACAGGTCATAGAAAGGAGGTCAGGTGAGCAGCTAACAAGTGCCTCTGTCTTAGGAAAATATAGAAAATCATGACGACTTCTAAAGGCTGGCTGCTGATGTTTTTAAATTAGATGCTTTTCCTGGACCTCAAGGATTCCCACTGCTTCTGTGTTGCTCTGAGCAAACCACATAAAAATACATGTAAGAACTGGATGACTAGAGAGAGTTGATAACGGGCTACACAGCCTATCATTAATTAGCAGGCTTTATATTCTCTGTAAAGAAGCCAATGACAGAATGAGCATGGAAAATTCATTCTCACCTCAGCTCAGGCGGCTTTTTTTTTTTTTTTTGGCACTTGGGCTGTGCTAGTGGAGTGTTTGGACAATCTGATAGTGCCCTTACCCATGTTTGTTCTGTTCAATGCTCCTTGGTTTCAGTCCAGCCCTCCTCACAAACCTTACATCCAGTTATGTTTTTGGTGTTACGTGCGCTTGGTAACTTTCCAGCTTATTTGTGCATTGCACACCCGCACACCCCTCTATGTTCCACCTGTTTCCTACTACTGTTCCACCTATTTCCTATCATCCTGAAAAAAGTGATCTGGAAAAGATACTCATGTGTTATAACAAGTGACAGTAATGTAGTTTAAGAATAAAATGCTTTTTTTTTTTTTGCTATTGTAGGCGCATGAGTCTCAGAGCCTAATGATGTTATAGGATATTCCTGGCAGTTTAGTGCTGCCATTTGGATTTTAGAAGTTAGAAGCATAGTCTTGGTTTAAGAATACTTTAAATAAATAAATACATTTATTTTCAGTATTTTTGAGAGACAAATTGCTATGTTTACATAGCAATTAAACTTTTTTTTCAGTTGCTAAAGCTACAAAAACAAATATTGGGACACTGTCTTATCAAATCCTCTTACAGCTGTTGCACTGAACACACTCAGATATGCCAGAATTTAAATGAGATCTCTAGGTTACTGGGCAATCCAGAAGCAAACTGCAGCTAACCAAACAGGTCCTTGGGTCTGAAGCCAGAATCTCTTGCTCTTCTGCTTGAGGTGGCATTCTTGGAGAAAGATAAGAGAAGCCAGTTAAGCAAAAGAAGGGAAAATTATTCAGTTTTTAACGTGTTTCCTTGTCTCTTTCTGTTACATTCTGATAATGATGATCATATTTGATATTCTTGCCAAGAACAATAGCTTTGATATAATAGCTATGATCTTTTATTTCCTATATATAACTAAAAAACAAACCAAAACAAAAAACCACCGAACTTCCAAGAGAGAATACCAAGGACGACTCAAGAAAATGTGTGAATCAGCACATATTAATGCAATTTGGACAGAGCAGTGTGTATCATGCCATAATACTGACTTTTCTTTAGAGGTGATAGCCAGTGTTTGATTTAAATTTTTTGTGTGTGTGATTTAGCATGCTGGTATCTCATGTTTGTGATTACTGAGTAGTCAGATGGATGTAATCACCTTAAAACAGCCTTTGCAATCTGTGCTCTTTAAGAGCTCCGCATAGGGATAACCAGAGTTACTGTGGGCCAGACCTGATGACGTCTGGGTGGGAAGGATTGCAGTGTACTTGCTAGCAAAATATATGATGCGTGAACTATACTGTAAATATGTTCCCCTGAGGAATGATCAACATATGAAAAGATTTTTTTTTTCTGAGCTGAGCAAGATTATTGAATTCAGGCTGGTTTTCCTGAAGTTCCTGATTTGTAAAATCTACAATTAATGTCTTTCTGTCAGATCAGATCCTGAAGGTTGCTTGCATAGTTTGTAGGCTGTATGCGGAACTCAGATTAATGTTTTGTGGTTTTTGTTTTGTTTGTTTTTCAAATTAGATCCTTCCCTTCCAAAGCCAAATGTGAGACAGCCACGTAAGTAACTCTTAAACCACTCTTTTTTTTTAAGCCTTAAACTTTTGTTAGAAAGTATTAGATCAATGAAGAAAATGATCTTCAAGCTTTCTGAGTGTGTGTGTGTGTGTGAGAGAGAAATTTTCGGACAGAACAGAATTCTGACCGTACTGCTGACTGAGAGATTCCCATCAGTGCTTGGAGAGAAGGACTGTGGCCTTTTGTGTATGTGAAAATCAAATTTGTGAAAATCAACATTGAGAGTCTCAGCCTTAGCAAGTTCATTTGGTGATGTGTGTCTATTATTTCCCCTTTCTCTCCTGAGGCCACCGGTTCCCAGTACCAGGGTTTCAGCAGCAATGCCATCTTAGGGAGCTCCTGTGTCCTACTCCAAGCCTCGCTCCTACCCTTCACTGCAGCTGGCCACATCCCCAGTTACTCTGGCACCAGCACTTATGGATCATGCTCTAGATGAGATCTCTGGCTTGAATGGATTATTTTCTTTTTTTTCTGTTGTCTTGGCGTAGTGAATTAACCAGGGTCAATTACTGACCCAGGAAGGGAAGAAAAGGAGAGAAGCAGCGTTAGAAGACAATAATAAACAGGAAGGTGAATATGATTTGTAGCCGGAATCAGGAATGAATAAAGAAAAGGGAAAATTAGAAGAGGAAGTACAAATAAGGTTTTTTCCTCTGTTCCTGTCCCTATGTCTATGGGACTAAATGTGTTGAAAGTAGCGACGGGAATGAGAAATTGTGTTTCTGCCACTTCAGCCTCCGTGTGACTTTCTCCTCTCCACGAAGTTTCCTGCTGCGAGGAGAGTACACTGGCTGGTGCCTTGTGGAAAAAACAGTTGAGTTTAGAAGAGTTTTTTCTGTTTGCATTTAAAATGACTACATGTGGCCAAAGGAATTAGAAATAGTCTCATAGAATAAATGGGAGAAAAACCTCCTAAGCCACTATCTGTCAGGTGTTGCATATGCAAACTTGGTCATGGGCACCCAGAAATGGATCCTGAAGGCCCTTGCCAACAGGAACTGCCGGAGAAGATATTTGTCAAAAGCAGAAAAGGGGAATAGCCCTGAGGATCTCGGGAGCTGTTGGGCTGAGGGATGTCCACAGGGACATCTACTGGATGCAGGAACATATAAAGTGAGGGTGTTGGTTGTGTTTTGAGAACTGAAATTCCACTGAAGGATACTACTGAGAAGATCCAGTCAGCTCATTTCCTGGCCAGCTTAGTCAGTAAAATGTTGTTCACTGGCCTAAGCCATTTTGTGCACTGGGAGACATTAAAAATACTGAAACTAGAAATCAATTTTGTAAGAAGGAATTTCCCCAAATGATTGCTAAAAGAGTGATTATTATTTTTTGAGGTATTTCTAATCACCAAAAAGAAAAACACAAAAGCTGAAAGCTGCTCTGTTTGGATGGTTAACATTGGGGGGCAATACATCCAGGAACCAGATGCTGTTACCCTTGAAATGGTACTGCAAAAGGGCCTCTCCCCTGTGAAGTGATTTGCTTGTGTGTGTGGTTCTATTTTTGTGTTCTAGAATTAATTTCAGTTATTGAAAGCATTGCCAAATGTGAAAAACAATTGTTTCTATTTATGTTTTCGCTGACTTTTTGCTGGCATCTCTTCCCTTTTAACAGCAGTTCCGTTCTCCACCTAGATTTCAAACTGAACTTGCAGTAGATGTAGGGGAAAGTTTGCTTGAATGTTAACGAGTTTAAATTAAAAGCATCTTTTGTCAAAAATCTCAGCCTTTCTAAAACACATTTTTAAGATAAATGGATGTTTAATTGAAAGCGAGTTATTAACAGCTAACTGAAAATGCTTAATTTTTGCAACGTTTTCCAGATTTGGGTGTGCTGAGCTGTGGTTTTGCTTTGTGATGTGGAACAGTTGGTTGGACTGAAGCCAGGCTCTGAAAGCATCATTTTTATTTCCTTGATGCAGATGTGCTAGCCTGTTCCTTAAAGTGGTGCTTAATTGACTATGAATTTTTAAAAAACTTTTCCATGACAGTGTAAGGGTGGAATTTTGTAAAATGGTATTTGTCACTCAAAAGAAAAAGTCCTCATGATGTGTGTTTACCTTTGTAGCTGTGTTCTACGGTCTGGACACGCTGACTGTTGTGGGCATTGCCTTTGCAGCATTTGTAATTGGAGCCCTGCTAACAGGAGCGCTCTGGTTTATCTACTCTCACACAGGTAAGTTTGAGGGCTCTTACAGACCTCAGTGCAGATCGTGCTTCAGGACATGCGGTGTGATCTAAACTCTTGCACGGTGGGAGAAAAGGGAAGGGGAAGGGCAATGGCTATCCTGGCCTTTTTTTCTTGCTCTCTGTTCTTACTAGGATGTTTTCCAACAACTCTCCCATGAGGTGGTTGGTGTGTATCAGCAGATTGATACCCACCCTTCCCTAAAGGGAGGTGTTACGCGTTATGAACATGATTTAAAATTTGCTAAAATGATTTTAAACACGAATCTTGAAAACTCACCTGGGACATGAGTGAAACTGTGTATTCCTGGCTTGTATGTTATCATTAGTAGCATCTCTGTATTTCACATTTAGGTAACATTTCACTTAATGGATCCATTTTGGTTCACATACTCATTTGTAAAAAATTTTTTGCACTTACTAAATTAGGCTGGTGTGACTGGGAATGAGATGTGATCAGTACAAGGAGTGGATCACATGGCTAAAAGAATGCTTTATTTACATAGAGGTATTCTGAATATAACTAGACTTGAAAATGTTTCTTGGGCCTTGATTACAGAGAATTTTTGCCCCGATTATTTATTGCTCCATTCTACAATTATTATGTTAAATTGGTAGAAGTTGTGTGTAATCTCACTTAATTATGTCCAACCAAAAAAACAGGAATCTGCCTGAATTAGTGCAGTCTTTATGCATAGATAATATTTCAGTATCTCCTCAGAATTTTTTTTCCAGAAGCAGAAGTACAATGCTGTATTGGAAGAATAGAGTATTGTTGCAGGAGCTTTCTGTTGCGTGTAATCTGCAAGGTGGTACAGACAAAGACCGGACACTGATGGGGCCTTGATTTGCAGCATCTGACCTTGGCTGCTTGTGGATTATGGGGTATCTTAGGATCCCTATAGCATGCTGGACGCCCAACTACTTCCATTTTTGACCTCGCAAGACCCTACCAAGGTCTCTAGGAGGTGGGGAGAATGTGAGGTCAATTACTCCAAGCTGTGCTGCTCTGGAGCACTGGAATTCTCCCGTAGCCCACTGCAGGGTTTTTTGCAGCATCTGAAACCTCATGGAAGCTATTTAAGAGTGAGAATCTGGTCCCATCGGGTCACAGCTTCTGTAAATATTATGACCACGGAGCTTATGTTAATTTGGAAAAAAAAAATAACCCTGTGGATTTTTTTCCAGTTGGCAGTACAACCACTTTGTATAAGCAGTTTAATACTTCTCAGTGCATCAGCTGTGTATGAAGCTTGTTTGGAATTGAGGCAAATGTGGAAAATTTAAAGGTTGTGATAACATGTATAAATAGTATAATTCTGCCTCATATACTGCTGAAACATTGTGGAAGAAGAGTAAGTGCAATCTCAATGAGTAATATGTGAGTTAAGACAGTAATTTCCAAATGGGGGGGGGGGGGGGGGGGGGGG
>WHYT01015853.1:107306-130672 GCA_009806455.1 Tetrax tetrax
GCGACACATAATCTAAATTTCATGTGCAGAGTGGCTGTCTCTTGCCATTAGAGAATTCATGCATTGCTGAATTGTGTTGTGAAATCCCATCTTTTGTTGCAAGTAGCATTGGTTTTCTAACACATGATTTAGACCGAAGATTGGAAAATGTGAGTTCATTCTAAAACTGGATTTTGGTGATATGCAGAGCATGGACAAAAGCTACTGCTGATGGAGAATGACAACTTGGGATATGTGAAGTAAGGTATTTTTGTTGCTGTAGTGCTATATGCAATACAGCACAAGGCCACCTTTTTGCCGGTAGTAGGAAGGTTTGCTGGTATAATTTTATCAGGATGTCTCTACTGGCAGGCTTATTCCAGCATGGAGCAACATTGACATGAATGAGCTGTTTTGTTCATCTTTATAGGCTGTTAACATTAAAACCTCAAACAATTGATAGCAGAAAAGAACCACAAAATAAGTATAATGTTATCTCCAAATATTGAACAAGGATTGTTGTGTTGAGTTTTTTTTTTCATGTAGGGCTTTTGCTTATTTCGGTCATGAAAAATTTCTGCCAAAGCATAAAAGTTATGATTTAGAATACTCTAGATTCTCTGGAACAATTGAACATGGAGTACAGATGCCTTAAGATACAGGGGTAGTAGGGGAAGAGAGAGAGGGAGCCAGGATTATAGCAACAGAGGAGGAATTTTAGCTGACTTTTTTGCAAAAGGACTCCGTACTTTTGATCCTTTCTCCAGTCAATTAAAGGACAGGAAAGGTGGCTGAAAGCTTTGACAGTGGTGGTGGTCCTGCTCAGAGAGGACCCAAGAACAAAGGGAAAGTAGCAAAGATATGCCACAATTAACCCAGTTTACCTGAGTGTCTTACGAAGAAGCAAAAAATTTGCAGGGATGCAGAAACCCTTCGAAATTTAACCATATAAATATCTATCAGTGTAATATCCGTCTTAACGGGGATAATTGTCTATGTTTAGGAAGGGAAATGCACATCTGATTAGTTAATGAGACTGCTAAACCAAGTAAACGGTTACAGAGAACATCAGTCGCTTCATTCTCTTAGAAAGCGCGCTTTCCTTTTCCAGGCAGTATTGCAAGTTACGAGGATAAAATGTTCCAAAATCTGAGAAGTTAAAAGCGTCCCTCCTCCCCCACTTTTCCCTTTTTTTATGGGATCTGATTTAAAATAAACTGACATAGCAACCAATTATATTTGGCAAATGGAGATAGAAAAGCAAACATTCAGACTTCCTGGACAGGGAGTACAACTGGCAGCTTTCCTAAGTGTGAATAATAAAGCGCATGTTGTCTCATTCAGCTGGGTAAAAGCTTGTTTACTGTCAATAGAGGAGACATGTCCATTTTGAGCAGTTCTCCTTCAGCAACATGAGATGCATGAAGCTGTTTACATTAAAAAGACAAATGAGGAATGCCTCTTCAGTGATAGTTTACATTTCTTTACATCCTTTTCATGAATATTCTTAAAAAAAACCTTCACTACAGATTAGCTAGGTGTCAAGGAAATAAAATGCAGGAAAAATCAGCCAGTCCAAATGTAGCTGCTAACCTGTGCTCATAATGTCGGTGTGATTTGGATATTTTTTTTCCTTAAGGACATTGAGATCTTGTTATTGTTCCACAATTGATCATGGTATATCAGAGCTGCTGGTCGTGCCCTAGAAATGCGGTGCTGCAGAGACAGTTGAATTGCAGCAGAGGGAAGGGGGCTCCCATCCCAGACCAAAGGGAAGGTGCCTCCTAAGACGCTTTTCCGAGGAGCAGAGCGAGCTGTTGGGCTCGCACGGGGACTCTGGCACTGCGCTCCTCACTTTGCCATGAAGAAAAACAACATGTGTTTTGCTTATAAATGAATTTATGGTGAAACGCGTACGGATTGTATTGACATGCCGAGGCTGACGCAAAGCTGTGTGCAATCATGTGGTTTGTAAAACGGGTGACAGCGGAGCTGCAAGGAGAGCTGGCGGGAGGGCGCGGGGGCCGGGGGCCCCGCTGGGGGAGCGGCCGCCATTCCTCTGCGCGGCCGTGGCGGCTTCTCCTGCTGCCGGGGTAGGGGTTCACCGGCTTGCTGTTCTCCGATGTTTGCGTTCGCTTATTTTGTTTTAATGAAAGGGAGTTTGCTTATCACTGGCTTTATAAATATATCCTGGAGTACAAAGGAAGAAAGACTTGTACACAAACAACTGGAGGAGAAGGGAGCAAGTCAGGAGGGGAAAACATCCTAACAAGGCTGATGAAAGCTTTTACAGCAGGGTGACACAGACATTGATATGATACAGTTTGTTCTGATTACTTCAAGGCTGTTTCCAGTGCAAGTTAGAGCTGAAACTCAGTTTATTTGCAAGATGACTGGGAGTAGATTCTGACCTGCTTCATGTGAGCAGAAATCCGCTGCTCATGGACGAGCTACGTAGGAGTTGTTTCTTACACTGGGAAGAACAGAATCAAAATCCGCTCACAAAAGTAAATGCTGGACTTAGTGCTGAATTCAAGAGCATGATCCTGACCCTCTTTTTAATCGTTTCATTGGCCTCCTGGGCGATGTGGTTTAGTGGTTTAGTTTGTTGTTTTTCTGTCCTGTCCCATCCCTTCTTTCCTCCCCATTCCTAAACCAGTGGGGTGTAAGGCAAGAACTGTGTGTTGTGGGGCCTTACATGCACTTACAGCTGTGGCTGCGGCGCAAGCTAGCAGCAAACCCACTGGTTTCCATTGCAAAGAGCACTTGCAGCCTCTGCTGTGAGAAACCCTCAGACCTCTTGTGTTTGTAGCAGACCTCTGCAGAAGGAGCAGCCTGCAGAAGGACATTTTTTGGCCCGAGACACAAAGCGTTAAAGGCACGCTTCCGCCGCCGCCGCATTCCGAGGAGCTCGTGGCTCTGGCAGCTGGGCAGCAGCACGCGGGCATGGGGATGTGCCAGAGAGCTCCTGCGGGAGGAAGCTGGCTCGTCTCTGCTCCGTAACCCTCTGGATACAGGCTGTGCCTCCAGCCTTCAACCTGTCACTGAAGCAATCACTGCAGAACGGGAGCTCTACCAAATCCTGAGCAGGCAGGAAAAATTGGGCTCTGCACACCTGGCCCATGGCATCAGGTTTTGGATAACCTAGGGCAACATGAAGCAGGAGATCTGTATCATTATAAACTCATGAGGCAGGAGATGTACCAGCCTTTGATTTTTTTTCCCAGTTGTTCCTGCACATAATCCAGCAAAACATTTCCGTCTTGCTCCTTTGCTGGGAAAGCAGCCGTGCTGGTGCTGGCTGCCACGGTTGGTCTGCAGCTCAAGCAGCAGCCGTCTGTCCGTCCATGTTACTGCACTGACATCGCAGGTTCACATTCCGACCCAGGAGCTCAAGGGAGTGGGCAGCTACAGCGTGCGTTACGTAAACTTAGTCTTGCCATCTGTTTTGGAGAGGCCATTTTGTAATATTGCAAAGGTTGCAGATTTGAGCACTGTAACTTAAAAAATGCCACAGTTACGATTTCCTACATGGCCTTATTATGATCTTTTTGGGTATTTACATAACAGCGCAATTTTTACTTCTGTGCTGGCTGAGAGCTGGATTTTTTTCTGTATGATCCCAGCCACAGGTGCAGAAGGGGTGTGAGGAAAGCAGACAAAAATCTAGGTTTTATCAGGAGCCATAAATCTGACTTTAACTGGTAGTGCTTGATTTGGCAATCCACATAACAAAGGGCTTTTAATTTATCGTCAATAAAAAATTAACAAGAAATGGTGAGACTTGTTCTCAGTACAGATAAATGCTACACATACTGTGGCAGCGCTGTAGGGGACCTTCCCACATGTTATATTGAGAGTAAATCAAGTCAAGCTTGCAGAGTAGCCTGTTGGTTTCTGCATGAAGAAAACTGGCCATTTCTCAGGATGTGTGGTATCCAGCTGATTGAAGAACATTGTCTTCAGCTCCACTTGCAGTAAATATGCTGCTCTGTAAAGTGACATTAAACGTAAAGCCTGCATATCATTGCCTTTTTTCCATAAAACAGCAAAGCTATGAAGTGGTCTGAGTCATGTAACAGGACCCATTTGAGTGACAGCTGACAACAGAAGATAGACAGTGTCTATCTTGGTGGTTTCCATCAGCTGCTTTTAAAATGCTTAAGAAAAAAACAGTATTTTCCCATGTGCATAGCAATTCTAAGGTGCTAAAGTCCAGTAACATTTTCAGCAGTACTCTGTGAGTTCTGTCACCCAAGCTATTCATTGCATGGAAGTACAGACCACTGGAAGGGGAAGACTGGGAAGGAATGGATTATTGTTTTCTGTGATAACTAACATTTTCAATTTCCCTTCTCCCAACCCCAATTTTTCTCTCTCCTTTCCCGCAGGGGAAACAGCAGGAAGACAGCAGGTCCCTACGTCCCCACCAGCCTCTGAGAACAGCAGTGCAGCGCACAGCATTGGCAGCACGCAGAGCACCCCCTGCTCTAGTAGCAGTGCCACCTAACTGGGGGGGAACACAGCTGAGGAGCAGCATAGGAGTGCATAGGTTCAAAGGACTGTGTGTGGACATCAGCTGTTTAAAGTTAAAAGGATTGGTTTGTTGCTTTTGAAAAAAAATGAGGAGGGATTTTTCTACAGGAAGGAAAAAAAAAAAAAAAGACTGAATTTTTTTAAGGGGGGAAGCCACTGTGTGTGTGAGTGTGTTTATATGCACACAATGCATGGGTAAACACAGCCTGTTGGATCTTCTATAGCATGTTATGCTACATGTGACAAAGCTACTAATATTACAGTACTGCAACCTGTTCTAGGGGTCCGTGGGCCCTCAATGTGAAATCTATGCCAGTTTGGAAAAATGCTGCTTTGTCTATACAACTTTTCTTTCCCTAAACCTTCTCATTGATACAAGGTATTCACAAAGGGAATTCAACAAGATAAGCAGAACAAAGATTATCTTAGGTCAAAGGATTTTTATTTGTCAAAGCAAGAAAGCCTCAAGGTCTTTGGTTAATAACATTTTATTACTTCAGCTATGTTTAGCCACTTTTGAATAGCCTTTGTTTTGTTACGCTTGCGACTACAGTATCTCATGTGCTTTCCTGTCATGTTTGCAGCTTCAGGTTTGTTCCAGGTATTTTTGTTTTAATATGCATCAGTTTGCTAATTGAGAAGAGCACACTCTGACATTCCCTTTCTTGTTCTCTGGGCCAAAGCTCTTTAATAAGAGATTTTTTTAATCTACTATACCAAATGCAGGCACACACAAACATTAAGACAAATAATGTTCTTGTGCACTAACTTAGATGTGTGTCTACCTTTAACGCAATGGATTTATGCAAATCGATGTATACCTAAGTATACAGAGCCTAACTTACCACTTTAACAGCTGGGAAATTAGCTCCGTGTTCCTTCCATACGTAAAATATATCATGCACATATATATATGTTTTAAAAATTAAAACAACTATCTCTTAAGTTTATAATAGGTAGATAGAGGAGATTAGAAAGGTGATTTGGTTCTGATCCTTTAGCTAGCTCGAATTCCCTTTGAAATCAGAGATGGTTTTGAGGGCACAAAGAATGTACCGTAGGGCCTGTTGTTTGTGCAGAATACTGCCTATCAAAATGAAGCTCTTAAGATAGTTGTGTAATTGTGTCAAACTGTTGTATCAGCATAGCAATTGGATGGTCCCAAAGCCGTGTCAGAACATGGAAATGGCAGAAAGGTACTAATTGGCACAGTATTTTTTAGTGTCATTGCCATATCTTGACCTTCCAAGGCAATGCCAAATGAAAAGTAAAGAAGACATTTTTAATGTGTAATCATTTGACTGTTAAGTTGCCACTTTGTGATGTGTTCTACTGATCCTTCTACTTTGAGGGAAAAATGAGCATTGTTTTCCTCTAAAAACAAGATAAGTAACTTTCAATCATTTTAGTGGAGGTTACCTGTGTTCTGCAAGAGGAGAAGGGAATTCGTTACCCTAGAGTGATAGTCTGCTCTGAAGTCTGAGCTGCAGGTTTCTTTTGCTGATTCTACACTTGTACCTTGCTGATGCCAGGATGGTTGAAGTGCAAGATAAACAATAGATGTAAGTGCCCAGGATCAGGTGGAATATTACTCACTTCAAATCAAATCTGTTACTAATCCTGCAAACGTTTATGCATATGAGTAACTACGTGCCTCATCCTTTCTAGTACAAGCCTGTGCTCAGCTCTACACATTATAGCTATTCTCAGAGTCCATGCAGATAGTCAGTGTACAGAGTTACATGACAAAAAACATTTTATGTTACCAGACCGAGAGTAGTCCTGGTAACATCAACAGGGCTGTCACATCAGCGTAGTTATCCCCACGCGTAAGGGTATGCAGGATTGGCTCTGTTCCGAGGTGTTGGGAGGATGAATGTGCTACCTGTGTGGTTGAAAAGAAAGCGCTTTGCCTAACCTTCAGCAGAATGTATTGTATAAGCATATTCTATGTGTAAAGTCTTTAAAGGTGTCTTCAAAGAAGACTAGAGTCTTTAAGTTCAATCATAGCTATATTTTACTACATTAAATTTCTGTATAAAGATATATTTAAATGTTTTAGATAAATGTAAGTTACTCTATATGAAATGTTTAATTTCAATTACTGTGAAATTTACATATTTTGTAAAGTCTTTGCCCTGTTTTAACCCTTTCCTTCCTCAGATATTTTATTAAGTAGTTTCTCATAGCAAGTATTAGATTTGGTTGTTGGGATGGACAGGTTGAAAACTTTTATGTAAAATAGATAATTGTATATTTTTGAGAAACATGCTGCATTATCAATGGTTTTTTTATGAAAAATTTACTCTAATTTTAAAATAATTTACAGATTTATATTTACCGTTGGATAAACCAAAACTATATAAAGATCAAAGATTTGATTTGTTGACTTGTATTTGAAATACAATTTAACTTAACTGAACTTGGTGTCCTCAGCTGTTTAATTCAGAAATTTCAATCAATCTGAATTGTCTATTGGAGGTTACCAAAACTATATGTAATTACTTAGCAGATGGAACAGCCATTTCTGCTTCAATAAAGAGAGAGAGAGAGAGAAAGAGAGAACCAAACCTGGGCATTCCCAGTTAATAGCTTTATTACAAGAATGTACAGTACTTTCCAGCAGCTGTTAAGCTGCCTGCAGTTCAGAGTACTGATACACCTATAAGCTCTACTTTTATAGCAGCCATTTGTCTCCACTGCAAGTCTGTGTGGTGTGGCAAGCTCCTGAATGCGTAACCGCAAAGCCACTGGTTCCCACCTCTGTCAAATCTGGTCTCGCTGTGCTGGAATTCATATGGCAGATACTCGTGGGGTGTGGAAGGCCAGTGAGACCCTCCTGTCCCAGCGGAGGGCTTTAAAGCAGGGCTTCGGAGGAGTGGACTCAGTGATAAATTTTGATGTGATGGAATCGACTGTGAAGGAACTTCTTACATAAGAATGGGAGGATTGGGCTTAAAAGGGACACCTTCTGTCTGTAAAAGCTTTAGTAACGTACTTAAACTCCAAAGTAGACTGCTCGTTATGTCATGCGTCGTCTAATCACTAACTCTAACCTGTTACAGCATTGAGTTTTAGACATTACTATATTCATGTTTCAAGAAGTCAGATCTTTCTGTGTTGGGCTATTTTTGTAGCATTTTCCACATGGGAATGGATTTTGCAAAATGTCTGTAGATGTTGATGATTGTAACCTTCCCCCTGCCCTTTTCTAACCATTTCTCTCCTGTATGTACTGTTCTTTTTGTTATGTTTATCTACCTCATGCTTCACAAGAAGACTGTACTGTTGGTTGTGCTGACAGCCCTTCATGTGAGGTGACTGTTCTGCCCTGTTGTTTGTGATTTGTGGGGATGTTCATAGCGTTATCAGATTCTCACTGTCATGTTCCAACCAGTTCCAAACACAATATTCTCACCTTTGAATAAATAAGTACATTTCTTTAAGATCTAAATGCCAAATGGTTTTTCAAATCAAAGAATGGGAGAAATTTACTTGCTAATACCTGTGGCCAGTCTGAACACCCCATTTGTATTTCATATTACATTCAGTATTTCAGAGACTTGTGGAAATGCATAGTTGTACAGTTTTGATAACCACAGTGTCATGTCATCTTAGTCTCTTGTGCATAATAAAGTATATATCAATTTATTACTAATTGATGCCGTGATTCATTTATTTGAAGTTGTGCAGAGCCAGCTGCAGTAGATCAAGTTCTGTCTCACTGCCGTGTCCTCATGTCCCATAAACTTCAATGGGAATTTGTGTGTGTTAAGGCAGGATTTTATTTTGCGTGACCACCTCCACTTTCTCTGTTCTATGTTCTTTTATCCATTGGCTTTAGTTGGCTTCTCTGTATTGTGGCTTGCAGAAACCAGTAGATATCTGTAGTTAAATGCTGCTGTTCTTCACTCTGATTTGAAGTCCAAAGCTCTGATCCTGCAGGGTTTAGCTGTTGCATGCCAAGACTCAGACTCAGTCCCATCCTACACAAAGCCTGGCTTGAGTGCAGTCGAGCCAAAGGGTCTGCTGTTGGTCCTCTGGCTGAAGCAGCAGAGCTCCCGTGGGCTCTCGTACCCTTCACTCCAAGTACACTGGAGATGCGTGAGCAAGGCCCAGATGTGTTTACATTACTGAAGGGTCTTCCTGTGCTAGAGCAGATAACTTGGCCATGTATCAGCAGGGCAGGATTTGGGTGTTTACTGTCCTGCTTATTGCTGTTTTTTCCTGTATTTCATGTGCAAAATATTGATTATGGGCACCCTGGGGGAGCCAACCCAGGGCTATTTCCCTGGGCTATTCAAAGGTTGTGGTTATTAACGCACAACAGAGAGTTGCTGAAGAGAGGGATCTAAAATATTTAATGATCACTTTTAAATATCAAGATTCCTTCAGTACAGAAAAGGCTGTTAATGAGAAGCAGTTGTAAGCTTACATGTTGCCCATGACTTACAGCTCACAGAGGTGCAATGGATTTACTGCTTCACAACAACCGTATTTCACTTTCTGCATTGAGACAATTTTTTTTCCTTTGGAAATGAGCTCTGTGGAGCTGACTCTTAGTGTAAAGATACTGGAGCTGTTCTTCACCTTCAAGATTTGTATTTTGACTGAAACATGGTGTGAAAGCATGATCAGTGTCTTGTATAAGGAATCAATTTTAAAATGTGATTATTAGCTGACAAATTGTGATATATTTTTAGACATTAAGAAGTCAGAGGCTTACCATATTACAGACTAAGCATCAATGTTGTGTGTCGTTGTTTCTGCCAGGCATTTGTGAGTGAAGCAAACGTTTTGGAGAGTCAAAAAATACCAAGTGCCAGTTTCAGGAAAAACACAGTCCAGAGCTCTTCTATTTTAAACAGAATTAAATTTATCACAGTGTTCTCTTCAAGACAATATAAAAGTAAAAGGAGCCAAAATCTTGGTACGTTTTCACAGCTGTCACTTTGTAATTGTAAAACAGATATTTATGAGGCTGGAAGTCTGTTTGCAGCTTGGTTTTTGTCCGGTATTCCCAGATCTCCAGCCCTAGACCCAGCCTTGCAGACCTGTGTGCATTTAGACTGTTTGAATTCTTTGCATAAGAAAGATCAAATTACATCACTTCACCTACCCAGAGAAGGTTACAGCTTAAATTACGTTTTCATAGTCTCTTATTTGCAGGCAGCCTTCAGGGACTCACTGCAACCCGTCCAGAAGATGATGTGCGCCGAGGCGGCTCCAGGCCTGCTGTGCAGCCAGTCTCACCCGCCCGGCATTCAGTGCCATGCTGCACCGCGGTTTTGCTGTGTTTAGGAAAAGTATAACGAGGAGTTGGTTTACAGATGCTTGAGGAAGAAAAGCAGCACAAAAGTGTTACTCTTGCACTTTTTTAAAATGACAGTTTTTTTCCCATCCAATTATTTTGGCATGCATATCGGAAGAATTGGTTAAAAAATATTTGGGTGGAGCTTCTTTTTTGCTCTGCTGTTACTGCTGCTTGTAAACTGCCAGCTCTAGTAAAGAACATGCTGTACTGACAAAAAATTAAATCAGTATTTTAAAAATCAGAATATTGAGTGTTAAGCAGAGAACGCTGATGGTATTTAAAGACACTTTAAGTGGCTCAGCAAACTCACTCTCTGTTTCGTCAGCCATGTCAATTTTTTATGGTATGCCTGCTAAAATCAAAGTGCAATCTCTGTGAGTCACTGCGGTGTTCCCAGTTCTTTAGGCATTTAACTTCCACACTTGCTTTCTAAATAGGGTGAGAGGATCAAAAAGTTCTCAGTCTGTCCTTTAGTGCAAGCAGGCAAATCCCATGGGGTCACAGGAGCTTGGGATGTGGGGAAAGTCTTTGCTCTATGCAATATTTTTATTATTCTGTGATCCTAAAAGTTATTAGTAACATTAGCTGTTAAGAATGGGAAATAAACAGGAACATTTAAGAGGATCATACACACAGGGCATTTGCAACAGGAATATTTACTTTTTCACAAAATCTTTGGGTGCCAAAACATGTCATAGAAAATTTAAATCACTGAAAGGAAACTATAAAATAGCATGAAGGAAGCAGTTAGAAAGTGTCTGGAAATGAGAGGCTGAAGACTTATGCCGCCCTTCAGCCTCAAAGGAGCTGGAGCTGGCGAGCTCCCAGGGCTGCCATGCACCGGCTGCGGCAGCGGCCTGCCCTCGGCACGCGGAGGGCGCCCGGGCGGGACGTCGCCTGTCACCGGGAGCTCGCGCTTACACAGCGTTCGGCACCAGCAAACCAGCAGGGTTATCAAGACTTCAGATTGTAACTTTGGGGTACATATATCCTTGTGATACGCCCTTTATTAGCAGAGTTTTTCAGACAAAGAAGGTTTTTGTGTTAGCTACGCATTCTGGCTTTTGCTCCAGAGTGAAGGGCTGTGAAATACAAAAGGCCCGGTTAGGAGCTGCTACACAAAATGACAAACCACAGTGCTGACGCCTGGGACAGTGTGCATGTTTGCATTGTGAGGAGGAGAACAGGTAAATCGCTAATTTTGCCTTCTGGGGAACTCCTCCACTGCTAAAAACCATGCTTGGGAGTTCAAAATAAAAATCTCTGTTGTCAATGAGAGCAAACTTCTGCCCTTCCCTGTCCAGCTCAGGCAGGGGCAGGGGGGTGGCGGGGCAGCCACGCCGTGGGTCAGGGTGAGATCTGTGGCTTCTCAGGTGGGCTCAAAATGGCGGCCTGGGGCTCGGCCCCGCCCCAAGAGGGTTTTGTGCTGGAGTTCAGACCAAGTGAGTGAGGAGGCAGCTGCCAGCATGGAGGTGCCGGGGGAACGCAGAGGGGTGCATAGAAGCATGCAGCAATGGCTCCTCAAGGGAAGCGGGTGTTCTGGAGTAGATTTGAAAGAGGATAGCCATGACAGTCCATGTGTGCTCAGTCAGAGCGTGTGAGGTGAAAAGCAGAGCTGTTGTAAACCTTTTTTGACAAAATTAATTATCAGTGCTGCTGAAAGATGCACATGGGTTTTGATGGGGAGGGAGGGCGGCTCATGTTTTTAGCCCAGTAGTTAAATGGCCGTCTAACAGAACTGCCATGTGGGGAGCGACAAGGGCCCCTGCGCCCACTGGGACAATGGGCGACTGCGCAGCATCTCTGCGTGCAGGTGGCACCTGCGCCGTCTGGGGCTATGGACACAAGACAGACTTGCCCTCACTCTTTCATTTTAAGTGGAAAGAGACCCAAAGGTGGGGTTTGGATCCCAGTCTTCTGATGAAACATTTTAAACCCTTTCTTAAAGCCACAAGCTGTCAGGCAGCTCTGGTGCACAGGGCAGCATGGAAAAAGCAGACTTCTGCAAGTGTAAGATGATGAAGTCTGTTGAAGATTTGGAAGACGGTCAGTAGAGAGAGACAGGAGCACGTATTGAATGACGAAGACCTACAAAAAGAAGGTGAGGCTGTATTTTTCTTTTACACAGACTAAGCTTATGATGCCCTCAGTCTGATGATGTGGCGAGGCGATGTTGGTAATTAAGGATGGAAAAAGGAAGGAATCCATGATGAGGTTATTGTCAAGTTGTTTGACAGAGAAAGTTGGATCGATGCTGTGATTATGAGTATTGTAGCATGAGAAGCAGAGTGAGCTGGTTTGGTCTGGGGAGGGTTGAGGGATGATCACACTGGAAAGCGTGTACCCCGCTGACATGCTTTGTACCATTACAAAGTCAGAGTAAGTACACCCATGTTTTTACTGGCAGTCCTTAGTCAATTTTTCTGTGACTTCCCTCAAATGTGTGTCCCTGAAGTGAGTCATTTTATACTTGATGTTAGACAACAAGGGTCTGTCATAAACAAAGAGGCTTTTGCAGGGCCAGCTGCTTGGCCTTTCTCCTGTCCCCATGGGCCGTGGAATGTGCAGGATGACCTGCTCTGCAGACAAGGAACAATTTATCCTGCTCAGGTTGTGCCCATCATGGAGTAACCTACCAAGGAGGCCACAGATACATTAGGAACTTCAGAAATCTGGCTCTGGCAAGGCATTGTATACAGTTAATTTTGTTTTCTGGTTTAATGGTAGGATTAGGGTTATGCCAAACTAATTCCAGAAGAATTCTCCATTGCTTGCTTTTGTAAACTTTCATTTATGACATTGTTCTTTCATTCAAAGATAAAAAACAGAAAGCTTAAATAAAAATTTACATCATAGGCTAAGAATACAAGATATTAAAAGTCAGACCTCATACTTCTAGAGTGCATACTTCCTAGTCAATATCTGGTTAATCAACTGTAAACCAGGAGCAAATTTGCTATTCTCTCTTTTAGATGCTGTAAGAAATCTTAATTACTGTGTTTATTTCAGTAATGGCAAATAGTATGGTTACATGGACCCCAGATACCTTAGGTAGTCATGCGTTTATGTTTTTAAATATAAATGCACACGTAAATACAAACACACATCATTCCAGCTAGTACTGGGAGAACTCAAGAAGGGAAAGAACCAATGTGTATCTTAGAGGACAAATGCACGTGGACATGAATAGTGCAGAAAGCATCTAGAGTATGCAAGCTAGTTGTCTTGTGAACAAGCGTTTTACATCTGGAAGACATGACTCAATTGTGCTCTCTTTCAAAATCTTAAAGGTCTGGATTCTCTTTGCTTAGCTCAGGCAGTTAGGGGATCCATCAGCCTCTGCTTCCTATATGCTCACTGGAGGCAGGCAGTCCCTGAGCCTAACTCAGCACACCTCACCTGTCTCCTACACGGGCACTGGGGAGATCCCAGAGCAATTCCATTCCTAACTGAGCACCTGCAGTTGGCTGGGATGAATTTGGACGTCCATCTTCTCTAGACGGCGTTGCTCAGGCTGGGGAGCAGTTCTTACAAATTTCGTGTAGTTGAATGGGAATGAACCCATAAATGCTCAGAGCTTATGTGTGCCAGTGGTGCCAGTGTAGAAATACGATGATGTAAATTTATTTTGACACAATCAATGATGGTAAACAGTTACAGGGAAGGAGGCTTAGAGGAGATCCGGGTCACTGCCATACCGGTATGCAGCTTCTGTCTCTAGGTGGGATAACTCAAGTATTGTCTCCTGCACAAACCTTTAAGATTTTTCACAGCATTGAAAGAAACTGATGTTTATAAAACTGGAGGCACTTGCCAGCATCCAGGCTCAATGCCACATTTGAAGAAAAAAAAAGAGTTTGTTGTTATTCCGAGGCCATCTTTCATTTTTTAGAGCAAACTAAAGGCCAGATTTTCAGCTGGTATAAACCCAGTCCTTTGACTGCAGTCAAATTCTGTCTGTTTACACCAGCAGAGCATCTCTCAAGTGTATAAGCTGTTCTTTAGCACTGACTAACAGAAATATAATCTGGCAAGCAGCCAGCTTGAACAGCTGCCAGCGTATGTCAGATCCAAAGATCATTCCTTGAACCCCAGCTCCTCCCTCCATCTTTAAATTTTTATTGAAAACAGGACCTATTCCCTAGTCTCTCAAGTCATACTTCTTGCAACTTTAGTTCAGCACACTGCCCACTTTCTTCAAACATCTGAATTTTGCTCTGCAGCTGTAAAGCCTTTCTCCTCAGCTCCAAACAGCATTAAAAGCTCTTATTTCCAGCTAAAGTTCTGACAACTGCCGTGCTGGTCCTCTTGTTTGCATTTAAGTCAAGAAGGCGCACATTTCAGATTAGCCAGTGCAAAATGCCATACTCATTTTTTAAAAATGTATGTGTTCTGAGCAGGGTATGCAAGGTAGCAATGCACTACAGCTAGTCTGGCTTCAATCAATTGTGCAGGTTTTACTAGAAAAACTCCCAAAGAAGGTTGAAGCCAGTGTTCTGGGCAGCGCACATGCAAACAGATGAATAATTAGTCACAGAGCTACTCCACAGCAAAGCCCACGGGCTCTAACTGACACTGCAGAGCCCTTGGAGGTTCTGTACCTGATCACAGCATGCGGAGGATGACACCTGAGATCTCCTCACTCACAGAGTGGTGGTGGGCTTGCCCAGACAAGCACACCGTGGTACATTTGACATGTTGTTTTTGTGGGGCAATGTCAGTCTCGTAAACGGAGAGACATGCTGCTGATGTGCAGAGCACTGGGCCGTGCTGCCCAGGTGCTGTCACTTTGGAACTTGTGAAGACAAACAGCTTCCAGGCTGCCAACGGGCTCGCTGCTGACAAAGGTGAGGGCTGTCAGTGGGCCACTGCCGCTCTGGGTCTCTTTTCACACAACACAGTTAGGCTTCCAAGGAAAATGCTAGCATTAGTCATACGTGAATCAGCTGTAACTATCCCACCCATTTACAAACCCTATTCACATTGCCTGTTTCCAGATGTTTTTAACTGGCAACTGCTTTAAAGTGTGTCCACGCTCTGGCTGGGGCCCGGGTAGATAGCACTCCATGTGATGAAGCCCACGTAGGAGTGAAGTTTAAAAACTGTTTCATTGATCCATGTTTTCAGGAGGGTTTCTTTCTTTTTTTCATTGTTAAGCTCCTTGCCCTTCCTGTATCACACCTCTGAGTGTGCTTGTTGGACAAAGCAAGCACATCTCTAGCTTGACACTATTGCCTTTGTCTTCTGGAAGTGAGTTTGTAAATTAAGTGACCTTATGGGAGACAAAGAAGAGGCATGTGGCAAAGCCAGCTGGTATGTAGCATGAGCTCTTTCATATGAAAGAAATATTTCCAGAAAACAGTCTGCAAGCAACATGTTGGCTGCAACTTGCATTCAGAACTCATCAAATGCCTTGGAATAGCAACCAAATTAGTAAAATCACATGCTGCTCTCAGACAATTAGTAAGTAGGAAGAAAAAGAGGAAAACAAACCTAAGTACATTGGTTGTGTTGAACTCTCTGGGGAAGACGTTAAGTTTGTGGAAAGAAACTGTCCAGTTCCGTGAATACAGACATGTGAAGCTGGTGCACAGTCCTAAAATAATTTGTTAAGGAGTCAGAGTAGTTCTTTTATCAGTTATCAGATTTAAGGAAACCGCTCTTCATGTATCACAGGCTATGGTTTCAACATACTCTGTGATTCATCACCCAGGACTAAGATATTGCAGGACATTCTGTGAACCTCCCATCTTTCCTAGGACTGACTGCCATAAAAGTGCACACTACGTGAGCCCTGACAAAAGGCTCCTACAGCACGTGATTCAAACTGGGACTTGACTAAGTCTTTTATGGGAAATCTTGCTTTTTCGCTGAAACCTTGCTTTAGTTTCCTGAAGATTTCTAGTGCTAAAATTAAGCCTATTTTAAATTGCTTTACTGGATTACGTCACAAAACTTCATGTCTCTGGCTGTGAACTCAGACACGTACTGGCAGCCAGTTGAGGAAACTTCACACTTCTCTTTAATTCTTCTAAAGTACTTGATAAGTTTGTGTGGATGTCATTGGGACATTTAAAAAATTCTTATGGAATGGTTGCCCATTTCTTTTTTCTTAAGGAAGACTGGTTGATCAAAGCTAGCATATAAATCTTGCAAAAACATCAGGTTTTACTCTCCATAACACAGTTATAAGAACCTTTCACTGGTGATACTAATTAAGGAAAATGTTTCTCCGTGGCAGTGGTTTTTCTTTGATGTTCGTATCAGGCCAACGCAAACAGGCCAATACTGGAGAGCTGAAACTGTGTCGCTTCCTAGTATGTCAGGAGTACCTAATACTGCAGGTCTGTTTTCCAGTCGAGGCTCATGGGTTTCTGTCTGTAAATTGTTGGAACCCTAGTGGGAATTTCCCACATAAATCTCTCTCCCATAGATCAGTTGAACAATTGGCTCTTTACTGTTGATATCTGTTTATGTATCTTCCTCCTCTCACAGTCTGATTTCATTTTGCAACAAAAACAGTTTGTGCTTATTTCCTTTCCTTTTAAATCCTGATGGTGACAAATAGGTCTTAGCAGCCTATTTCTTGTAGTTTTTGTTATTTCTGCATAGTCCAGGTACTGAAATACAGTGGTATTACCTTCAGAATAAAAGGTTCACACATTGTAAATTAGACACAGAAAATATCTATTTAGGCCACCTTGCCTGTATGTCTGAAACACCTGGAGGTTTGATGAGGATTTTAAGCAGAGAATTAGTGCTGATTTCTGTGACACAATTCCTGATTAGTCCCTGAGTGAGTCAGGTTCTGGTACCCAGACACAGGAAACTCAGAACAGATCTCACTAGGTCTAAATCCAGGGGATTGGGGATGTATTATTATATTGCTTGAGATTTATACAATCTACTTTAAGCCCTTTGGGGTCAGCTCTTATCTGCTCTGTTTCATTTGGGTATCGATTCTGGAGAATGGTGTTCCCTGGCCAAAATGCCACTCAAGAAAGATAACCTTGTACTTCCTATGGAGCAATGCAAACCACTCCACGGTGCACAGAGCAGTGGAGAACCCAGCTCTACCAGTAACCCTGCCAAGGCATTTCGCTTTTCTGTGCCTTACTTTTCTTTCACGTGAGGCTTTCACATCCACTTTAGCACATTAAACATGATGCATCTCTGAGGGCTGACATTCTAGGAGGGAGTTCTCTGGTTTACTTTAACTACTTCGGCGATCTGCAGTAAAGTGTGAAAGGTTGAAACACTTTGCTGTAAGTGTTTTCTAACTTTTCTTGCTGAAAGGCACATTTTGCTAGATGCAAAAAAAGTGTAGTCCTTCACTATATTTTAAAGCATTACCTCAAGAAAATTTCTCTAGAATTTTAAAGTATGGATTTCTTGTTCCTATTGTTATTTTTTTCCCCATGCTATCTGCAAGGGTGAAACACTCAGTACAGTTTCCTACTGCAAATAATACAATGAATTAGAAATTAATTAGGCAATTTTATCACTAACAACAGGTGTGTGCATGAAGAAGTGGAACTTGGGGGCTGTTATTTTATAGGCACAATCCCTTTATTGACAAAGCTGACTTTTTAAAAATACTGTTCACTTGTAGATACGTAAGCTACATTAAGGGACAGTCCATAGGATATAAGAAGCTGTTCTTCCTCTTTTCTGCTCAGAATATTCATCCAGGTGTTTACAGCACAGTGCATCTGTCACAACATGCAGAATTTGTGGAAGAGTGAATCTGCACAAGCGTTAAAAGTCAGGCTGTAAACTAAACCCTCCCAGGAATGGGAGGCATCACGGAGGGATTCATGTGGTGAGGAAACATCGTTGTCCAGGGTAAACTTGAAACAACCGTGTTTTGTTGACTCTGTATTTCAAAACTAATTGCATGTTCTGAGATTACTTTGGCTCTAAGGGAGGAATGCCACATCCTATATTATTTTACACAGCTTTTCACTCTAGTGTAGAAGAACATTCTGTAGATGATGGACAAAGAAAAATATCCCAGCTTAATAAAATTCGTTTGTAGGTCAAGAGAATTAGTCTAATAATCATCATAGATGATTAAATGATGTTGAAACACGCTGGATCCCCCACTTCCACTGAGGCTGGTTTATTTTTAAATTCCTCATGCTGAAAGGATGAATGTTTTATCATGGCTGGATGAATCACACCCACTCGGTACAAAGTACCCTCCTATTTAGAGACCTGTGTGACCACAGCCGGCGCCTCTGGTGTGGCTGAGGGTCAGAACTGCTCTTCCCAGCTCCCAGGCTGAGGCTGACACCAGGTTGGGAGCTGGGATACCTCAGTCTGATCTTAACCTCCATCTGCTCTGTAATTTGGATAAATGGTTTTCCTTTTTTGTACCGCTGTTTTCTTTGCCCAACCTTTGTCTGCAGGAAGCCTGAATATTTGGCAGCAAAATCTGCCTTTCCTTTTGTGGGGCTGTGCACTGTGCTGCTCTTTTCTTGTTAGGAATGGGGGTACCCTGACCCCTTGGGATTTGTTGGACTCCTGCCCACCGGCCCCTGCTGCTGTGACAGGCTGGAGCATCCTGCAGCAACTGCATTGCTCCTGCTCTGGGACATCTTCCTCCATCTCTAACCAGACACATCCAAGCCATGGGAAGGGCTCCTTCCATAGGCTCCATTTTGAATTCTTCCTACTGTGCACTCCACTCAGGCTGGAAAGGAACTACGTTCAAATAAACAAGAGTAGTTACTAGTGAGAAAGCCACAGGCAGTAGTTTTACTAGGAGCGTGTGCTTTATTCATGGTGATTTCTCTGAAATTAGGGTGAGAAACTGGGAGAAGTGGCAAGGGGTAGCTCAAACTGTTTTGGAGATTTCTTGGAATACAATGTAAAACACAGATTGCTTTCCGAGACATTTATTTTGTGTGATCTGATTAGCGTACACTGAGTGCATTATGGAAGTGACTCACTCGTTGCTTGGGTACAGAGAGACAAGAGGAACAAGAGCAATTGGCTGTATCATTGTAGAAAGCTTTAAGTTTTCTCTGGTAAACTCTCTGAGGGATTCCCATTTTAACTTTTCAGAGAAATCCTCTCATCCTATTCTCAGCCTAATGATGATTTCACTTGCAGAGGAAGACATTTTCCCATCTGTGCAGCCAGCTTGGAATAAGGGTTACAAGGAAGATGAGTAAACAGCAAAGGAAGGAGAGGTGGAGGGCAAAAGAAAGATTAATCAAAACCAGAACTTCCAATATATTGCAATTTATGGTTGTTTGAGGTTGTATAAATACAGTCATCCAGATATTATCCTAACAGAAATCCATTTAGTCAGTTAAATTAATAGGCACAAGAATATGTTTCATGAGGTATTTTTACTTCAGTTAACTCTCCCATATTGAGTATATACTGAGATTCATGTTTCTACTAGATTATCTGTTTACATAGAATATTATATTCAGAAATCTTACTTTAATTTTTGACCTTGACAGTAAGAACTTATTGCCTACAAAAATCCACTGGGCACAGCAACCTGTACGTGGAGGCAGGACTCTCTCCAGAGGGGAGAGCACTTTACTTCATTTGAATGGTGGCTTTGGTGGAATAGGATAACATTAAACCACTATAGTGCTTCTCCTTCCTCATCAGGTCAGCTCACTGAATTAACTTGAGGTTTTGGTGCCAAAAGTAGTGTTTTGCTTTCAAATGACTTAAGCTGGATTTCTCCTACGTGCCTTCTATTACTATTACAGCTAGCACAACTGAGCACAGCCGATTTCCCCAGCTCTGCGGGAGGGTTTGTTAAATGAACATCAGGGGGTCAACTGCCTACACCTGCCTCCAGGTTCGGGTATGTGGGGGGGGTGTGTGGCCCAGGTGTGGCTGCTGCCTGGGGACTATTTCCTGGTGCAGAATGTAGGGGAAAGGAACTGGACTACCTTTGGTGTTAGAGCACCCTCTGAGCTTGGCAGGCTAAAGGTAAGGTAGCTTAAAAAAAATTAATGGTGTGCTGTATTTTTATTTTTGAAACAAGGCCTTTGAAACTACTGAGTTAGAGAATATGAACCCTGTAAAGTTTTTTGCATATCAGAGTGAAGCTATGCTCCAATAGTGGAAAAAAAAAAAAAACCAAAAAACAAACCAAAGCCCTTAAACTGTGTTTGTTCAAATTTGTCAGAAATAATGTATTAATGCTAATTTGCAAGACTGTGTGAACAGATCTTGTAGATGCTGAAACAGAGGGATTGCTTTAGCTAACATATGGAAAATATTTACAGACCTTACACAATGGTGATATCTAAGAGTAAACAGAATGTCAGATAAGCACTGCATTCCTTTATTTTCACTTAAGACTCAGGAAATATATATGCCTCTTTGCTAGCAGGGGGAGAGGAATGGCTCGATATTTGAGGGCAAACTGATCTGGGGAAAAATGTGCATGTTAAGCAAAGTGAAATATAAGCTTTAAAATCCTTAATAAATTCACATGTCAGGATATCTCCTCTGAAACCTATGCAAAAATTATTTTTGTGCAGTGGGAGCTTGGGTTATGGCTCAATTTTCTGTCCCCTTCCATTTAACTTGCAGTTAAAAAAGAAAACATCACAACTACTTTCGTCCTGCCCATGGTGGCAGGGGTGTGTGTCTGTGCAGGCTAGGGAGGGGGGCAAGCCAGCCCCTGGGTGAATTAAGGTTGCTTTTCCTTTCCTTGGCTACCAAGGGAACACCAAAGGATTTCTCAGGGAAGCAAAAATCTGGGAGACTGAGAGCAGTAGGGTTCCACTGTGTGGGAGCTCAGACGGAGGGAGCAGACGATGGTACATAGCACTGAGCAGCGCATCCGGCTCTTCCCCCTCGTATCTGTGAGCCGAGGGAAGGCCTGGATACTGAGCTTGTCTTCCCAGAGCTGAGTCCAGCTGCTTGGGCTTAGGGCTGGTTCTATCTTCCTACGCTTTTATGCTATTTCAGGGTTTGTATTAATCCATGAATCTGTATTTTCCTGCTCCCAAAGCTTCTAAGGATTCCCTAGGAGTATTGTGGAGGAACAGTGCTGTGCCCTAGTGCCTGAGCAGTGACTGGGGCCCGAGCATCCCGGGGTCACTGCTCAGGAGGAGAAAGGCAGGAGCACGCTGACAGCCCGAGCGGGATGCAGCGCAGCCGGTGTTGACCGCGCTCTGCCTTCCAGCAGCCAAAGCCATTCCAGCAGGCTTACAGACACAGTTACCAGAGTTTTGCTGTAGATTTATTGGTATGGAGCAGGGTCCTGTGCAAATGGTTTGTCACCCACCTCAAGCGGTGGAAGGCTGGGCTGGTGATGATTTTTTTTTTTTTTTTTTTTTTTTTTTTTTTTAAGGTATAAAAGGTAGCTGGCTTTCTAACAAAGGCAGTGTTGCTAATATATAGGAAATTAAATTATATACATTGGTGAGGAAAAAATGCAACTTTGAACAAGTGTGTTACTAAAGCTGAGACCTAAGAAATGTTGGCTTGTGTAAAATATTGGTGGTTTGAAACAATGACATTTTAAAATGTTGCTGACCTAAGGATTTTCTTTGACTTCTACTGTGTTTCTTTTGGATATGCTTAGTTGTTTAACTAAGCAACTCTGGTTGTTGAATGAGGCTTCAAGAGAAAAGGTAAACAGAGGAAAGAAATTAATACAGGCAAATACAAATAGCTTCTCCTATAACAACTACATGTCTTTCATTTTGCAACTCTGAAACTACATTAAAATGTATTTATTCTGTAAACTTTTCCGTGTTTCTAAAAAGAGCAGGATCAAGAATACTGATCCATACTGAAATGCTTAGGGAGTACCTAAGGTTTGTTAGTTTTGGCACGGGCCTGTGAAGGCGGTCTAATGTCATCGTGTTTGAAAAAGGAGGACAGTGGCAAAGGGTGATTCCAGTGCAGCATAAACTTGGTTAATTTACAACATGATTTTAATAAAAATCAGGGTAATTGGCATACAGTGCTGGCAGAAAGTGAAAAGAGGCGAGATCAAATCTAACTGTAGACACCAGTAAGGAAATATAGCGAATGATTGCCATTGCTACATTTATTTATTGCTGCGTAAGCTTTTTGAGATTACTAAATCTGTACATCAGGGTTGTTTTATTTTGCTTAGTTTGTTTTATGAGATTTTTTGTTTGTTTGGGTTTGGGTTTTTTGTTGGCTTTTTTTTTTTTTTTTTTTTTAAAGCCAGTCTGTAACTCTGTCTGAGGTGTGCTCTTTCTATGACTGTGCTGTCCTGCTCTGCTCTGAGTTCCACTGACAAAGATCACTTGCTGCTCAGTGCTCGCTCACATCAGTGCTGGGTCCAACAAGAACCAGCTGTGGATGCATCTGAGCTGTCTCTGATACAGCTCCAAGTCTGGAAAAACTAATTCCTCCCTCTCTATGCAGACAGTGTTGTGCAATGGCCTGAGCTCACTAAATACTTTTGTCGTACAGTGGAAAGAACCTAGGTACAGCATCTGCTTTAATGGCAAATGGCTTGTTGAGGCAATAGATGTTTTAGGATTTTTTGCAACCTATGCTCTGACTCTACCAACTCATTTTTTTAAAATCTTGATGGAGTTACAAGAGACTGCTACAACTGTGCCATCTTGGTCACTATTTCCATGCTGTTTTGTCTGCTAAGCATACCTGAGAGACATTGCTTTATACCAGCCCTCCAGGAATCGGGTTAATTCGATCACTGCCTTACACACAAGGTCAGTGTTATGGAGTTTAACTGCTTACAAACTGCTTTGAGGAAACGTTTTATAAGACAGATTTCCTAAAGATGTTAAATGGTACCATGAACTAAGGTGGCTAATTACTAAACCATATGGAAAAATCAAATGATAAGGCAAGAAAAACAACCCATACACTTCGGTATGTGGTATTGTAATGTTTCCTGAAAGTGGTGAGCTTGGCTAGCAAGATTTCTATCGTCATCCCTTTCCTGTCCTACCCACTATATCCCTTTGCTCTGTATTGCTCTTGCAGGTGGTGTTTGTTGCAAAATGCATCTAACCCCCAAGGAATCTTGCCGACTACTTCTCAACGTACAATATGTTATTTGTGCCAACTAATCTCTGTTTCTGCTTTTGGAGTTAGAAGTTTGCTGTAGTTTTTCTTCAAGAGGTTTTTGCTAGCTGTTTTAGTTATTTCAGTATTTAGAGGTCTGCAGCTGTTGGCAGCATTAACAGCACTGTTTGTTGTCTTTCCTTCTGCAAGTAGTCTGATGTTACACAGAAAAACCATCTCACCTACTTTCCTGTTTTACGACTCCAGCACGCAGTGTTAATCACAGAATCACAGAATTATCATGATTGGAAAAGACCTAAAAGATCATCCAATCCAACCATCACCAATACTTCTCAGCTAAATCATATCCCTCAACACAACATCCAAACGTTTCTTGAACACCCCCATGGTTGGTGACTCCACCACCTCCCTGGGCAGTGCATTCCAGTGCCTGACTACCCTTTCCGAG
Source organism: Tetrax tetrax (assembly GCA_009806455.1). NCBI lineage: Eukaryota > Metazoa > Chordata > Aves > Otidiformes > Otididae > Tetrax > Tetrax tetrax. Next base: position 130,604 of record WHYT01015853.1, read on the forward strand.
AAGTAATATTTCCTAATGTCCAGCCTGAATCTCCCCTGGTGCAGCTTGAAACCATTGCCTCTAGTTCTA
>WHYT01015853.1:130692-182662 GCA_009806455.1 Tetrax tetrax
TGAGCCTTCTCTTCTCCAGACTGAACAATCCCAGCTCCCTCAGCCGCTCCTCATAAGGCCTGTGCTCCAGACCCCTCACCAGCTTCGTAGCCCTCCTCTGAACACGTTCCAGGGCCTCAATGTCTTCCTTGCAGTGAGGACACAGTACTCGAGGTGCGGCCTCACCAGTGCCGAGTACAGGGGGACAATTACCTCCCTGATCCTGCTAGTAACACTGTTTTTGGTGCGAGCCAGGATGCCGTTGGCCTTCTTGGCCACCCGGGCACACTGTCGGCTCATGCTCAGCCGAGCATCAATCAGGACCCCCAGGTCCGTTTCCTCCACACAGTCCTCCAGCCACTCCGCCCCAAGCCTGTAGCGCTGCCTGGGGTTGTTGTGGCCGAAGTGCAGGACTCGGCATTTGGTCTTGTTGAACCTCATCCCATTGGCTTCAGCCCAGCTCTCCAGCCTGTCCAGATCCCTCTGCAGGGCCTCGCACACCAGCTGGAGCTATTCTTTGAAGGTAATGAGCAGGTGGTGATTATCCAGCCCTGATTACATTGTGTACTTAAGAACAAGTAAGTTACAAAACCCCCATAAGACAAGACAAGAAATGCCTCTTCTCCAGGCTATCCTGCTTGGCAGCCAGACAGGTCCTGCACTGGTCTGTATTGAGGCTTGCTGTAGCTAACCTACTTGACAGAACCTCCACCAAAACCTCCCTGTCATGGTCATGGTTTGTTTTATTCTCAGTCACAGGGCAAATGGCCTCTCTGGTAGGGCAGTGTCCTCTCTCCAAGGCCACAGTTTCAGAAAGCTGGATAACTGTAATATTTCAGGACTGTGACTCTGTGTTAAATTAGTCCACGTTACATGTAGCTTTCCATAAATGATTGCAAACCCAAGCCATTCAGCTAGGGACAAAATCACTGTCAAGCCCATGGAAATACACTAACGAACGTAATGCTGACCAAATGTCTAGTACATCGTAGCACTTTTTTAAAAACAACCACAAGGTAAAATACTCATTCTTTGGCAAGGGGAGATCTCAATTAGGAGGTGCCAAAGGAATTCACAAAGCTTTGGAAAGCTCTGTGTATCCCTTCCTCTAGGGAAAGGGGGAACTCTAACATTATTTCCTTGACTGTTTACCACTGAAAATGAAAGCTGGAAACCCATCAGGGACACAAGAATTTCAACACAGTTTTGTTGCCACAATTACTGTTCTGTGGAGTATTGATTCTGAAGCTGTTGAGCTTGTTCTCAGGAGTCTGTTTTGTAACTTGTATTGGAGGGTTTGCATTTTATAATACAATTGGAATTTGCAAGATTCTTATGCATGTTGATTTATAAAAATCAAGGCTATGTACTGGGGTTTTCTTACATCTCTGCTGTGCTAACATAGAGAAGAGAAGGGTGTATTCAACAGTCCAGGCACCATTAACTCAAGGACTAGCAGACCACACTACCTGGCCTTGGACAAGGCAGCTAAGATCAATTAAGATATAGAAGGTCATTACCAGCAATTTCTTCTTCTAGTAGAATCATAGAATGGCTAGAGTTGGAAGGGACCTTCAAAGGTCATCCAGTCCAACCCCCCTGCAAGGAGCAGGGACATCTCCAACCAGATCAGGTTGCTCAGAGCCTCATCCAGCCTGGCCTTGGATGTTTCCAGGGATGGGGCATCCACCACCTCTGGGCAACCTAGTGTCCCTGAGATAAGAACTACTAGAAACAAACGCAGCTGTGAAAGAGTACACTTTGTTCAGCGATTTTCCCTAGCACTGGGTTTAATACACTATTAGTATTATTGTTTGATAGCTTAAGGATCTTCCCTTGCATCTGGTGGGGTGTTTGGTGTAAGCACAAGTGCATTGCAGAGTGGTAACCTCTAAAGCAGCAGTGTCTGGATCTTCATGCCATCCCTGTTGGCGATGAAATTTACTCTACCCTAGAAAATCAAGTGGATTGCAGGGCTGAGGATCCTTAAGTATCTTGTACAGTACTCTACTCATCTCCTTTGGTGTAGGCACTTGTGCATGTGAGGGGCTGCCATAGTCTGTGCACCTCACTACTTCCATCTCCTCCTCTGCCTATGTTTGGGTGGAAGGCTGAAAGGATTTTATTTTAACAAGAAAGGAAATTCTGGTAGTTTGGGGAGATTCAAAATGCACTCTCTGCTGCAGCTCCAGGGAAGAGTTGTCCTTTTCTGTGTTGGTGAATTAGCCAAAACCAGCACCAAGAACTGGTGGAAATGAGTTAGCCTAGATAACTGGGGAAGGTAAGTTCTTTTGTTTGAATTCACTGTGAACATTTGTCATGTTGCTAATAAGACAACACCAATTCCCTCTCAATTGTTTGTCCCTAGCTGCTTCCCTCAGGTATTCCTGCTCTTAAATAGGCTTATTTCCACATATTTCCAGCTGTATCTTCTGTCTGTCTGCCTCTTTTCCTTTTTTTTTTTTTCTTTCTTCCCACGACGTCTCCTTGCTTTCTACCCTCATGCACTGTTGGATATGGCATGCAGTTAACGCTACATTTCAGGCCTTCCCATCACACCTATTAAAAATCCCGTGATTAAGTTGGAGATCATGCACTCAAGGTTGCTGAAGCTTTGTGGTGCAGGGTTTGCAGCATGAAGCTCAGAGACAGCAAGCTGCTTACTTTGCTTCTCCAGTAGGTTTTGAAGCCCATGCCAAGGTGTATGCTCAGAAAAAAAAAAAAAAGTTACTGTTGTCCATGTTACCTGGCTTAAACTGGGCATGGATTTCTGGTCTCTTATTTGCATAGCAGTTACTGTAGAATTAACCAAAGCTCCTCTGCAAGGACAGTTACAAACTTAAGTTACTCTTTTTAATGAAATCTAAGGGTTTTATTAAATAGGCCCCTAGAACAAAATTGGAAGAGTGGCAATAAAAATCACAATAGTAGCCAACATGTACTTAAAACGAACTCTTAATCAGTCTGTTCTCCACCCCCCGCCCCCTGCTTTATACATATAGAGCAGAAAGTAAAGTTTGCTGCCACTTCTGCTCTGGTGGATTTCTGTCCATCAAGAAGTTTTCCAAAGAGAAGGTCTTCCCTGCTTTCTCTTTCAAAGCAATTTTGGATGTGAACAGTCCACGATACTCTATTTCCAAAGTCAGATCTCCAAGATAGCACACAATTTAATACATAAACTCTGTTTATGACAGTCACTAATTTGCTTCTCTGCTGATTTATATCATACTTGAACGAATAATGTCTTGTACAAAAATTGATTGGCAGACTGTTGGTTGTCCTTAACCTCTCATGTTACTGAGGATGTTGAACTGTTGGTGATGCTGGGAAGCAGTACAAGTTAGGCAGGAATTGGTATTTCATCATGTTGCTATGGTGGTATGAGCTTGCTGACACAGTCTGAGATGATGGATCTGAACAGTTGGCCTTGGAGGAAATCTTGCCTGTTTAAGGGCTAACATAACGAGAGGAAAGATAGTTGTCATGCCTCCAGACCGTTTCTGTCTAAGAGAAACAGACCACTGGGCTGTTTTGCTAGTTAGGGTGGAAAGTGTGTTTGGTTTATGTCTCATATAAATAATAAAAGTAATAAAAAGATACAAATACCTCACCACAAACGAAGCGGTCAGGAACAAATTGAAGAGAAAAACAAATAGCTGACCAAAGCACATTAAACACTCAGTCTGAAATCTGACTTCAGTCTCCAATAAAAGGCTTTATGAGCCTATACATTTGATGTATTCAGTTGATTTAAGCACCTAGATTTTTTCCTGTTTCTGGCAAAACAAGAACCAATGAGGATAATCATGGTCATGAATGTCGCTAGCTGGGGAGGAAGAAAAAGGGTGCTGGGCCTCCTTCATTTGTTCACTCTTGTCTCTGCCCAGGAGACCAGTCAGTGCTTGCTCTGTTAGGAGATACTGGCAGGAATGTGTGTCTCCTTGGCAGAAACACAACTTGCTCTATTCACAAAAAAATAAGTACACAGTGTCCTCTTTCCTTAAACACTGGAAATGAGACTAATGCCGTTTCCTTGCTCAGACATCCAAGCCTGCCTTCCAGCAAGTGCTGTGCCCGGGTCCCGGCCCCTGGCTCCGCGTGCCGCTGGCTGGGCTGGGGCTCTGTCTCCCTCTGCAACGCAGGCTCCCGTAGCTGCAGCGTCAGTGCCCTGGCCTTGTGTTTGTGCTCCGTCTCCGGGGAACTGCTGAAGCCAAATAGTTCAGAGCCAAATAGTCCAAGCCTTGCCATCTATCAGCCTGTATCCTGGGCAGTAGCTTCTGGTGTCTGTTTCTCTGAAATGCAGACCTATTAAATTACTTTTTTTTTTTTTTTTTTTTTTTTTTTTTTTTTTTTTTTTTTTTTTTTTCTTTTCCTAGTCAAGCTGCATGGGACACACCCCCCAGCCTTTCTGTGCTGTTGGTAGAGGTCAGCGTGGGGAAGCAGGGCTGTCGCGCGACTCAGCTCACAAACCTGTACTGCCAGCCTGGTGGAGCCGTACACAGCAGTAAATGGTTAAAGGTCTCTTACCTGTCACCCCTACTATTTTGGCTTTTGGTAATAGGAGACTGTCACTATTCCTTGGTGCTGAAGGGCAATTAATGTTTATAAAACACTTGAAATCTGGGAAGAGGTCCTGGGGATGCTGAATGGAGCAGGTGGGCAGGAGAAAAAGGGAAAGGCTCAGCAGGGTTTGCTGGTGTCTGTCAGCTGCTTGCTCTGCTCCACCCCAACCCCTTGACAAAAGAGGTGCTAGTGCAAATAAGCAGTGTTGTCTTTCTCTGGTGTGAACTTCAGTGCTACAGTCTGGGTCTCAGCCGCGCTGAGGTTGGGTCGCTGAAAGTGGTCTAGTGCAGCACAACTCTGTCGCTCTGCCTGGGGGCCAGGGTGGGAGCATGCAGCTCTCTGGGACAGAGCTTCCTGGGACATGTGTCTTAAGCCATTCCTTAATTAGCTGTTGCAGTCTTTCCAGAAATTTCTACATGGAATTCTTATAATATATACTTTTAGCTGTTTATACTACAGTTGAATAGGCAAGCATAATAACATTATATAGTATATTCAACTTTATGTTATAAAAGTTTAAGTGGCTTGGGACGCCGTTTGCTGTCCCCCAGGAGGTTAGCAGAGGTGTTTGAGCTGGAGCTCCCCAGATAAGCTAGAGGGAGCCGCCAGCGGGGCCGCCACCTACTTCGCATGAGGCGCTCCCTTTGGGAATGTGCAGCTCCAAGAGCCTGCCAGATGCTGGACAGGTGAGCTCCCCAGGCGCACTGCGGAGGCCATCTTCCACCTTCTCCACATAGCCTGTTGGAGGGCAGGGGCTGGGGTGGATGTGTTGTTGATGCTGTAATTCTTAGTTGTATGGGAGACAAGCCCAGAGTGCTGCACAGGCACCTCTAGTTGTATTGTAGAATTTTGAAAAACTACTAACATAAAAAAGTGAAAAAATTAAACTCTACAATGTCTCAAAGGAGCCTGTTTAAGCAAAAATGTTCTTACTGAAGTGAGGGCTGGGAATGCACAAGCTGTTGAGTCACCTTCCACCCTGACATTCTTTCTCTTTGCTCTTACCACAGCATGTTTCCTTCATATGTGGAGGCACTCTGTCAGCGCTTCGTTGTCATTAGCTTGCTTGCCCTGGGAATGGCTCTTAACGAGCCAGTGCGATGCTGCCTGGGTCTCAGCAGTGTGGCTGACAGTGAGGGGTTGTGCATAATAGAAAGATATGGAGTTTGCAGGAAAGTGTGAACTCTGTGTAAATAATCATGTGGATCTTATGCATGTGTTGTGGATAATGATTCATGTTAGAAGGTTAATTTGAAGTGAACAGGAAAAGAGAGAATTATCTATGGCTTGACACTGATAGTTGCTAAATGCTCTCAGTTCCCTAGGGATGTTGCATAGAGCTTGAAGAGTTGGTTCCTGTTCCATGTTACTGTTCCCTTCGTTATTCAGTATTCTTCTGTGTAGTTGTATTGTATCTTTATTTATAGGCCTGTTTTTTTTTGTCTGGGATGTTAATTGAAACCTTATTTATAAACAAGATACGTATGCATGTGAAGTACGAAGGCTGTGTGCTCAGAAGGGCTACAGTGAGTTTTAAACAGAGCAGACAAAAGTGCCACCACTGCCCCCTGACCGTAAAGCTGGGGCGGGAATGGACCCTGTGTGTGCAAGGCAGCTCTCTTAGGGAATCTGATGTTTGCTTAAATTGATTTTGAACATTTCTTGGGAAAGAGAGTGTTTGACAGTATGAGACCAGCAGACTACATCCAGAAAAAATCAAAAAATAAGGGACATTTTCTTCCTTCATTTTAAAGGGAATCAAGTTTATCTTCAAAAGCAGAATCAAGTTCTGAATTCAGGGATATGCCCTGTGGGACTGCATTTTCCTCCACTCCCCTCAGCTGTATTGAGATGTCCAAAATGTTAATAGGTTCACCTTGCTAATGCTACTGAGAACTGACAGAGTGCAACTTTTCTCTCACTGAAAGCCTCTTTTAATGGCCCTTTGCAGAGCACTGGCAAGTCAGTGGAAATGTTCCTGCTGACCTCAGTGGGCACTGAATCAGGTAATACATCACATCTGTCCTAGTCACCTGTGGATGTACATAAATAACCTTCTACAGGTGCTAAAATGTGCAGTGCAGTTCATGAGTTTTGTAGAATCTATTATATCTTCCTTGTACGTACCAGAATACAATGCAGTCCTTGTTTATAAGCAAAAATAGACTTGCTCTCTTCAATGTTCTGAAGCTGCAGTCATCTCTTTGGCGAAGAAAACCTCCCGTCAGTACAGATATCTCACTCCTGTTAATGTTAGAGAGTGTATGATATTACTTATTGGTATAGAATTTAGCTTTATCTATTCCTGACTGGTGCTGAAGTATGAGCATTTTGTCAGTAAACGTAAAATTCTTAATAATTTTTTTGCTTCTGCAGCAGTGGTGCAAAGCACCACAAAATGTAGTAGGAGTACTTCAGTGTTTTCACGTGTTGGTTTCGCTCTCTATGTGTATATACACACACATATATTCAAAACCACAATTCACTTTGAAATTTGGGCCCAGTACCAGGAAAACTCTTGTCTGTAGGTAGTTTAATTTAAAGAATCATAAATTTTCTAAAATGGACACTACTTTTAGTGCAGTGCAAAGTAGGGTGTTATTTTTTTATCTTGTGGCCAAGAAAGGTGAAAAGGCTGGTGTGGTGCTTTACTTCTCCTTTAATATTCATTCTTTAAAACATGGTGCCTCATGCTTCAATTTTTATTTTTTTTTTTAAGTCAGTATCTTTAACATTATTTCAGACCTATGGTGCAGAGATTCCATTTCGTAAGATGCCTGTGACTAGCAGCTCATGAAATCCTTCTTAGAATGACGTCATTGGTCAGCATTGGAGATACCTATCTTTGAACCTTTTGAGGTTACTCTGATGACTGCAGCACTGTCTTTCAGAAGGAATTGAGCTCCTTGCCTGCTTATTAACTGTGACATCCACTTGCTTCAGACTCTTGTTTTCCTTCCACATGCTGCTGATCTTAGAAGACCTTTCTCCCCAGTGCTGGAGGTGCCCACTGACAACTTAGTCTCCTGAAAACCTCTTTGCGTGCTTTTTCTGTGCTGGAGTGGAAAACTTCACTAAATTAATGCCAAGCTCATTTTCAGAAACAAGCACATTTTCCTTTCAAGCCTCTGCTGGGGGAGGGTGAGTTCATATTTTCTTCAGCTGTTATGGTTGACTTTTAAGTCCTTTTACTTAAATGGCTGATTTATTTCAGTTGTCAGAAATTTACACATTTAGAGCTCTGGTAGTATCTACAAATATTTACAGATGGTAACAATAGTTTGGAGTAATGTCCTGATAAATAGTCCTCTTAACAGCAATTAGCAGGGTATCCAGAAAACTGAAACTACAAAAGGGTTTGCTAGACACAAGAGACAGATAGCCTATTCAGTGGAGATGGCTAATCGCCATTATAATTTTGAATTTGCTTTCTCCATCTCATTAGCATCTTATTAGTCTACATTACTGGAGACAAGTGTCATCTAAACCAACTTTCTTTACTTCTGACAGAGCCTTTTGCAGAGCAATTTCTTATACCATCTGGATTAGACCCGCTCAGGCTTTGAGGAGAATTTCACATTTCATGTCTTGCCTCCTATTTTGGGAGCTTTCAATATGATAAAATGGAGCTTTGCACGTACCCCGTGAGGCTGCTTCTCTCCACAGCTAAACAAGTATGTGCTTCTACATGTTGCATCTTCTCCACAAGAAAGAAAGAGGATTACTCTAAAGAGACTACCTCTGTTTCTATCAGGAAAAACAATATATCACGTTGGCAGATTTCATAGTCTAAAGCAGATCCTCTTTTCTCACCTCTTAAAAGTCATTGGTTGCAGAAAACAGCACAGTCTCTGTATCAATCCCTGTGGAGCTTGGGTCGTGGTGACACTGCTGCTTTCATCAGGTGAGACTCAGCTGCTGTGACTGGGAAAAAAACCTGCCCTTCTACAAATTCTTGCCCTTTCACCAAGATTGGTGTTCATGTACGATAACTGCCTGACAAACCAGAGCAGAGACACAGAAATGAAAACTGAACTTTTGGGATAGAAGGAAAGGGAGGAAAAGTTACTTTTCAGCCCAATCATCTCCCTGATTTGTCTCATGGTTGTGCTGTCATTGCTACTAGCAAAGGAAGAGGAGAACGTAAAATCAGCTCTTCTGACAGCAGCCCACACTTGGGTCAGCATAAGGCAAGAGTAAAACCACTGCCCAACCCCCAGTCTGTTTGGCTTTCACGTTTGGCAGAAGAATCAGAAACAGTTCTCCACAGCTTTTGGTTTGCCATTTTAAGCATCTGTCAAAAACAGTGAATGAAAATTTGTCCTGCCATTAGTTGTAACTATGAAGAGCATGTGGTATGGAATTCATGCAAGATATTGATATTCAAAACAGCCTCAGATCTCCTAAGGACCTAACATGCTCTGAGGCCATAGCTGTAATCTGATCCAATTAGAATATGTCCACAAAAACCATGAAATGCCAGAAAGGCTACCTGATTACCCAGTGCAGCTTTTAAGGCCTTGTCCCTTAATCTCTCTGGAGATGAAATTATGAACAGATACTAACAAGAACCTGAATGAGTCCTGAAAATGATATCTCTTTCTGGAAGGTGTAATGGGCAAAATATGATAGTTCAATTTGTTAGGAGGAGGAAAGTGCTCAGGATGTGGAGATGACTGATTGTTGTTATTTATCTGAGGCCTTCTAAGTCTATTTTAGCATGGTAGACCTAACTTCCATAGACATCCAAACAGGGTCATGTGTCAGTCTTCTCCTTCTTGTTCAGGCTAGTCTTGTTTAATATCTTTATCAATGATCTGGATGAGGGGATTGAGTGCTCCCTTAGAAAGTTTGCAGATGACACCAAATTGGGTGGCAGTGTCAATCTGCTTTGAAGGTAGGAAGGCTCTGCAGAGGGGCGGGGACAGGCTGGACCAATGGGCCAAGGTGAACTGTATGAGGTTCAACAAGGCTAAGTGCCAGGTCCTGCACTTTGGTCACAACAACCCCATGCAACACTGCAGACTTGGGGAAGAGTGGCTGGAAAGCTTCACTTAAAGGGTTATCAAGCACTGGAACAGGCTGGCTAAGGGGGTGGTGGAGTCACCATCCCTGGAGGTGTTGAAAAAACATGTAGAATGGTACTTTGGACCATGGTTTAGTAGGCATGGTGGTGTTGCATTGATGGTTGGACTTGATTATCTTGGAGGTCTTTTCCAACTGTAATGATTCTATGGTCCTCCTTCTTTCCAAATGTTCCTTTCTTTGTTTCTTCCTTTGAGAAAGTCCATTTCAAGTTACTCTAATCCTTTTGACCTCCAATATGCATGGACCGACAGCTGCAATTGTCTCTTATCAGCACTCAAGTGTTTGCAGAGAAGACCACACCCTGTCCTCCCCTCATATATGTATAAAATAAACATCCCAGTAACTGTGTAAACATTGAGTATTCATAAATGATTGCAGAGTAGCTCCAATCCATCACAATGGATTCTTGATAAGGCTAAAGCTTGTCTGCGTGAGTTGTGTTGTAGCAGAGTTTGACTACGCTGTATTTGTAATGTGAATCACCATTACCCTAGCACAAATTTATGGAATTATTTTGTGATACGCTTGCCACTGTATGCTCTGGAAAAAAAGAAACCATGTTAGTACCTTGAAATACAATTAAACACATTTCATCTGGATGGACTGGCATAGACTCCTGTTAGAGTTCAATACTCTCTGACCAGGTTATTTTGGATGTGCCATATGTGGAAGGTTTAATGTTTACTACAGTTTGACTTATTTGAGGTTATTTGACACTACAGGCCATGCCAAAATTAATTGTAAAGCTAATCCTACATTTCTTGTGCATCCAGTATTCTTAGTGAAATCAGTATCTTCATGTGCAGAGAATGAGTAACTGAGTTTCCATTCTTGCAAAGAGAAGTGCTCTACAGAAATTTATTTACAATTGCTTCAGAAAAGTCAAGCTAAAAACCCCAATGGCTGGAGTGGTGCATTAGCTGTGCCTAATATCAGAGAACAAAATGGTGCTGTGTGCAAGGAGCTGGAGTTGATCTGTAAATTCTGCACACAGCTGCTGCTGTCTGAGGAGTACAGTATGCCCAGGTACTGCTGACTGGTAAATCCCAGAAGACAACACGCAGACGACTGCAGGATGCACGATGGTGCCTCATTATCTTCCAGCTCTGCAGCGCCAGTGCCAAGCTCTCCTTGGATTTTTATATATAGAAGTCGCTTTGAGGCATGGAAATGAGATGCTCTTCAATGTCTAGGCAGAGAACAGAAATCACAGCTTCTAAAAAGCTTTCAGAGATCAAAAAACAGCCTCTATAGCAAGCCTTGGTATGGGAATCAAAGATGCACCTACTGATCAAACAAGAAGTGACCACGCTGTTCTCCATGTAGCGCTTATTGCGAAGTTGCTAAGCAATTTCAGCTTTAAGATGTCTGTATGAAAGTGTTTCCAAAGATCCCTGGTCACTTATCGTGGCAAATGCAGTCTTAACCAAGTGATGAAGAAGTATTACTTAACCTAAAGATATTAAAAAGTTATTTGTGTAGTTAAATTGAAATGATGGAAGATTAAGTTATGGCAAATAACCATGTTAAATGAGGGTCAGGTTGCTCTCTTAATCAAATAACTTTGCCAAATATTTACTAAAATAGGACAGACTCTTGTAAAAGTATAAATAGTTTGTTACTTATTTAAATAAAAGATCCTTACAAACCTTATTTGGTATGATTCTTTGATAGTGTTTATGAGGGATTTTTTAATAGCAGGATTTCCATTGTGATTTTTCACCAGTAAAAAAGTAACTTTTTTTTTTTCCTGGCAAAGTAAATTTTCCCTATAAAAATTTGATAGAAAGCACACTACTTAGTAAATTATGAGATATGTTATAAACACTCCATACATGAGCTTTACCACTAAATAAATAATTAGAAAGGATGTTGCTATTTGTGGGATTTGACTAGATATTTTGTTTCTGTACAGCAACTTGTAATCAGCAAGTTTTGAATCCCTGATAAGAAAGTACTTAGAAATGCAGGGAGGAGGGGGAATGTTCTGAAAGAGAAAGCTTGCAGTCTTTTGCTCAAACATGTTCTACTGTGCATGCTTATATTTTGCAAAACAGAATTTGTCCAGAACAGATACTATTTTTAAAGGTACTATTAGAGAATATATATATGTGTATGTGTGTGTGTGTGTGTGTGTGTATGTATATATATATATATATAAAAATAATGTAACATGAATATTGAGAGTAAATTGTCACAGGAAATGTGCACATTTTCAGTCTCCCTAATCAAAATCTAAGCACTTATGAAGTGAAAAGTAAAGTGTAATTACAGCTTGGATACTTCTTAATACACAGGAAAGAGCAAAATTATTTTATTACGTCTCAGCGCGTAGATGTTAACACCCCATAACCCATGTAATTACCAATTGGATAGGAAAGTAGGAAATGTTACTGAGTATGAATGGATGGGTTTCAGAAAGCATCCCTGATGAACAGATTAGGCAATGGTTGTTCACCAGAATGTTAACCCGGATCTTCTACTTGGCTGTCTTCTGCCTAGTGTATCTCAAGGTTTAGCAGCTGTAAAGCCATGGTACACCTTTGCTGAATGGAGGTGACTTCTGGTAGAAAACGACACGTGAAAAAGGTTGAGTTGTGTGCAGGAGAGATTAAAACAAAGACTCAGCAATATTTTCAGACAGTCTGTGTATGAAAACTAATTTGGCCTGAAATCTCAAAGGCTAAACTGTCTGGCTGCAGCCTTGAAAATAGTATGTCTGTGTAAGTTTTGCTGCTATTTTTAGGATTCTGATTGTCTAATCTGTAGTTGTGATGGTGAGCATTTACATGGGTCACTTCTTTGGCTTTGGTGGGAGTGGTCGTGGGAATAAAATCGACCAACGCTATCAAGTTCTACTTTCTAGTTTTCCTAGTTTTGCACAGCCTTGCTCAAAGCTTCTATAGGAAGTAGATGCATGTTGTGCTGATACATCCCTCACAAGTATAGAGACATTAATTTATTTCTTGGTGTGAAAATGGTGTACTTCAAAGGGATTTGGATGCAAGACTCCAAACTAAGCGCTGAAACTAGTCTAAGAGACTTAGTCCAAGAAAGGATCTAGCCCTGTGTTCTCCAGGCAAGGTCAGTAAACCAAGCAAAATCCAAGCTGCAAGCCACGCAAAGCTAAAACTGTGTAATAAAATGATAGATGCTCATCTTATTTTACAAAAGCTCTACCCTGAAGTTCTGCCTGTCTGTGCATCACAAGGAGTAATAGGATATAAACTTCTTTTCAGTTGAAGACCAAAGAATCATTGATATGGTCGTAAAAACTTTACTAAAAAGTCTTGCAGTCACCCAATAGGGAAATGAAGCTAGTTAAGAGCTAGACTGCCATCTAACTCTAAGCATAGCATAATCTCCTGTAATATTGTTTTAAAAGTCTGGAAGTATTCCAGATATGTGATCAGATGGTTTGAGTCCAAATGATACCTAAGCAAGTGAGGCAATAAAGAGATTAACTGTAGATGAAGCCACTAAAAACATGTCAAACAACTGAAAAAGGACCAGTACAAATGGAAACAACATAAGGGGTACAAAACCATAGCAACAGTAAGTGTTGCTGGCTACAATAACTTGTATTAGCTGGAAATAGAACTAAAGTAATGCAAGGGGTTGGAGAATAAAAGAGAAAGGCAACTTCAGTAATTTCTGTTGTAAACCGTGCCATTTATGGAGGAATAGAGCAGAAAGCAGCGCAGTTCAAATGAACAATGTAAAAGGATGGGAATAGATAATTCCGTGAATGAAATGCATTCTACATATAAAACTCTTCAATGAAAGAAAACTCAAAGCGTTAGCAGTTTGTGCTTAACACAGAAAATACTGCTGATGCCAGCAGATTGCACAGGACCTTTCCTGTGCAAACGTCTGCAGAGCAATCAATCATGATTAAACGCTAATCTTTAACCAGTGCCATTCCTTGTATGAAAGGCAATTCCAGGGCTAAAGCTTGTGAAATATAATGGCAAAGTAAAATGTTTTTTTTTTTTGGTCTTGGTTTTTTTTTTTTTAGTAGGAGAAAGGTGAGACAATCAATAGCAGCAAACTTACAATATTTGAAAAATTAGAAGAAAAAATTGAAAATGAACAACAGGAAAAAAGCGAACAGCAAGATTGTGCAATTCTGTTAATGTGTTCGAAGCGCTTGGCAGTTTGCCAGTGCTATGTACTATGTGGCTCTACTTCAGCAGATTTTAAAGCACGAACGTGCCTTATACCTGCATTCTCAAAGAGCTGAGGTTGTGTTTGTGGAAATCCAGCTGTGCGCTGATGTAATGCTTCAGACTTTCTGCTCGCAGGTTTCCTAGCGTGCTTGTGGGTGGATTTCTTGCTGTCTTACGCTGTACTTGCATACATGCTACAGATGGTCCCCTTGTGAGCAACAAATTTGGGTCTCATCTATCTGTGGGCCAGCTATTAACAAATCTTAGAGATTTCTGCCCTTTAGCATTTGGTAAAAAAAGGTCAAAAGTGGTTAGTGAGGCTAAACAAGTGACAGATGTACAAACAGTACAATCACCAAAAACCTCCTCACTGTAGGAGACCAAACTAAAAAGCAAGTCTTACTAACTAATGCAATTCAGTTGTTTAACTGAAGGGTGTGTTGAGTTGAGTGAAAGAACGAGTTGGACGTGGGAATGAGCGGCTGGGACTCATTTGATTGTAACACTCAAAGCACCAGACAATAGCGTCAGAATTTCTGCAAAGCCGAGAAATTCTCAAGAGACCATCCTCATGTGCTGACTTGAATGAAATAGTGGGAAGAATAGCATCTGCCAAATGACTTTAATCTAGATTTGCTCCAGTGGATACTATTTAATGGAGCAAATTCCAGAATATTCACTATAAATAAACTATTTGGACAGCATAGATTCTTGTCTTCTATTAGTGCTCAGCACCCAGTGTTCTGCTGGACAGGAATTAAAATATTTGATGGGCACACAACATGTTTTGTCAAAAAAATTGTAGAAGCACACCAAAGCAGCATGCTAAAACCTATGTTCTCCCTTTGGCATTGAGACAGCATGCACTTTTTTTTTCTTTTTTTGATTGATAGAAATCTCAACTACTGGGGAAGTGCAGAGATGGGAAAGGCCGAAACAAACAGGGAAAAAGGCATATTGCTGCCCTACAATGGAAGAGAAGCTTCTTGCATATTTACTTTTATGTGTTAGCCTAACTTTATTGTCTAGGTAGAACTGCTTTGCTGTATTTTTCAAAGGTGAGCTGCTTTTAAACCACCGTAGCAATATTGTTAACTTATCCAAAAGTTGAACTGTTAATTTGCTATTTGTGGTCTGAACTTCGGCACCAACACAGTTGCAGTCATAGTACCAGCAAAACAAAAATTTCCAGAAAAACATCATGGCTTCAAAAGCACTGAGCAGAGTTATTCAGTGTTATTCATGATTTTGCATTAAATGAACTTGAAAGTATAGCTTGATACTTCTGCTTTTGTAGCAAATCTAATTAGGAGAAAAATCCTGGCTCTCCCATGCCGTAGTCCCTTCATCCCACAGTGCTCTCCTTACAGTTCACTAGCCCTTTGGTTGCGCTCTTGCAATTGTCGGTGCAGTTGTGTGTTGATCTGCCTCTCTGTGTTGATCTGCCTCTCTGAGGTGATACACCAAAATTTCTAAAACAGTGGAGGGCTCCTGTATTTCAATGGTTCACTTTGCATCAAGGTCAAAAAAGAAGGTCTGCCAGTGTGAGAGGAAGGAGGAGGGGGTAGGGGATGCTCCTCTGCAGGAGGGGTCCTCTTAAACCAAGTGTGTTTCTGGAGGGAAGATATTATTGCTGCATCCTTAAAGGCACTGCATCTCAAGTGTTAGAAGGCTGTAGATTACTATCATAATCCAGAAGGTAAATGTAGTGAAACCTACAATTGCTCATACCATATATATTTTTTTTCTTTTTTTTTTTTTTAAGTGATTCTACAAGTTATTTGAGGAAATGCACTAAAAGCTGTGTGCTGTGTTCCAGCAATAAGGGACTATGACATTTCTCCATACAACGTAGAGATTGTCCTTCAATTCCTACTTTATTTAAGTTTTAACTTGAAACTGAACTGTCATTGGGGACCACAAATAGCTCAGTCAAGGCTGTTCTGCAGAGAGTCTCAGAGCAAAGAAATTAAGAGATTAGTCACGCCAGCTTGCCAGGAGCGTATTGCCTTATATGTAAAGCAGAAATTGGGAAGGGGAACTTCTGAATTATGAAACTGTGCACAGTTATAGCAATACATTATTAGCAGCAACAGCAGAAGGCACAAGTGAGTCAATGTTAGAGTTGACGTTGCCCCCAAAAGCCAGGAACTGATAGCTGAAAGACTAATGTTGTTTCTTTGTACTTTGGATCCAAAATGTACTGTCAGGCAGTACTGCTTTGTGATGGCTGGATCGCAATGTGCTCCGACATGTCCAAACCCTGAATGTCTTGTTCAAAGAAAGGTTTTTATTCAGCAAATCTATGTTTATGATTCCTCTTTGTCATCCAAGAGGAGGTGACTTGCATATGCAAGACTGTACTTAGCCCAGGAAGCCTGGACTGAAGGGCAGGTTCAGTGGCCTGAGCCTGGAGATGAGACAGTGCAGCGTAGAGATTGGATGGTGGTCCTGGCTTTTTGCATCTCTGAAGTCTCCTGGTTGTACATGGTGAATGTGTGTGTGTGTTATACACATCCCATAGACGGGGTAAAGTAGCCTAGTCACTGTGAGGGGAATGGGGGAATAGAGAATGTTCCTCTTATGGTAGCTGCTAGCACGTAGAAGTGGGCAAAATGGGTTCCGAAATGTATGCTGGTATCTTTGGTATCTTATTTAATGTAGATCAAAATAGTTTTAATTACACTAGTGAAGGAGATGGCTAATCTGTGGAGCTTCCGCTCTAGTGTGAATATCTCTGCATGTTCTATGACCTGGCCTTTTTTCTTTTCTTTTTTCTTTTTTTTTTCTTTTTTTCTTTTCTTTTTTTTTTTCTTTTTAAGAAAAGCATGGCCAAATACACTGTGGTTTAAATCTAACTTTAAATGATTGGTGAAGTTAAATTAGGAATAAAAGCTTGTTCTGTGACTGCTTAAGTTCCCAATGAAGTAAAGATACTCAAAAGCTTATAATCTCGCATCCTAGTTTTTAATATCTATATTATTGTTGTTGTTCTGTTTAGATTTAGAAACATCAAGTACTGAAAAAACCCACTAGATTTCTGTGGGTCTTTTCCTACACAAAAACACCCACAATTCTCTCTAGTATAACATCATTTTCCATCAGGGCAACTGTTGTCAGGAACAAAAAATCAGTATGGTCAAGTATTTCCCACTGCCTCCACCCAGTCAGGACGTTGTTGGATAAATTTGGTTTAGCCTGCACACAGATAGAAGCAGCATCCTGAAGGAGTTTGTTGTTGGTTTGTTTTTTTTTTTTCTCCTCCTTTTCACTGGTATATCAAAGAAATAAACAGACTTGGTAAACTAAAAAAAAATCTATTTGATTCTAGCTTAAGAAGCGCGAGAAATTATCTAGAAAAGTAAAAATGTCTCTCTTTGATTTTTCTCTGTGAGACAGTAGAATATAAGTATTTTCATTTCATTTAGAATTTCAGTTTTTTGAATGCTGATGATTACAAAAATAAATGAAATTCAGTCAATTAAAGTATGTATTTTTGTCTTTTAAATATGTTAACTAAAATCTGAAGTGGATATAATGTTGGACCCAAACTGTATATTCTGACTTAGACATACCCAATTTTGACATGTCAAAGTTGTCTTTGAATTTAGGGGAGAGTTTCCTATGTTGCTTTTTGTTTTGTTTTTTGTTTTGTTTTTTTTTAATAAGGACATTTTTCAAAAATAACTGTTCCCTATGAGGAATTTTTGATAAATCAGATTTGGTTTTGGTTTTGTTGTTGTGGGGTTTTTTTGTTTTTTTTTTTTTGTTTTTCCTCCTGAAATGAAAACTTTCTACTAAGGCATTGGCCAAAACTTCTCACTTCCAAGTTTTAGACTAAGGACTTGAGCTATCCCTAATCTTATCAAATATCTATTTAACAGAATGCATCCTCAAAGTAATGCTGTGACATAAAATTAAAGACATTTAACTGAAGTAGTCCATTTAAAAAAATTCCTTGATTAAGAGATAAATTGTCAATCCTAAGGATAAGCAGCCTTGAAGTTTTGCAGCTATTCACTGGAAATCTTAGTATGGTACAAACAGATTTGGGTTTAAAGCCAGACATGTAACAGCTGTGTTGCTGGAAAATTGGGAGATCTTATTCTAAATATTTTAAGCCAAAAGAAATGTTTAAAAAAATCTGCTATGCTTCAAAATGCTCTCATGTGAGCAATCCCATTATCTTCAGGGGAATGAGGACTATTTAACTGTTGCTAAATTGTCTCCTTAACTAGTGATGTATTTATATTCTTAATTCAAAAAGAAAAAAAAAACTGAGAAAACTCTGAATTCTGGAGAATATAGTTGAAGTTACTTGGGTCCTTGGAAAAAAACAACTTTTTAAAATACAAAGAAAAACAGAGCTATCAAAAGTTGGAGAGGATTTAATTTCTAACTTTAGCATAACCAACAGATCTAGTTATTTCCTAGATTTTTTTTTTTTTAAATAAATAAAACACGCAGGGGGTGGTGGGCACAGGATTTTGTATTTCACTTCCCCCCACCGTAGCGCTGGGAGGAGCTCAGTCAGTAGGAGCCCGAAGGTGGTGGCTCCTGCGCCGAGTTAGAGGGAAGCAGCAGAGGAATGGATGTGAGCTACAAGTGCCAGTGTGCTATATTTTGTGTACAGCAAATGTGGAACTCCTTTAAGAAATGGAGGGATATAGAAATAATTGTTAATCACCAACTCATCATCAGTGCTGAGCAGAGATGCTGTGTTTACCAGTAACCTGCTGGGTGCTTCAGCGAGGTGAAACCCCCCAGACCGTGAATAAATGATCATGCCTTGATCCTGCTTACAGACATTCCAGTTATGAAGAGCTGTTTTGGGTTCTAGCTCTTAGGGAAAGTCATCTCTGCTGAAAGAGACAGAAATTAAGAGGGTTGCTAACGCATGCTTACTAAGTAACAGTTTGTGACAAGTGACGCTGGTGGTAACTGGAGCACTCGCTTGGGTATGAGATGGGATGAAATTCAAAGGGCAGTGGGAATTCGGGAGGTCTGGTCTCCTGGGAACAGGAGGTGTGTGGATTCTGCCACCAACAGTGCAAAAACTCCCTTTGCAGGGAGGTTCATATGGGTTGGATGCTTCAATTCTGCATCCTGCACTAGCTAAACTGACAAGAACTTACTGTTCTTGCAACTTTGCTTGTAAAATTTGTTTGAGAATATTCAACTACCCTCCCCCTTCCAGAGATCCCCAGAGTGGAGATAACACTGCCGTAGTGGCCAGTATGAAGTTGATTATCTCTGTTACACGCAAGCTTTCATGCAAAAACTGAACCACATGGCTTGGGGTGGGGGAGAGGATGTGTATTTCTGCGTTTCCACTGAGAAATGTAGCAGTTCATGTTTTGGTGCAGCAGTTCAGCCCAATTCCTTCAGAGGCAGGGGATTTGCAAATAGTTGGCGTATCTGAATTCAGCATGTTGAATAGTCTCTCTTTGCTTAATGTGCTCCATCTCCACAGCACTCCTGGGTGTTGGCAGAGAGGAGTTACCGTGCCCAGGCCAGTGGGCCTGTCCTAGCACGAGCCTGTCCTGCAGCGATATCTCCTGGCGACTGGAAATCTTTGGGGTGCTTGGTGTGTGAGCCCATGAACAAGACACCTCTCTGTAGATCCAGCACTCCCCTAATCAAACCCGCTCTCCTTTCATTGCTCAGAGCAGCCTCCAGGTTAGAAATGAAGTGGCTTGAAAACATCTGGGGCATGCAGAAGCTGGGCCAGGAGTTAGGAGAAGAGCAGGTAACAGGGCAGTTGGCTCTTCTGAGTCACGTTCAGTTGGAGCCCTGATCCTGTACGCTCTGCTGCAGCCCGGTGACCCGCAGGCGATTTGAGCACAGTGACCACTTACACATATTTGCAATGCAGAGTGCTGACCTACTTTAAAGTACTTGATTTCAGCTGAGTCCTGCGCTGCAGACCTGGAAGTAGGTTTGCTTCAACGCCTGCCTTATTTTCCTTTCCCAGACTAACTCTTTAGTGGAATAATTACTGTACAAACTCCAAAGCACAGCGAGCTGCTCTGCATTCCAGTTTCACAGGAAGTAAAATCTGAGCTTGCCAAGTCTGCTTGCTCAGCTGCGGCCGCTCGGCATCCCGAATTCCTGCGCCTGTTAGTGGGAGGTTACGTAACAGGCACACACTGGATCTGTGACTTTTTTTTTTTTTAATTTTAAATACAGAAAAACAGAAATGAATGAGTGCGATGTGGCAGGAAGCAGCAAATGGAGATTGAAAGATGCCAGCAATATGTTTTCAATGCTAAGTTAAGGCAATGAAATACTCGCTTGAGCAGCAACTCTCAGGTCCCTGAGGCTGGCTTTAAAAGGTATAAATGAAGTAAACCTCAAAAATTGCATCGTCAATTTATTTGACAGCATGAGCTTAAATTACCCTAACAGCTGTTTTAAAAACTGTTCTCTTAAAAGAGAGATGGAAGTACTGAGGCAGCTGTCTGTCTTTTTGGAAACACGATGATAAAAGCAATGGGGTTACAACAGTAACGTCCTCCTGTGAAGAGACAAGGCAGTTAAGGTTTGAACCGCTATGCCGGGCCCAGCGTGCCCCCTTGGCCCTGACCAGCCTCCCCTGGAGCCTCTGCCCACAGCCTGGGGCTGTGCTTCAACTCAGGCTTCCGATATGTGCCTGTCTGCAGCCCTGGCCCTGCCTCCTGGATGGGTCTTGGATCAGTGCTGTGGCTTTGTCTCCAGCCCCATCTCCTTTTGCTCCTGACTGGACCCTCTGCGTAGACCCTGTACCCAGTTTATCCCTTTGCTTTATCCGGGACCGTCGATGTGCTAGCACCCTGCTCTGCCTGTCCTGTTCACGTGCTGCGAGATTGTGTCTTGTTGGTGAGGGGGATGTCTGCACTCTGGTCACCTTGGCTCCTGGCTCACCTCCTCTCGGGGAGCAGCCCTGCTCCTCCTGCTGCTCTCTCACCAGCCTTCAGCAGGCACATCCTGCTACTGACTGCTGAATCGCACACACTGCTCTGGCTGGGAGCTACCAGACCACCAGCACGTAGCGATACGTACCAGCTCTGCTGTGGTGTGTCTGTTAAATTCTCCTGTGCTTTACCAAAGTGCTACAGAAGCTAATGGAAATCAGCTTCATCCTGAGCAGGATTGTGCCACTAAAACATCTCGAGGGGCAACAAAACTTCTTAAGGTGTCTGGCTGCGCGTGACTAAGCTGATTGCCAGCATGTTTCCTGACCTCTCTTTCCGGCTCGTATCTTTTTCCTGTGTACTGGGGGCATTGATTTCTTCTTGGGATGAGTTCAGACTTTTGTTTAACAAATTTCCTGTTGTTGTGAGGATCAGAGCATGGGTGGTGCTCAGTTTCTCCAGTGTTCTTCCTGTGGTGTGTTACCGGGCTTTGGGGCTTTTGCTGCAAGTCTGAATCTTGCTGACATTTGTTGCAAAGTATTTAATAGCCAGTCATGACATGTGGAGCCCTTCAGGGCTCAGTAGCTATAGTGCAGATATCTTAGACTTGAGTAAACAGAACTCTTAAGTGGGATGCCTCTATACCAGGTTTGAAAGTTGTGGGATGCTTGATCTCTGATATATAGGATTGGGACAGCTGTGATTCTAGCTCCTCTGCTAGAAATCAAAAAAGACAATTTCTGCTTATTTGATTCTGGCATGAACAACCTAAAAAAAAAAAAAAAAAAAAGGCAAAAAAAAAAAAGCAACGAAAACAAAACCACCAAACCCACCCACCCAAACAAACAAACAAACAAATCCCTGGCAAGCAAATGGGACAGACTAAGATCTTGCCTCCACCCCTGCTGCAAGTGGAGGGTGAGGTTGGTGGCGTGGGTGTGAGGAGCGGTTTGGGTTGTACCAGAACCTGGTGTTGTGTGCATGTTCTCTTCATCCCCTCATACTGCCTGGCCCTAAACGGCTCTGCCCCAGAGGCAAGACCTTCCCTGGCACAGCCCATCTGAGCCTTGGTAACTCCGTGCTTACATGCCAAAGCTGTGCTCACCTAGTGTAGACAGGCTAGCTCTACCTAAACCAGGACCTGCAGCTCCAGCAGCACAGCAATAGCTGGCCTTCACCTGGTCAGAAATTACCAAATACTGTCTAAAAGCAAACCTGCATTTTGAAAGGAATATATAGTACAATCTCACTGAAAATCATCAAATTCAGAACTGAGATGCAAGATAGCATTCTAAAGATTAACTGGAAATGGGGGGTGGGGGAAAGCCTGCGTGTCCTGTAGCATTAGAATGAAAATACAGAATAGATGGAGGGGAAGTAGGCCATGATTAATTTACCAGGATGCTCTAGCTCTCCTTTCACTCCACTACAGTAATAACTAAATGAAAATCCAGATCATGCCTGAGCACATAAAGAAATAAACAGTCCCTCTGTATTTCAGAGAAGAATGAATTTCACGTTGCTGTGGTTTCAGTGGCTCCTCAGTTTACTTGGAGGGGGTCTGTATCAGAATAGTACGTTCCTTAAAGGTGAACTAAACTTGTTTTTGTTTTGCAATGACATACTTCTACATCATCAATGCACTAAGCAAGACACTTCGTAAACTTTTCTTGTAGTACCATTTTATAATGACAAAATCAGGCTAATGAAATTTAGAAGGTCATGAGGTACTGCCCATAACTTTGGGGGTTAATTCCCTGGTTCCTCTGAAAGGATTGTTAACCTGATGCTGGAGAATTCTATTGCCTCAAGTACTGCCCCATCTGAGAGATCACTTAAAAACTATGGCTCTCTGGGGATGAGGAGTAGTATCTTGCACACTTCTAGCACTGTTTATTAATATGAAAGCTTATGGAAAAATCAGATTTGGAAAAGATATACGTTTTCTGTGCTACTAGAAATCCAGCAATTTTATTAAGAATTTTAATCCTTTCTGCTACAGATCTCCCATCCCTTTCCTCGTGCTTTGCTGTAGGCTGTCTGTACAAAACTGGTGGAATTTGTGTGAAAATCCGAGCACAGGCCTTTGCACAGGCCTGATGGGCTGTTGATCATTTTTAGATCTGATTTTAAAATCTTGTGTAGAGTACTTAATAGAAGGAATTTTATAAACAGATGAATTATTATTTTTTTTAAGTTGTGATTTTTTTTGAAACTATACATGAAGCCATTCCCCAGCACACTTAAGTGCTCCACATTGCATTGCTTCTATCGGGCCACGTTCCTGTTGTTCAGATTGCCTGCACTTACGTGTGTGTGCTTTCATCCCTGTGATGGATGATCTTATTCTGTGCAGCTAAAGTTTTTGGGAAATCAGTCTGTTTCAGCAAATTCAACAAGGTAGGAAAGGAAGAATCTGCACTTGTCACTGCAACTCTCACATGTGAGGGGAGTAAATTCATTTAACCTTTTAAGAGACAAGCTTAGGCTTTCTCCCCTAGATTCCTCTTAAATGGATCATTTAACTTGCTTCCTCACTGTATGCTTCAGCAACTATGAAAGACTAGAATATTTTTTTTTAAATGCAGCAAGGCTTGAGCATCTCATAACCCTCTTACCACTTTTCCCAAGTGACATGTGCATCTGCAGCTTCTTGGAAAAGAAAACTGTAAGAAAGATATATTCAGTGTAACTTGATTAGAAAGTCCATTGCTGGCTGACTGGAGCACTAGCGAAGGATCTCTGTGCCAGTTTGTCTTCATAGTCAGTAACCTTTTGCAGCAACATGCTCATTTATTCACAGACTGTGTACCTCTGGCATAGACTCTTTTTTTCAACCAGCGGATCTTGCAATCTATTTCACAACCACCCTTGTCTCCCATATGCGTTGCTTGCCAACTGTAATTAATGGACTGAGTTTTATAGACAATGCAAAAGCATGTTCTCTATATATGTCCTAATTCTGGCAACAGCGGCATGACCCAGGCCTCACCAAGAGCTGTATTCTGTATGAAGTCCTGGTATGCATGTGTGTATTGAGCAGGCTGTTGAGATGGCTGTTGGAAACTTATCTCTAAAGCTTCGCTGCAAGCCAGAATATTGTGAAACTTGGCATACTTCTTTTGGAGTGGATGCAGTTCATTTAGTCAAATTTGGGTCTGTCTCCTGCTCTCTTTTTATAGCCCAGGTTCCCTTGGGTAGAGGGAAGTACCTAATTGCAAATCTGTCTTGCCAAGTACTTGGCAACTATAGCTTCCCCCCACAATGGAGTTTGTCTCTAAAGCAGATAACATCCATTTGGAATAACCTGACACTTCAGGCTAGCAAAAGGTAAAGAGTTTTGAAGAATAGTTTAGAGATTAAACTCAAGTATTTGTAACACACTTATTCATTTCTAGGCATTGTGCATTCAATACTTTCACACATCATTAGTTGAAAAGAGTGTCCTGTAACAATATTAACTCTGTATTTTTCACCTCCTCTTGTGTTTTCATCCTTGCCTGCTATTGGTTTAATGTGGCATTTTAGGATCTTTGGCTCAATAATCAGGTTATGAAAACATTTTGTAGCTATGTAGCACACAAATATATATATATATATTTAATTTTCAAGAAATTTACATGCTTTATTTGAATCAACTAGATTGCTAGAGTTTGAGAAGTACTTTTATGGCCTTGTGTACATTACAGAAATCTGGCATCTGAGTCAGTGTTTGCAGTATGCGCATACCAAGGCGCACATATCAGAAGAGCAGAGGTACCAGCAGAGTTACGGGCCTGCAGTTGCTGCTGGTCAGTCCTGTAAATCTGCAGCACTGCAGACTCAGCACCGGCCCCACTTGAGCAGAAACCTAAACATCTGTTTAACTTTAGGCATGTGCTTAAGCTGCTTTGACATGAGCTGCTAAGTAAGGGGGGTGATCTTGTTTTTAATCACTATTCTGAGTGCTTTATTTCACAAGGTTGTTCTTAGGAAGCACTTTTCAAGCAGGATGGAGTTTGTTCCCTAACTTCAGCCTGCCTTCGCATAGCGGGGCAAGATGTAGGCATGCAGTCCCAAACTTTCTCTCTTCCTTTTCTTTCTTTCCATAGGCTAGGTTTGCGGGGGGGGGGGGGGGGGGGGGGGGGGGGGCGGGGAAAGCCGTGGGTGCCCTGGCCTAAAAGGGAGCTGTAGCTTGTTCATGTAAGTCTATAATCTGGACAAGCAAGCAACGGGGACTGCAGGGCTGCTGGGTGCACACCCGCTCCAGCATACAGATAGCCTACAAAATGCTTAGTGCTCGTCTTTCACTTTCAGGCAATGTAGTGCTTTCAGTAATATTTGAGTGTGTAGGCTGACCAGTATTCATGCAATTACCTGAGAGACTCTGGCTGTGAAAATTTGCAGTAGGCTTGTTCCATCTTACTCCTCCAAGCTATGAAAACAAATATGTCTTCCTTTTGGATGGAATTCCATTCTCATTTGATTTTGTTGCTACTCCTCCTGTGTTTCCATCTCATCTATTTTCATCTGGCAGCTGCCCAGAAGATAATAGCCTGCCCAGACTATTTCTGTACTCATGCTGGTTATTAGCTGCAATAGTCTGTGTAAATATATTCTATATATTATGCCATAATAAAGTTTTGAATTAAAATCTCAGTTGTCCGAACTCTTATGATAGCAAGATCAAAGAGAATCTTTTGAGAAGGATTGTGCCTGAAAATGCTTGGAGGAAATTACATTCTTGCCCTGATACTGATGTGATACCTGAAAAGCTACTGGCAAAATGGCACTGATCTGAAGCCTTTCGGTTGAGCTCTGTTCTCCCAGACAGTGGAAACTGTTGCTTTGTTCCACCAAAATGAAGGAACTCAACTTGGAGGACTCTGACTCTGGTCACCAGCAAGTTTTGGGAGAGTTGTTAAAGATCCCTCCTGTGCTTATGTCTGGTGTACTTAATTACAGTTTGACAAACTCATTTCTGGGAAGGAGAATGTGGAAGTCAAAGGGAGGCGGGGCATAGAAACAGTTTTTGCTTAATGCTATCAGAAAGACTTATTTCTGAACTGGGGGAAATAAGGCTTAACAACAAATGATATGTTTCTCTTAACTATGTGGAGCAGTTCAAGAAAAAAAGTCAGGCCAGTGTAAGGAGCAGACCAACAGGAACATCTTCCTCCATTGGAGCGGGGGGATGTTAATGACTCGTTGCAGCTTGTTTGATGGGAATTGGAATTTATTGTGGTATCTGGTAGCATCCATCTTTCAGTTCTTTGTCTGTTTTGATAAGGAAAAAATCCTCTGCTGCTGTATCCAACTTGGTTCCTCCTGATAAATAAGCTGCATATCTTTAAAAGCCATCTATTACCCTCTGTTTGTCAGTTTTATAAACTGGAAAAGATTAGTGGGAAGAGAAAGGGAGGGTTCGTGCTTGCGCTGTGTGCAGGGCCTGATGGCGTCGGGGAGGCGGCCGGCTGCTCCCGCTGAGCCAGGGGCCGGGTGGGCAGAGGGGATGCCCCACTGGGGCACCTCCTTGTCGTGGCCGCAGCACCTGCAGCTCCTGCCCCCAAACCCTGTGTGGCCCCAGGCACGAGGGAACGCCCGCGCACAACGCTGTGATGTTCTCCAGGTCTGGGTGGCCGCTGGAGCTGATTATTTGGACCAACGTTAACTGCTGGAATGATTTCTCCTGCTGGGTTGTAAGGGGTGCCCTGGAAGAGCTGCCCTCCTGGTAACCACCACCCTGACATCCTGTGGCTGGCAGTGCTGCTCCTCTGCATCCACAGCTCCCTTGCTCGGTCACACGGGACACTTTAAACTGTGCCAGCTGCAGTGCTTTTTGGACCACGAGTTGCCCCTGCCCCAAACACTGAAACTCGCAGGGGTAGCTTAGCACTCAGTCATCCCAGGGCACCGCTGAGCAGAGTTGTCCTGTTCTGAGAGGTGAGCATTCCCCTCTCACCATCTGTAATGATTGCAGGTGTTTCTTGTGCTACCTGAGTTTTTCTTCTGACCTCTTATTTAATGTTGTCCTAGTTTTTACAGAAGCCTTTCTCATATTTTCCAGTAAATAACGAGGAGGAATTATTTTCCAAACTCCAGTTTGTTGCCCTGGAAGATACAAAATAGACCTGCTGGGATTAACCCAAACAACGTGCAGTCGGCTGAATCACAGCACTGAATTTCTCCCTTGGATATTCTGAGACTTCTTTGAATGTTGCAGATTAGCATTTCACTTAGGCTGGTACTAGCAATAGGGGATGAGTGACGTTAATATTTGAAAGTTGTGTGGTAAACCTAATGTTCAGGCTTGCACGCCAAAGCTTAGCATGTACTGAGGCACTTAAAACTGACATGTAGATGTTGTAGCTACAATTTAAATGTGTGGTATGTCTCGGCATTTCATGGCCCTGATAGACAAATGTTACAGGGTTAAAACAGTGATTTGTAAGCACAGTGGCGTGGCTGCCTCTTTTAAATAGTTAGTACATGACAGAACAAAACAATACCAGCTCACAAACTGTGACTATGGTCAGTCAGCACTTGAAAAATAATTGGTTTGGTAGAGCAATTTTTTTTTTTTTTTTTAACCTCAAATTGTACTGGGAGGCCGTAAGCAGAGTGAAGCATGTCCAGATTACACTCTCATCTCCAAGGATCGATATAGAGTCCTAAACATGGTGTGAGAGCGGGAGCTGTGTGGTTCAGCAGCAGTCAGTTGAAGTGGCACAGTAGAGTCCTACCAAACTCCTTAGAATCCAAAATTGCTAGAAACAGTAGGTTTTATAAATCAGTTTTATGTGCTTTATGAAATTTGTAGGTGATGAATCTTCATGAGAGTATTTCAAAGACAAGCCCTGGATTAAGTCTCACTGTACAAGCTCTGAAAGAGGGCCAGGGAATGCAGTTCTGGAGCACTGTTGGTCCAGTATATTTGCATCCATGCCAAGAATAATTTACCAGGGATTCTGCAGTCCTTGTTTTGCTGGCTGTTAGGAGATTTACCATATCTAAGTCATAATGCATCAAAAGAATCAAATAATTGATTTTTAGCAAATGAAAAGCCTAGCAATCAGGAGGTAACTCGAACCTCTCCCAGAATGGGCTGCTTGTAAGTGGATATTCCAGAATACTGTGACTTTTAGAGACAACTGGAGTAAATACCTATCAGTTCAAACTACACAGTTTTTTCACGAAGCAACTGCAATGATTGTGACTTGAGTCACAGAGCTAGTTGCAAGCAGACCCGCAATGGAAAACATATGCCAGGCTGCAGGTGCAAAGGATCCTGGCAGGCGGTAATTGCTTGCCTGTAAGCTGCGTGCAGGACAATTCTGGGCCGTGGTGAATTGTCCATGGTAAACTACCCTAGTTCAAGTCGTTAAAACAAAGTACTAAAGGAACAAAGATATCCAGGATCTGACTTTTGTACCCCGTTGCAGTAAGTCAGCTATCCTAATCCCCTTACTTCTGGGATGTGGAAGGAGCCCCACGAGTAGCTAAGGCAGCCCGTGGGAGTGGGCTGGCAATCAGAAGGGAGAATAACATTATGGGGAGTTTTGAAAGCAACCTTGAAACTAATTTTATGGCTGAATTATGAATCTGGTGAAGGAAAAAAAAGTTGATTTGTTTCTAGCAGCAAGAAAAAGGCTGGCTGTAGCATTTTGTGTCCTCTGAGTCTGGTGTTACTGTCTCACCTCAGCACTTTCCTCTAGTGTAAGACAGACAAGTGTGTAGACACGTCATAGAAATTTCAGCAGAAGTTGGGCTTCCTCTTTCATTTGAAATCGATATTCCCAGATCAGATAAGACTACAGACCAGAAAAATTAAATGCTACAGAGAACTCTAGAATTTCTTACCTACATTGCCAAGTCCAAGTTGAGAGGTTTTGATAGGAAACTGAGATCTTTGAAAGAAGCAAATGGACAGTAGAACAGAAGCAAGACTTGAGAGTGGACTCATAGGACAACTGGAAATTGAAATAGTTGGTTTGCACATAACACACAGTAACGTTCAAAGCAGCAAAAGAATCATTAAAGACAAATACCTTACAGCAACACAGAGTGCAGGAATCTGATCCTCTGGTAGGATTTATTGGGAGAGGTGGTGAGAAGAAGCAGGAATGGAAAATATGAGAGAGATTTTATCAATCAGCTGCCTCTGGCATTCACTAAACCAGATTACATAAACTTTCTTCATTAAAAGTTAATTTTCTTCAAATATTCCAATTGTTAGGCTACATCCTTATCTCTCCACATCAAGAAGTAAAACTAATTATGCATTATTTCTTACAAGGAGTTTGTTTATGCCATATAAAAGAAATTGATCAAATGGATACCTTAGGTAAAACACTTCTTAGCACTAGTATTTTTGAAATGAAGGTATAACTAGGGCAGAGATTAAAATCTAACTCTTCTGAAAATCATGGAAGAATTTTATGCAAGAAAGCAAATAACATGTAACAAAACCACCCTCTTCCCTGCCATATCCCTTCAGGAGGATTTAAGTCTTTCCAGCAATTGAATAAACAATACTCTGGGGATACTCAGGAATGCTTATAGTGGTTAGTTTTTAACGTGATACAATAAAATACGCTATAGGGATAATATCCTTGCAGAGCCAAAGGACGTGAAAGTAAAAAGGGCTGAGTCATGGAGAGGCAGCATTAAGTATGCAACAAGCACATTTAAAAATCCTTTGTTATCTGACTTATGCTGTACCTTCCTGATGCAAAATACCCAGTTTACAGGACCCACACCTCAGTGGTACCAGAAATTTTTTGTTACTAGAGTAACAGGACTCTATATGCTGGCCTTCGTAAGCGTATGATCAAAGGGACTATCCATTTTCCACCCACTTTGTGCAGGCTGCCAATTTAAATATTTAGTACCCCTTGAACTGGCCAGCCAGGAACACAGCAGCAGAAAGGATTATGAACCACATATGTACTGCCACTGACCTGGTACACGTTCTGTGTTCTGGAAAAGGTACAAGAGGAACTTGAAGTGAACATCCTGTGGCTACATTAATAGAAAAATTCACTATGTGCTTTAAAAAAAAAAAAGTACCACGCCCCCCCCAACAAACAAACAAACAAATTTACAACTATGCTGCAGGAAGAACATTGCTTGAATAACGTCTCAGAGAATTGTCCTTGCTATAAGCCTACCAATTGAGATATATGGTTTCATTATAGTATAGGAATTCATGAAGCCATTAAGTATTAAATTCTTTTAAAATGCTGATGTTCTATTAAGTGCATTCGGTTGTTAGTAATTTTCTCCCAATACCCAAAAGTGTCTTTGAAATGTGGTGATAAATTGAACAAATGGGAGAAAACTGGGTTTTTTACTTCTGTTGTCTGGTGTGCTCTGCCTTCAGGAGGTAGGAAAATTTCAGGTGTGCTCTGCTAAATGCAAACGCTTTGTTTTACTTATGTCATCTAGTTCAGAATAGGAACAGCAAATGTTTGAGGCAAGCACTAAAGAATTTTTATTTTTTTTTTTTGTAGTTTGTTGACTAGTAGAATGTAATGGTCAGAAAGATGCCAGGAAAATAAATAATCTTTTTAAAGAAATATTTTTCTGCTTGGCAGTTATATCCAAAATAAGATGTTTCACTGTAGCCAGAACAGATTACAAAGCCCACCATGAGTCTGGTGTGTGTTTTATTCCTGTAAAACCACAATGCACTGGTTGCTAGATCACCTGTGTCAGAGGCACCCTGGAATGAAAAATCTCCTTCGTGTTCTACCTTAAAGTCCAATGTAGCTCCTGACCAGAGAAACTTGGCTGGATAGAGGGCAGTTATGGAAACACTTTAGGATCCCATCACACCTGGTGGCCTCAAGAGGCCACTCAAGGATTCTGGGGAGCCTTTTGCACCTGCACAGGAAGTCCTGGCTATGTATTGGTTCCACATTGCTTTTACTTTCTGGAGAGCAGAGAATATGTAAACTCTAGACATAGCAAATACATAAAATAAGGAGGATAGTGAATATTATCTGACAAAATATTTATGTCCCACTTATTTTCTTATTCACATAGTATTTTGCCTTAAATAAACCATTAAGTCAATCTCAAAAGTGACAGGAATACAAACTCAATAAAACTTAATGTCATTTATCCCTTATTATAAGTATTATCCAGAAAAACTTTGTTGTTTTGCAGATGTTTCCTCAGGCACTTAATAAGAGGCCCTCCTGTTTCCTACTTATCATTTACAACTAGGAAAAATATTATAAACTTAATATATGCCACTATTTCCTCACCTAGCGTGGCTTGGTACTGAGAGTAAGATAGTCTTCCCTACGCTAGATACACAGATGTATTTAGATTTGCTCCCAGCATTCTGTTCTCAGGATCCTAGGTATCAGTTTATCTTTCCAAGTCCATGCTGCTTTTTGCTGCCGTTTTTGGTTTCTTTCCAATTTATTAATATCCTTGTCAGAGCATGGTGTCCAGAACTTAACAGTGATCCGGCTGCAGCCTCACGGCTGCTGAACATGTGTTGCAGCAATGTAATTTCTGTGCAGGGTTTCTTCTAATTGCAGCTCTGATGGGAAGACATTCACATTGCTTTCCCCACAAAACAAACCTGTCCAGGCCGTAAATAAATAGCTATCTGGAAGAAGGAATAACAATGTGTTCTTCTAGCTTGTTATGGAAAACATTGAGCTTAGAATTGTTCCTTACAGAATTTTATTTACCCTTAATGTTTTGGTAAGAACAAAAACCCATCAGCAATGATTTTCCCTTTTTGGCTATTAAACTTCCGCGGTGGTTAATTGTCACAGTGCCTGCTGCAAGGAGCTGCTCGATGCTGTGGCTAGCAGGAAAGCTTAAAAAGCTGAAGTATTTTAGAAAGTCCACAACAGATAGCTGACATATTTTTGCTTGTTGTCAGCTAGTGCTCTCGTAAGACCACAGACAGCATAAGTGAACGTAGGAGGAAACAATACATCTGCAGACACTGGCAGACAGCATTGCTTGCCAAATTTGGCCACAGTTCCTCTAGATAAATAATTTCTCAGTGATGTGCTGTGTTGAAATTATATAAACAGCAAAAATTACTAAGACCTGGGCCCCAGGGTCTTGTGGGTTTCAAGATTTTCGGCAATTAATATTCTGACATCTGCAAATATTCTTCTCTAGCAGCTGATGCCAGGAACAGAACAACCATCACTTTCTATGTATTCAAGATTTTGCATACATTGAAACAATGTCTCTTCAGCCCCACCCCGGTCAGGACCTTTGCCTGACCTGGTCAAAACCACCAGCTCGTACAAGAAGGCTTACACAAAAGTTATCAAAGCAGCAATCTGTTCTAGAATGGCTCGTAACCACTTTTAGTAACAATTCCATTAGCATTTCAAGAAATGTACATGGAAAACCACTGTATTAAATTTCAGTCTCTAGAACTATCAAGGATTTTAGAGTAACTTCTGCAGAAAATAATGTAACTAATTGTGCACATTGAATGTACAGATTTAGAGGCTGTTAAGGTTGTTTTTCCTACTTAGGACCAGACAATAGCTAGCTTCTAACTCTGTGGTAACACTTCCTTGATAATTAAGATAATTCCACTACGACAGTCATATACACTAGAGCTATCTGAAAAGTTTTTTCTATCACTGAGGAATTTATGTAGGAAACAAATGTGCGCAATTCTTCCCGAACAGAAGCGTCCCACAGGAAAACCTTCCCTGACTAATTTTTATAGAAGCATCTCTAGACAGTATTCTGAAATCATAAAAACAAATCCTTTATTTAACAGATATTCTTTAGAAAAATCAGTTTCCATAACAGAAATCAAACCTATGCATGTAACATGAGACATTCTGAAGGCAATTGTTGAATTTTGACAATTGCCCATGGTACTGAGGAAACATGGGCTACGCAAAATGAAACTGCATTTATTACTATTGCCTAAGTAGGAAAGACCAGACAGGAACAAAAATGTACTTTTAAAGCAGCTATGCTTTTCTTTTGATGATATAACCTCCAGCACCTGGCCCCTCCTCTAGCAACACTCCCAAAGTAATACTGTTCTCTGAAAATAGTCTGAACAACATTAACACACTTTGTTCCATTTTCAATCCCCCATGTACTAATCAGGGACAAAGCAGAGATATGCAAGTATGGAAAAAAAAACCTCTCAAGCAGTTTCTTATTCCACTCATTCCTTGAGGCGAACTTGTAAATTTTAAGGGAATATCTCGAGAATTAAGCATAGAGCTTGGGAAACTCTTTTTCGTTGTAGTTTTTGATCAAAGTTAACTTTCTCGGAGAACAGGTATGCACAGCAATAACCCCTCAGAAGCATCTTAGGATAAGACCACATTTGTGATGCTTATGTAATTTTTACATCTGCAAGTATTTCTTCAAGTAAACTCACATTTGCAGTCCAACTGCACAAGACAAAATTTCAGTAGTTCTGTGCACAGTGTGATGGTATTTCAATGAGCATAATTGTTGAGGGCAACAAGGTAAAGCTACCTCAGAACCCCATTTCTGCATAAATGTATGAAAGCACTAATAGAATATGGTATCTTCTCAGAGTCTCATGCCTTTAAAAAAAGGATGCAGCAAAGCCTCTTTTGCAGTTATTCTTGTTGCAGGGTTTAAGTCTAGTAGCTTATCAAGTAGGTCATAGGCTTCATCAGGAACCTGATCCCATCCTTTCATGTCTGTTGCCTTCATTT
The DNA here is from genome assembly GCA_009806455.1 of Tetrax tetrax. NCBI lineage: Eukaryota > Metazoa > Chordata > Aves > Otidiformes > Otididae > Tetrax > Tetrax tetrax. Next base: position 164,068 of record WHYT01015853.1, read on the forward strand.
CCAAAGCACCATCACCTTCCTGAATGCTCCTTACGTGTTGAATTTGTTTTCCCAGTGTCTCAGGAGCACATGGTTTGTCTACTGCGACTGGCAAAGCTGAGTCATTTACAGACTTGCCGGGCACTTCACCCTGGGATCTCCTACAGCTGCTATTTGTTCCTCTCAGCTTCTCACAGAGGGTTCTTAAGTTTTGTGCTGGAACAACTTGGGTACACAGAACTGACTTACCTAGGAAAAAAGTTCAGGGTAAGTGACATTTTATTGTATTTTTATATGCAACTACACCTTCTAAGTTTGTTTCAGAGAAACTCCATGTCTTGAAGTGTAACCAGCATTAAAAAACCAAAACAAAACACCAACCTGTGAAAAAGCCAACTCCAACCCCCCCACTGCTCCAAAGCAGCCATGTTTTACGGCAATAGCCCCAGCACGTCAGACGGATAATAGTCTCAGTTCTACTCAGAACAAAGCTGTTTGCCTTTGTTCATGAATTCATGTAGTCACAGGTTGTCACCCACCCCACACACCATTTTTTTGCATTTCATTGTCATTTTAACAGAACTGAAGAAAATTAGATACCTTTATTTTTACACCTCTCTCTGAAGAATGAAAATTGATGCTGTCAATTACACTTCCAGGTAGCAAGTGCTGCAGCATTTGGCTTGCAAACAATTTAGGGAATGGTTACTCTAGTTTTCTGTGTGTTTTGTGGTGAGTAGTGGTTTTGATTTTTTTTTAAACAGGCAGTCTATTGGGTTTTGGGTTTTTTACTAGCTCTTCTTGATGAGCTGAAAAAAAGCTAGGTTTACATCATCTAAATATTAAGTCATATTGACTTAAGCCTCCAGGGCAAATCTTGTAGGAATAGAAACACTGCCTCAGGAATTCTAACCAAATGCCAGGAGAAAACACGTAGTTGGCATATTTCACCTCAAATGGCCCTGACTTAGTGAAAGAAGACAGGATGGGAAACCTATGGCAATATATGAATTATAAATGATAGAACAATACAAAACTTCCTTAAAACTCTGTATATATAGATTAGTACTTTCAGTGTTTTACATGCAAGAAGTATGATTTACCTCCAAAATTACTCCCAAAGTTAAAAACATATATTAAAGAAAAATCAGATTGTAAGTCACTGCATTAAATAGCAGACCAAGCATGTATTTTCCCCTTTTCCCCATAATTAAGATTTGCATACCAAAAGTTTTAGCAGCCTGAATGGTTTCTCTGGATCCACGAACTGTCATGATTTGTGCCAAAGCAGTTAAATCATCACTTGCTTTGTAAAATGGATACCGTCCACTAAGCAGAGAAAGGAATACGATTCCTGCAGACCACATGTCAATTGCTGCAATTGAAAGCAAACTTAGTAATAACTAAAGTCAGGATTTCATCACAAACAAAATCACAACCTTCTTTAAAAAGTAACTACAACCTGCAAAGTTTCTATCAGAACAGTTTGTATTCTGAAATACTGACTTTGGTCACATGGATAACACTTCAGCAAACAGTGGAAATTACTATAATTAGATTGAAGAATAATTTCCTGCTTTGATGCAGATGGAGTGCTTAAGCTTTTCCATAGAATTTTTCATATGAGTAATTCCATTAACTTGATAAACTTGAAATGTACTAAACCAATGTTTTAGGTTGTCTTACTCAAGGAGATGAGAGGGGGTAAAAAACTGGCTAGTTCTGATACTTAGGTTTCCTTCATATGAAGAAAATCTTTAAATAACGATCGTAAATTAAAAATAATTCACACATTAACGCAAATCTTAATTTTTCTGGGACTGAGATTGCCACATTTAGTAAGATAAATTTTTAGTACTGCCTATGAACTTTGTTCCTCTCTAATATGAAATCATTTGACAAGACAGCCAGTTTAAGAACTGTAATACAAGCTATTCATCACTTTCATCGTGTTATGAAGAGTACAGAGAGTACGCTGGGGATAGACGCCAAAGCAGGATGGAAACTTTCAGTATTAAAGTTATGAGAATACCTGTCTGCCATAATTTTTTGGCTCACTAAGGTGCACGTTTTGAGAGAAAAAAAGTGAAAGGAGAGAGTTTGAAGGATTCTCAAACTCTAAAGAGAAAAATTAACAGTTGAGAAATAAAGCCATAGTTATTCTACTTCTCTTAAAAAAAAAAAGAAAAAAAAAGTCGTAAAATAGGCAGTAACTAATTTGGACCTTTTAGTTAAAAACGCTATTAGCACAGGACTTTGCAGGGGAAAAAAAAAGTATTAAGTTGACTTCATTTGCAAAACCAGATTTTACGTCTTTTACTAAAAAAATAAAAATCCAAGTTAATCATTTGGCACAATGTACAGCAGAAAAATTTTGTATCTTCTTCGTGGGTCCTGTAAAAAAGTTTTAGTATGACTGTATTACCGTTGCAAAGACCATGCTATCTGTTCGAGGTGGTGTGCATCTCCCCAAGTATGTGGTTGGGAAAGCTGGAGTCATAAAGGTCAAGATCTTTAAAGATGGTGAATTAGAATCATAAATCGTTAGGGTTGGAAGAGACCTTCAAAGGTCATCCAGTCCAACCCACCTGCAAGGAGCAGGGACATCTCCAACCAGATCAGGTTGCTCAGAGCCCCGTCCAACATGGCCTTGAATCTTGAACCCCAGGGATGGGGCATCCACCACCTCTCTGGGCAGGCTTTTCCAGTGTTCCACCACCCTCATTGTAAAACAACTTCTTCCTTATGTCTAATCTAAGTCTACCCTCTTTTGGTTTAAAACCATTACCCCGTGTCCTATCACAACAGGCCTTGCTAAAAAGTTTGCCTACATCTTCCTTATAAGCCCCCATCAGCAGACTGCAAGACCCTGTGCAATGACATCAAAATCATGATTCCTCTCTATGCCTTTGTCTAGTGTTATCCAACTAGTGAGGCAGACCGGAGAAAGGGGAGCAGAGGAACAAAGTTAAAGTGTAACTGGACCTGTATAACATCAAGTTGGGAGTTTAGTTTGCATTCCCTGCACTGTGAACCTGGGTCAGATGCACTGGTTTTGGATAGAGTCAGCTGGATCCAGCTGGTAACTTGGTCTGAGCACAGAGACCAGAACTAGTCACAAGACTGGCAGGAATACAAGGAGGTGACTACAGCAGTCCCAGATGGAAGTGGACGAGAAGATTTGTTAGTTCAAATACAATACAATCTCACAAATACTAGTATTAGTCTACCCAGTTCTAATTAAGGCCTTTGTTGACATACTACTGGAGCTCGGCACCACTGACTCAGGACTTTCAGGGCTGTCTGTGCCACACCCAAGGGTTTCCAGATTTACCCATATTTTCTGTAATCCTGCTCTCCATTACCCTAGAGAACAGAAAACTGTCTGAAAGCATATTTAACAGTAGCCTGTGTCCAAGACTTCCTAGGTATGTCTTCTTTCTGCCTAAATTCTGTCTAGACAGATTCAGAGATTGTCTAAACTTGTCCTGGATTTCTGGATGTCTCCTAGCCCATAAAGCTGGCTGTTACAGCACAGGCACAGTAGCTCCAAACAGGCTGCCATACCTCTTGAAATCCCACAGCACAGATGTTGTTTTAAATGACATTAAGCTATCTAAGGACATGCTGATCAAATGTATTAAGTCTGTTCTGAGTGTATATACACACTTAAGTACTGAAGATTGACAATTTTCTCAAAATCTCTTTTTCAGGAAAAAAAAGTGGCTACAACTTGTTATTTTAAATCAAATTTTTCTGTATAAAAAGTCAAAACTCCTGGTCACACGCCAAATGTTTAACAGGTAACTTTGCTTTTATTAGTTCTCCATTCTCCAGGTAGGCACAACCTCTCCCATCCCACTTGCATCAGCGAATGTATTAACCATCCTTCCTCTCTGCCCTGATATTTACCCAGAATACTGAAACTTATTAACTTGATAGGTTTTTTTAACCCTGAGAAATTAAAAATTTAGTACGAAAAAATCGTGACATTTACAGACTAGCTATTTAAAGCACCAGTATTAACCAACACTTTCTAAAATACGCTTGCAATTATGCCATTAACTCTGCCTGCTATGACAGCAAACTATATGTGAAAATCTGTCTAGAAAAGTCTAAAGTATGTCCTCTCCTCAAAATTTATTCAAGATTTTACTTGAATAAATAAGCCAAGAAACTTGTTAAAAATTACAGCTTTGTTTTCTTTTAAAACGCACTGTATTCAACTCCTGCTTATGGCACTACCCTCAAATGAATAAAGATATATTCAAGTTTCAAACAAAGGAAAAATATTCTTAAATTGTTTTTACTCTGAATAATGAACTTTAGTTAAAGTCAGGAAATGCTTGATAAGTGTTAGAAGGGATGCTAAAATGAATTTCATGTATAAACAAAAACCCTCCTGTAAAAAAACCCAAACCTTATATGCATAAATGAGAAGGATCAAAATGTGAAAAAGGTTTTAGTTTGTCTGTTGTGCAGTACCTGTGGTCTGAGTGGGGCACTTTGTTAATACTTCTGGTGCTCTGAATCCTGGTGTTCCAGCCCTGGGAGCAACTTGCTGACATCTTGTAATGACAGAAAAACATTTTTAGAATATAAAAATTATAATAACACTTAGTATTATTTTTAGAATATACTTGTGTAAGATGTGTAAACAGTCTAACTCTCTTATTCAAGTTTTACAGAAGTTTGAAGCATCTTGTAATTATCTAGCATGAAATTATTACATTGCATAAGATAATAGCCTTATTATATTATGTATTATATTATTATATTTGTATTGTGTTATCTTGCATAAGGTAATACCACAGAAATACTTATTGCATACTTCACTCACAATGACCTTTTTTTAGTGTCATTCAACAGCAGCATCATTTTTGCTAAAGGCTTATTTTCATAGGAAACTTTAATGTTGAGATAATTAACCAAAGGCAAAAAATGCACCGGATTCTTGAATGTGGATACTCTGGCTTTGTATTAGTCCACAGCAAACTAAGGTTCACTGTTTCTGAGTGTTGACAGTAATTTCCTTTTTGTTAGATTAGCTAAAAGGGGTGAGATGATCATTATTTAAAAAAAAAAAAAAAACAAACAAATCACCACCACAACTTTCCAGAGCTTTCTTATATGGCTTAAAGTGCCTTCCTTCTATGGGCCACGTCTCTTTTGAGTGTGGTAAATTCCACATACTTCTGAAATGAAGTTGGTATCACCATATTTTGACAGTCTAGGAAGAGAGAGACCCCACCGTTTCATGACTGTGCCTAGTAAGGAGAATTCTCCGCATTAATCTGTGCTCCGTAATGTGTGGATAAAAGGCACTAGTAGGTCATAACCAAAACTAACTGCAGAGGGATGGAGCTGAACTGAGTTATTAAGATTCTCTAACCTGTCTATTATTAAACCTTAAACATTATTTTAAAATGAACAAATACAAACCAGCCATGTTTCCTTTTATTCTACATTTCATGATTCCCAGAATCCAAACTATTGGCATTATTTAGGCATCTTAGATAACTACTAATGACAGACTGGTTGTCTTCTCTAAGTGTTGTAATTAAATCAAGTGATTTTCCACAACACATGAACGTGGATAATTAAATATAACAAAAAAAAAATCATTAACAGTGAGTCTCTCTTGCTGCAGATAGCAGTGAATGCATTATTCCATTAATTCCATGAACTATTCTTGTTTAAAAAGAACATATTCAGTGTTTTAACAGTTGCACAGATCAAATGCTATCTTTCACCTCCTAAATCAGCTATCTAGTAAATCTAAGTTCCTGACCTTGCTTGACAGTATAGCAGGCAATTTTACAACATTATCAAAGCAAATTACCTTGAAAGGCAAACACTGCAAACTCTGTCCGTTGCATAACAGTCACAGGTCAAGTTTGAGGGACAACCACTGGCAGCTTTCCTGGCTGCCCCATTGCTCACTGTTTTGGTAGAAATAATCTTCTTCTTTGTTACTAATTTCCTAGATGAAACATCTATGATCTTTGATTGTTTTATGAGCTGCAATGTAGATATTTTAGAGAAAATTACATATTGAAGAAGGTTCCCTTTACATACAAATAGGCCAGTTCCTAAAAATACTAAGACTGAAGAGCTGTTCATGAGCAAGAAACTGCAATTTTAGACAGAAGACAGCAAACCTTTTTAACAATATCACAAGATCTATAAAACAGACACTGGAGCTTTTTGAACATCCTGATTTCCTCCCCTTCTCTTTAGGAAAACATTCTCCAGTGTTTACTATAAAACAATATACATTAGATATTCTGAAGCTACAAGACAAATATTTTTCAAGTCAGTATAAAGTTTCAAGAATTCTTTTGGTTAAAAATGCATATGACGTGCCACAGCAAGACTCGGTCACTAACTCTAATTCTGCAATAAGATGATCACTGTTGGCCAAACCTCTAATTTAGTTGGGGGTTCCCCCCTTGTCATATTAAATATTAATTACAAAAAGTATAGAATATTTATTACAAGTTTTCTCTCCAGCTTCAACTGAAAAAAAAAAAAAATTCACAAGCTAAGTATATCTTAGTTTGTGACACACACAGATACATGAATAGAAAAAATGATTAATTTAGCATGCAAACAAGATTAGCTAGAGACAGAGCTACATAACTAGCTCTTTAAGAGTTTCAAAAAGGACAGAAATAATAATGAAAAATTCTTCGAGCCTTTCAGCAAAGACACGGTTAATCTGCTCAAAAACTGTTCGTTCCATAGCATCCTGGAGTAGAGTCCAGTCTTACAGAACAACCAGTTCTATAATTTTTCCAATATGTTACAGATTGCTCTTACTGATGAGTCATACTTCTTACTTTTGTACTCGAGTTCTCCTGGTATGTGGAACTATAGACATTGAAATTCCTCTCTCCAAAGACAGAGCGCTGGACAGAGTGGTGCACAGAATCCTCCTACAATACCAACAAAAAGGACAATAAGGATCCTATCTGACACACAGTCAGCTGGATACTGACAGTTTAAAAAAAAAAAGGTGTGAAGTGACATAAAACAAGAACAGCTGCATGGTAAGTCATTTTCAGGCATCAGTTTACTCTGGATGAAGAAAACACCGTCTAGACAGAACAGTGAACATGCTTACAAAAGGAATTACACCTCAGAAGTGCCCCGAGACAATCTGAATGTCATCTGTACTGTATTTGTTATGCAACTAAGTAACTAAACATAGATGAATAATTATTGGTTTGGGGAGGAGTGTGACAGTATATGTCACTTAAAAAAAAAAAATTAAGGCTGTCTAAATAGTAACCATGCTAGGGTTTTGTACAGCCCACAGACTGTATTATAGCTAATAGATAGCAAATAATGCCAGTAGGGTTATGTAAAATTAGCCACTTCAATATGAAAGCTGTGATCCTGTGCATCACACCAGCACCCTGCAAGATACACACGCACAACTTTTCTTCAAGTGTTACATCTCCCCCTGTTGGAGGAATGAATACATTAAACATACAGCAATATTAATGAAAGAGACTGATAACCTTTCCTCCTCTTCCTTGATTAATCTGTATTTTTGAAAGTGAGCTGGATCTTTTATCAGCTGCTTTTGAGGCTGACTGTTGAGCTATCTGTTTAGGTGCTCTGACACTGACAGAAACCCCATTTCCCAAGGCTATGGTGGGATTATTTTGCAAGCGACTTTCCTGCTGGTCTTCAGAGTGAGCAGTTTTGAGAAGTTCAATTTTCGTATCAGGGGTTCCTTGTGCCAAGCCAAAATCTACCAAGGCATACCTGAAAGACACGAATTTAGAATCAGGAGTCACAAAATATCCATCAATCAGTTCAATTTACTATTAATTACATTGTTAATTACATAATTTACTCGATATGTTGCTTATCTGTACTGTTGCCAGCATTACAGTCCTATTTTCCTCTCTCTTCTCCTCTTATCTTACCTATCCCCTCAATGTTTTTACTCTATACCCATCTTACATCATTGTTTCTTATTTCAGAATCTTCTCAAGTGAATGCTCTCTCCAAGGGTGTTTAAAAAATGTTCCCAGCAACTCCTTTCTGCAGTTCTTCTAGTCCTAGAGCTCTGAAGCTTCAGCCAACAGTCAAGTATAACTGACTTGACCCTTGCAGGATTCCCATGGGCAGAGGCATAAATGTAGCAGTGAAGACAGAGAAGACTAACAACGCTGAGAGTTTTGCCAGAGTTCAAGAAATACTACTGGAATTTACTTCAGTCTTCAAACAGGTAAGACTACATTAGTTCACATTTCCGATCTATCTTTAAGAGAATTAATTTTTGCTGCAACCAGTACAGAGACAATCCAGCTGTCTCTGGGTCTCAGACAAACTCAACTTCATGGACTACACAGCCAAGTAGAGATTAAGTCTCAAACAAATGCAAATACAATACAAAAACAATACAAATTCATTTTAACAGATTAAAAAAAAAAATCAGTATTTCTCAAATTTTTAAACTTGTGGTTTGGGAAAATACAATCAAATCTCCCCTACAAACTTTCACTACATAGAATCAGAGTCATTTAGGCTGGAAAAGACCTTTAAGATCATAGAGTCTCACCATAAACCTAAGACTGCCAAGTCCACCACTAAACCATGTTCCTAAGTGCCACATCTTTTAAATACTTCTAGGTATTTTATATGCATCTTTTAAATATCTCCAGGAAAGGTGACTCAACCAGTTTCAGTGATTGACAACCCTTTAAGTGAAGAAGTTTTTCCTGATATCCAATCTAAACCTCCCTTGGTGCAACTGGAGGCCATTTCCTCTCATCCTATCACTAGTTACTTGGGAGAAAAGACCAACACCCACCTCACTACAACCTCCTTTCAGGTAGCTGCAGAGAGCGATGAAGTCTCCTCTCAGCCTCCTTTTCTCCAGGCTAAACAACCCCAGTTCCCTCAGCCGTCCTTCACAAGACTTCTGCTCTAGACCCTTCACCAGTTTTGTTGCTGCTCTTTGGACATGCTCCAGCACCTCAGTGTCTCGACTGTACATAGCACAATACTCACCAATACAGCTGTAGGACTGCTAGCACTGAAACAGTACTTTATTCTAGCCATTTCAGCTCTTCACAAAAAAAGCAGTACCTCACTTTTTACAGTCTTTAAATGTAACTTGCAGGCGAAAAACCCAAATCTACTAGTTACAAACATTAATTCAATGTAAGGGGAAAACAGCCCAAATCCAGTTATCTGTATCAGTTTTACTCTATCCGCAAGTAAAAGTTTACAAATATCAGTCAATGCACCACAAGTCATTATTAGCCTTCTTATTTAAAAAATCAGATTTTATTCTTCTCATTCTTATTTAAAAATATCGTACTTTAACTCAATAGTAAAATCTTCATTTTTTTCAGGTATTTGTCACTGTACGAGGCAGATATTACATTAACTATTAAAAAAAAAAAAATCCTTCCCTCCTCAAATTCCTAAACACAGAAAGAATAGTTTCACAAATTGAAAAAAACCTTTGAGCTTTATTATTTAAGCATATGTTATGCAGCTGGAAGGTAAAAAAACCCCAAAGCCTAATTGACTCTGTTCTGCCAAGGCACCCATCCCAAAATGAGATCACAATGCAGTCATCTGGACAGACTCACTCTTTCAGCCGCCTGTTGTAGAGGAAGTTACTGGGCTTGACGTCACGGTGAACAATACCGAAGTGATGAACGCGCCTCAACGCTTTAAACAGATTAAACATGTATTCCCTCACTTCTTCAAAGGAAAGAGAATTCAAAATGTCCTGAAAGATTATTTGGATACTGTAATTATGCAACTGTTTTTAATTAAAGTTTTACTACACATAAAAAGTCTGGGACTCACCAAGAAGGATTCATGTTCCAGATACGGCATAACAATAACCACATGATCATTTTTCCTAAAGCAATATTTAACTCCCATAACGTTGTCTTGTCCCCTAGAAGAAAAGTAATGTCACTGAATGAAGATGAGAAGATGCTTGTTTATTTTCCTTTATTTCTTCTTAAAACTTCACTCAGGCTTTCTTTTATAATCTAATTTATATTTTGATAGCAGGCTCACCAGCAGTTTAGTTACGCTGTTGCCTCTCACTGCTATGTTCCATTCGAGTTCTGCAATATGCAATGAGGGCTCCACAGATTATTTGTGTGGCCATGGTTTGTAGTTACGCTGTAATTAAATGTAGGACCTAACCTTCACGATACCAACTACTTTAAGAAGGTGCTATTCATCACACTCTAGCAACAAGTATTCTGATGAAGAGATTATTTTTTCCAAGCATTTCAGAACTTAAGTTTTTGTTATCACAGAGATACACCATAGAACTTCTCAGATGGACAATACAGCACCATCCGCAAACCAAGACTAGCAGAAAAGGGCATACATTGCAGGGAAGATGCTCCATTTCTTATTTCCTCTCAATAAAAAGAATCTACATTTCTGTGGTTAAAAAAATGCAAGTGCCAAAACTTAAAATAAATAAATACAGAACACTGAGACAATGTTCTGCAGTTTAGACAAGACAATCATAATTGCTTTGTTTATATACCCTGCTACTGTGAGGCACTGAAGTTCAGCAGCAATTCGCAGAGGGTGGCTGGTTGGAATCAAGTGTTTCAGAGCCATTTTTTCCTCGTATCCTGTTTGTAGTTGTGCTGTGGCCAAGTAAACAGAACTAAAAGTACCTATAAAGAAGGGAGAAAAACAGTCTTCAGCAATTTTAATTAGGTCAATTCAGATTCTTACAGAAGTGATCTAACTGTTCACAATCATGCAGTACACTTGATAGTACATCAAAAGCAGATTCTAGAAGAGAAAAAGGCAGTTCCTTTTTTCTACTACTGAATTCAGTGATCTTGTATACAAGTTTTTTATGTCAGTAAAAATGCAAATGTAACACTGTCTAACTTGCCTGGGACACACAGCTCTTTGAATGTAAATTTCCTATCTTTGATTTGTTTTCTTGTTTAGGTAGCTTACTTTCATCTGACATCTAACTCTTCTCTCCCTACAAGGTAAGTGGGCTATATAATGCTAATCTGGAAAGCACTCCCTTTACCACTCAAAGCCCTTCTGAAATTGCTACATTTTTCTTAGTTCTGTTACCCTATTTATAAAGTAAGACTTCTCACATGATGTGTAACTTCACTATTTGTTTGCCCAGAGCATTACTGCATTTGGGAAAGGGATTATTTGGACTATATGATAAACTTATACATTCATTTAATTGTAAGGATATCCTAATATATGTCTTAGGAGGTTAATTTATCCTAATGATCTGAGATACCTGAACTATGAAGTTGAAGCATTGTTCCATGTGAATAAACAGTACAAATTACTTTTGTTTACATTTTAAGTATTGCATTTGCATCATGCTAGTTTAACAGTCTGTAAGTGCATACATACATCAAAATGGTAGCAAAAACTCTAAATCCTTTTGCAGTCATTAAAAAAAAAGAAAAAAACAAAACCACCACCAAACTATAGAGTCCCATACATTCAGTAGACTTGATTATAGCAACAAGGGTTACCAAGTTAACCCTAAGACATTATTTTTGTTGGTGAGAACTGCTAAAATTCCAGAGCGGAATCCTAAGTTGAATCTTGTGTTCTCATAATGCTGCAGAACTGCCAGTGGTATTTTTAAAAACCATTGTTTGCTCCCAAGAGCAAAATCAGAGTACTATTTATAACCAGAGATTTTGTTTAATTTTACTATCTTTTTAGGACAGGCAGAATTCCTTTTTTTTCATTTTTGAAATTCTGTATTGCTGTGGTGAATGGAGCTGGGTTTTTGGGCAGGGGGATGGCTTGAGACAAAAAAAACTTTCAGCTGTCTAGCCTGCCATCACAGCTATTCCATCATAAACAGCTGTGAAGCAATCCAACTTCTCATCAACATCTTTGATTAAAAGTGTGGAGTGTCACAAAGCATTTCAGAGATCAAATGGGTAAAGTTCCAAAAAGTGCTGAAATCCCACATTAAGAATCTACAGTTTTGCCTGATGTTTACTGAAGGTACCGGCAGTAGTATCTGTTGAAGGCAAGTTGTATACAAGTGTTCTAAAATTTGATACTGTATGTCTTAAAAAAAAAAAAAATTGTTTTGTTTTGTTTTTTAAATAAAGCAACTATAATCTTTCAGTCTCCTCCTCCAGTTCTGTCCACAGGGTTTCAGTGGAAACAAAGCCAGCTTAGGGAACAGCAGTTCAATATGTCAAAACGCAGCTGCATATAAATAGATTTCTTAAGTAAAAGAGAAAAAGAATGGAGCATTAAGACTTATTTACTCAAATCTACCTCATAATTTTTTAGTTGTCAAAACTGTAATGCTGATTTTTTTTTTAAAGGCTTTCAGATTTTCCATAAAATATCTTTAAAATGTCCCTAATTAACACACCTCTAGGCTCAGCAACACATTGGAATTCCTACAGAGACCATGAAATAAATCCAAAAGGCATTTAGTCTAAATTGCATATATTTAGATCTTAGATTTATACTTTTAAAGTTAGAAATACCCAAGAAATCTAAGTCTAAGCAAGCTAAAATAAGACATTTACCTTCTCCAATTTTTTCCTTAATTTTGAACACATTTACAAGCTGTGGCACTGCTTCATAAAGTTTTTCAATATCTTTTTTTATTCCTGCTGTGGAAAGAATGGGGAAAGTAAGTCAGGCATTTTAGTGCTTGATTCAACTTCTGATCTATATTTGAGATCACAAATCACACTTCAGTTCATAGGAATAGGACCGTGAATTCACATAAACAGGAGAAAAAACAGAAGACAGGTATCTATTTCTGCTGACATTACTGTCTGCATACTTAATATTATTGTTGTTCTTCATCACACATAAGCTGCAGCATCTAAATTTTTTTTTTTTTTTTACTTATCCGTCACTTAGCAGTTGCTGAGAGGGCAAAAGCCTTCTGGTTAGTAAGGCATCAGTTTACAGCTCATTGCTAAGTGTTCTCATGAGATTTACAACTTTAGTTTCATAAAAGATAAAACTGTAATAGTTGTTTCTCTAAGTACAAGAGCACATCCATGGGATGCAAATCAAAACGTAGGAAAATTATTTTTTTTTAAGATCAATAATGCAATCTTTCACACTGTTACTTAAAATAGTAAAGACAAAATATGTTTGCTCTGCATTTAAGTTGCTGCACTTTGTGCTGTGATCACTAGATGGCATAACAAGGATATTGTACTGTATTATTTTTAAAAACGACACTGTCTTCCATTCAGTTCACAAATTCATTTGTAGTTTAAGTGTTCTCTATACCCTGCACATAGCTTCCTTTGAAGCTATGAAGTACGTAAAGGTTGTAACTAATTTCTGTAAAGCAGAGATGAAGAATATTTTATTATATAGAAGTAAGCACAAACTGGTAAGTCAATCAAATGGAAGAAAAAAAAATGCATACATTTTTCATCCTAAAAATAAGAAAGAAATTAAATTTAACATAAATATATACATTGTACTGTATACATAAAAGTGCACTATATTTTACCAGGACAATAAGTCGCAAGCAATGAGAATTATTTTCAAAATATCACTGATATTCTAGAAACAAAGTATGGATTAGCATGCATCCCCAACCTTCTATGTCAGCTCACTTTATACAACAACAAAATATGAAGTCTGTCTAAAGAACCCTTTCTTTCTGGTATAAGACCAATAAATTATTTGGTAACTCAAGTTATAGTTAGCTTTCAACTGTATTTTTTTTTAAATTGCAAAAATTTATAAAAACCAACATACTAAAATACTTGGAGAACTGAAGCCTGCTGCCTCTCATACTATCCATTTGCTTATTTTTTTTCCTCTAAGTTGTTTCCTCTGCTTCTCCAATTTACTTTGTTTCAAGTCATTTCCGGAAAGACATTTCAGGAATGAAAAAAACCCTCTACACTACACACCAAAACTGCTAACATTAAATTAAGATACTGTTTTGATCAATAAACACAAGTAAAATGTTAATCAGTTCTGCTAGGAATCGTATTTTAAAATTTCAAAAATGTCCTAGGATAAAAATGAGCAGACTTGTACTAACAGGTGTACAGGACTCTGTGTCTAATAATCCCTGAAGGAAGAGGCTCAGGAAGACTCAACTTTACAGTGTTTCTGGTTATTCTCCTATTTTACAGAACCAGATTAACTTAAACACCTTGAAAAGTAGAAAATTGAAAGTTTGAGGAATCACTTCATTTTCCTGTCAATACAGGACAAGGGGTAATGGTTTTAAAACAGGAGGAGGTTGATTCAGACTTGATATAAGGAAAAATTTTTTTACAATGAGGGTGGTGAGTACTGGAACAGGTTGCCCAGAGAGGCAGTAGACGCCCCATCCCTGGAAACATTGAAGCCAGGCAACCTGATCTGGTTGGAGATGTCCCTGCTCCCTGCAGGGGGGTTGGACTAGATGGCCTTTAAAAGTCTCTTCCAACCCGAACCATTTTATGATTCTATAGTAAAAATTTCTGTTGAAAATAACAAAATTCAAGAAGTTACTACGTAATATTTTTTTAATTGACAGCATTCATATTGCTCATATGTTCAGAAATTTATTAAGGAATGTATCTATAATTGCTGTAACTCCTGTTGGTTTGTCAATTAAAAAAATGTTGATAAAAAGCTTTATCATTTAAAAAGTGGTATTTACAGTTAGTTTGCACAGTAATTTCATCTTTTTACACAAATGCTCACGCATTACATGACAAATGTTAAGACATTCAAGAAAGCTTTTAGAAATTTTCAGAAAATACAGGAAGGGGAAAGGCTGATATTTGTATTGTGTTCCATTTTCCCCAGGAATACTCCAACGACATTAAGAGATGAAACTATGAAACAGAACTATAAAGAACTTAACGCCAAAATGTTATTGCATCACTAAGACACAGGCCTTTCCCCTCAGGAAGATAATCCTGCTATTGGATTCTGAAACATCCTACACAAACTTCATCCCAAAAGGTCAGTAGCCTCGGGACAAAGCTGGAAAATCGTTTTCAACACCGATACAGTTCTAACAGGATCTGTTGGAACAACGTTGCTTAGAACTAGTTTGCTATCTAACCCACTCCAAATAAAGCAGCTTACAGTTTTGTTCCAACACTTGCGTTTTAGGCTGACTTCTGATGGGAGTTGCTTAAGCTTCAGTTTTTACTAAAAAATTATACTGACAGTAACTTACAACATAAAATTTGCACTGGAATTTCTCAAGTAAAGTTGCTTGGTTAGGAAAAAAGGACTTAACTCTGTCAAAAACCAAGACTGTTCCTAACAAGGACTCAAAATGCACATCTTTTGAAGTCTTCAGAAACTAGATGATTTCTCCTTTCCTTACCATAGCAGGTTTTGGGTTGTTTTGTGCCACCAGTCTAACATTCTTAAGGTAGATACTAACAGTGACGAAAAGCTCTCTCAACAACTGCTCTAGAATCTGCAAAATATTCTGTTTTGTCTGACACTGGATTCAGGTTCCTGCCTGGACAAAGTTCAATGCTGTGGGAGCACGAACAGCTGGGTGACGCAGGCTGCAGATGCTAGGCCACAGCAGTACCTATCCAAGGCACTGAGAGCATTTAGTAACTCAACACAGCTTCTGGTGTAAAAGATCCCAAAAAGTGCTAGAAACAGTTGGTGACTGTCCTTCCTGACAGACAGCAGCATAAACATCATTTGTTTTCTTCTGGAGGCCTGAATCCCCAGTTGGGTATAGAGAACATAGAGTCATTGTACCATTGGTGTATAACAATAATATCCAAATTTAAGAAATTTAAGGATAAAGCTGGCAATTACAGGTTAAAAGGCAAAATATTATTTTTGTGTACTTGTCTGGTCAGAGAGTTTTATTCTCAAGGACTGCCTTCCTTTTTTGAATTTTGGTATCCTCTTATAACAACATACTCTGTAATAAATAAACAGTAGAGTAGCGAATTGTAACAAACTGCTGCTGCTATAGTTTTGTAAAACAAAGAAAGTAGGAATAAGTTTAAAATTAAAAGCAACCTCAAATGTTTTCATTTCATTAATTCTTTATACAATAGGTCCATACACAGACAGGCTTATAATTGATGCTGAAACTTCCTGAAATGATGAAGCAGCATGTCAGCAACAAAACACAATGTTAGCAATCTCTATTTTAGCACGTACCTGAAAGCTTGCTGTTCTGCTCATGCTTCCCATGGAAGTCTTCAGCCTGATGAGGGTGCTGCTCATCGCAGTGAGACTTCAGCGCTGTCTCCATCACAAAACAAACCTGAAGTAAAAAATCCAAGACTTTGAGGACCACTTCTGGACACGTGGGGGAGCAAGTATATCTAGTAAGACACTTCCTGGGCCTGCACTCAGTTCCTGAGACGAGATTTAGTAACTCAACTAAAGTCTGAGGAGTTTTTCTGTGCTACCTAAAACAACAAAGCGTCACCCATCATCCCAGAGAAAAACGAAACCAGTAAACCCACTCCAATAAGAGTAAAAAAGGAGCAAGGGAAGGAAGACTGGAGGATAAGCATAGACACAACTGATTTTCTTTCACGTCTTGTGAGCTTCCTCACTCACATTTAAAGCATTATCTTTTCCCTGAAGTTTGCTTTGAAAGGCAAGGAACTGATGCACACAGGAACAGCTCTAATGCATACTGCAACACCCATACAAAGACAGAAAACCTGAAAGAAATTATAAGAGGAAAAAATATCTTCTCACTATGAAAATTGCTCTCTTTTCTAGAGCAGGTCCACAAATTATTTGTTGCCCTCCCCCCACAACATGAAATAATAGCACATGCTTATTTTGAAATGCCTCTTGCAAATCTTGGAAACACTGTAAATAGAAGTGTGAACTGGTACAGTGTACTAATATTGTACAATTAAAAAAACCTGATAATCCTATTTCATGAGGAAAAGAAAGGTAAAGAGCTCCAGGGCAGGACAATAAGTGATAAGTGAGCCTGGAAGCACCACCTCTTACGGTTGCCAAACACTGGTTCCATTCACACCTTCCTTGCTTGTAACTTTGCCAAACCTTCAAAGTTCTGACGGAGCTTTTCCGCACGGGGGAAACATAATCTGAACAACTCCAAATGAAAGGATTCATCTGTTTCAGCTATGGAGCTAGAACTATTTTTGTCCCCAAAGAATTCAGGCTACCTTTAGTCTGTCATCCTCGTGCACCAGAACAGGAACAGGCAACGGCTGCTTTTTTTGAGGGAGCTCTGCTGGAGAGTGGGACTAACAAACTAATGGAGTGAGATTAGAGATACTTCTAGTCTCACAGGTAGACACTCCCTCCACTAGCGCTGAGTAGGCAGATAAGCCTGTTCCAAACCCAAAACAGCACGGCCTCATTAGCAGAATAAGGAGTGCACATTAACAGATACCCCCGCTCTGCTCCCCACGGCCTACTTGCTCTGATTCAGTCCCACCCCAGCCTCAGCTCTAGGCTCTTCCAGTTCAAGGCTGGCCACCAGCCTGTCTGGAAAAAGGAAACAAATGCTTTTGTTTGCCTGCAGCTGCTACAGGAACACGTTCATGGCTTGCTGGCCACAAGGAGGGTGAAAGGGGATCAGTAACTCCTGGTGTCATTTCATTTATATTAAATGCAGAAGCTACTATCTGCAGAATCAAATACTTCAAATACTTCAGTATATTAAAAAATGGTTTACTAATTTGGAAGTGGACTTGGCAGTTATAAAATAGAACATCAAACAAAGTTTGATTTAGTTAGATGTTTAGTTTTTACATTAAAAACACTTAAAAGACCCCACTAGACATAAAAAAAAAAAAATGAGGAAGACCAAAATTATCTAAAGCTTCAGCTTAAATAACTTTCTTGTAGTTAAGTCACATCTGCAATTGAAAAAAAAAAAACTGTTCTCCATAATATCAACATAAGAAAATAAAACCAGATAGTGACAGACTGAACAGCCCATATAGCTTCGTGGTCTTCCGAGTCAAATATTTGAACCTTGCACACAAAAATTACTGACACTGCTGCTGAACCCTTGGCTAAGGCAACGCCGCTGGCTGGAGCAGTCTGCTGCCGCGAAACGGCAAAGCTGCTGTAAATGGGAACTTACCCACAGACACCCCTGGAAAAGGCTCGACATGCCAAAAAGAAAAGCTGATATTAATGTTTCTACTTTGAAATTTAAGAAAAGCAAGTTTTGTGGCTGGATTAAGTCTTGCAACAACTTGGTGCTTGCTACAGACAGGCAATAAATCTGTCTATCACAAGACAAGCAGCAGAAGTCACACATCCAGAAGTTCAGGTTGCGCGGGCGATGCCAGTGCTGCCAGACAAAGGGAAAACATCTGGAGCTCCTCACAGCAGGCTGGCCCCACCGGGCAGCCCCCGCCGGCGGGGCTCGGCCAAGCGCTCCCGCCGCTCGGGTGCCGCAGGGAGCGGGAGGCGCCGGCGGGGCGGGAGGCGGCGGCGCGCAAACGGCTGGAGCGCGCGCGGCGGGGATCCGCGCGGGTTCGCCGCGGGGCCTCCCGGGCGGGCAGAGCCGCCAGCAGCGGGGTGAGCGGCGCTTCCCCGCCCGCCAGCAGCGCTCCCCGGCACCGCTCCGACCGGCCCCGCGGGGACAGCCGGACTCGGGGGGGGGGGGGGGCAG
>WHYT01015853.1:182682-287163 GCA_009806455.1 Tetrax tetrax
CCGGGCCGCGCGGTACCGGCGCTACCGACGCCCCCGAGCCGCCATGGCCGCAGCGAGCCGCGGGGGGGGGTGAAGGGAGTGCGGGGGTGCCGCGGGGCTCGCGCGGGGACTCACGCGGGCTGCTGCGAGGCGCCGAAGTTTTGCCTGCTGCCGCCTTTTGCCGACCGCCCCTCCGCGACCAATCCCGGCCCTCGGCGGAAGCCACCGCCCCGGCCAATGGCACCGCCGGTCGGAGGAAGGCGCGCTGCCGTTGGCCCGCCGGCGGGGAGCGGCCCGCCCAGAGCGGCGACCGCCGGCGGCGCGCGCCGGGGGCGTTAGGCGGCGCGGCGGGCCTGGGCCTGGGCCTGTGCGGGGTGGCGGGACCGGTACCGGTACCGGCCTGCGGGCGGGGGGCAGCGGGTCGGGGCCGGGCGCGCAGCGCGGCCCGCCTCGCATCGCCTCTCCCCAGTCGCCGCCACCGGCTGCCTGGGACTCGCAGCGATCGCCGTGCGGTGGGGAAGGAGGGCTCCTCGCTCAGCCGGCGCTGTACGGGCGGCGCCGCCCGCGCCCTGGCAGGGGAGTGCAGGCAGGCGGTGGGCACCCGTCCTGCGGCGCCGGACTATCGTGGGGGTCTGCTGCCCCAGGGGCCTGGCACTGCCTGAGATATTCGTGCTCTGTCCAACAATTTCCAGCCCCTATAAATTCGCTACATGTGATTATTACGAAATAATTACAATCCTAGGATAAGATCTTGTTCTCATTAGCTCTGCTACAAATTCAGTTAAATAATCGAGAGTCTGTGAAACCACTCTCCATTTACACCAGTAATAATGGAGAACATAACTTGGTTTGCAGCTTTGTCTTATTATCTAATTATGTAACAAAAGGGATTGCACAGAACACAAAATTAAAAACAAATACGCATCTTGATTCTGGTCTGCGCTGTAGCCACTGACCAACAATGAGCAGGCCTAGGAAAAGAGACTTATTTATTGGAATTATGCTTTGCTGTTGTTTGAAGTGGTGGGATTTTACTGAAGCCAATGCAGTGGCATGTTTGTAAGTAACAGAATTTAGCATTTCTTGTCTTTTATCCATTTTGGTCATTTCATTTTAAGATTAAAAAATTGTTCTTGTTAAAGACTAGCTCTCCTGCATTTGGTAATACATAGATCTCTTGTCTACTAGAATATGAACTGTAATGCTCTTGTTCATTGCATACTTCATGTAGAGATAGCCACCTGCACCCTTTGGTCAGTAACAACCAGCTCTGCAGTTGCCAAAGTTCCCAAGGCAACATTGTAACTTGACTATTACCTTATAATAAACTGCACTTAGATTAACAAAAACGTTAAAAGCAGAAACAGGTTCAACCACTTTTGCAAACATGTAGTCTTCTATTATACACTTTGGAAGGAGGGTGCAGAAATGCCTTGCTGAGCTGCTTTGGTGATTTGAGGGGGGTTTGTTTTGATGTGTGGGGTTTTTTTCCAACAGTTTTTCTAATTTGCACCAGTGCAGCAGCCTGAGATTTAGCTAACTAAAGTACGCTAACTCAATAATTTCAGTTAAGGGTGATAGTATTTAAAAACAGATTATAGCAGACGAATTAAATGAGGGATAATGACAAAATAATGCAGGCCAAATTCTGTTCTTTCATCCATGTCATCTTACAGAAGTTGGAAAGCCAGCATAAACACTCGTGAGCACAGGCCTGTCCTAGCGCTATCGTCAGGCACCATCATTCTAAATTAACCTCTTGGGACGATCTTACCTGCAGTCATTTCTGAATACTGTATAGAACCATGGATTACCTTTTCAAATTAATACTTGCAAAATAGCTGGTGATTATTTATGAGTTGCATATTTAACTCTGCTGCCTCCTGGCCAGGTCAGGGTTTCAGCCAACCTCCTTGGCCTCCCTGCCTTGGAGTTGTCACCCTGTAGAACACTGACTCATCACCGTTTCTGTACAGCTCCCATTGGCATTTCTCTGTCAGTCGTATCCATTCTACCTCATCACTTAGGTTGCGTTCCTACACAGTGAGCAATCCATTTCATTATAGCTTCTGATCCAGACCCTGTCTAGGTGTGATTTCTTTCCCTGCAAATCTCAATTTATCTTGGTCCTAACACCTAAAATAATTTTCATTTAGACCCAGTCATTTATCTACCTTGATCGCTTGTTCCTCTCCATTTCCTCCTTTCCTATTGATCCAAACATCTTGTGCTCTCTCGTGCTGTCTTTCCAGTGATTCTGGTTCTCCATCATGTCACATTTACATTTATTTGTTCTCACAAGCACAACGGCACTTGTAATACAATCTAATATTGTCTCCTATTTTATCGTCCTACCCTTTTTACTCTGCCAGAAATGCCAGCCTTGATGCTTGCTTCCATTTATCTCTCTCAAAAACACTTTTACCTTCTTGCTTCTCCTCTGTTTAAAGAGGAAGTTCAGTTAAATTGGCTATGACTCTCCTCAAATGATTAAGTTCTCAAAAGTCAGCTTTTCATCAATGTCTTCCTTCACGTACACCTTCACAAGACAGTGCACATTATGCATACCACTTCCTCAGCACTTGCTTAAGTATCTCTAGCTTGTTTTTGCTTCATTTAGAATGAATGTAGAATAGGTAGAGGCACAACTTCTGCTTTGCTACTGCACAACTTCTGTGCCTTTGCTACAGCATGAGACTCTCCTTTTCTTTTGGCTTGGGTAAGCAGAAATCCCTTCTTCGCTGTTGGGACAGAGAAGGCTCCGTCTTCTCGTTCAACACTCAGCTTCCAGTTCTAACAAAGCACCAAGGTAGGAAATTCTCAGAAGAAAAGAGAAGAAATTGCACCAACCGAGTATGACAAACAAAGCAGCATGTCTAGTGCTCTGCAAGCCAAAGTGCTGCAACTGTCTTTTCTTGTGGCTTTATGTCTAGGATGGATCTGAAGGACGAGAAGCCAAGTGACACGCCAGGCCCATGCAGAACGTTCCTTAGGGCTGACAAGCAATCACCAAAGCCCACCTCTGGGAGCGTCCAAGAAAGAATCAAAACATTGCTGTGCGATTGCATCCGCTGCTGCCAGAATCTGCAGCTGAATCTAACTTTTTGTATCTGCTGACAGAGCTAAAAGAATCTGTGCTGACACTAGAGCACGTCTATTAACCTCTTCCTAGGTCAATTAAACTAGTAGAGGTGTCCCTGTCTGTGCTGTCCTCCAGCCTTGGAAAAACAATAAGCAAAATCCAGGAAGAGAACTGATGAACGTATCCAGCACAGACAGAGGTAGGGGACCCTTACCTGCTCATCAATTAGATATCTAGAATATCTAATAGATATCTAGAATTAGAAACCAGAAACTACTTAGAAATAAGCAAATAAAGGTGGTTATTGCCCTGTCAATATTAAATATATATACACATATACACATACATACAAAATTAAATCTTAATGATAGTATAGACCATTAAATGTATTATTCAGTCTTCATTAGCCTAAATGCCACACGCTTTCCAACTTCTAATTCGTCTTGTTGTTAGGCAATACGATTCTATGGCAAATTTTTCTCTCTTTAGCACCAGGTTGAGACAAATCCCTTCATGCTATTGTGCCCTTTAGGAATACTGTCAAATTCAATCATTCAGGACTCATGAGTCTTGCACTAACATGAAGAGATTGATTTGAAAACCATGGGACTAAAGTCCTTTTTTCTGTTTTTTTCATTTTCCATTTCCATTTCCATACCCTAACCATTTTACAGGAAAGCTGAGATTGCCAGCTTTGCTCTCACATGCAAATGAGCACCTCCCGATGCTGCGCAGCCTTAGAATAATGCACTCGGATGTGGCAGTGACTGTCTCTGCCGGTACTTTCTGATTGACTGTATCTGAAATGTCAAGAATTATTGTGGTGTCAGAAAATATACCAGAATATAGCAGCCTCTACAGCCTATTTAAAGGGAGCTAAAAATAGACATTAAAATAACCTCAGGCAAAGATGCAGAGGAGTTCTTGACCTTTGATAAACTGGGTCTCATTCGAACCAAGTATGTTTTAATAAATCAATAGCAGACATATACCTAAAATAGGGAATGTAGGCTCTCCTACACAAAGGAAAAGTTTGAAAGGGACTGATGATTCAGCTGATGAGTTTGCTGTAGCAAAGAGTTCATGCAAATCTTGACTTATAGACAGAGTGCAGATGTTATTGGTGGCAATTTTAATCTGCGCGTGCAAATTGCCGAGGATGATTAAGGCATGGTGTGCTCAGTTCCAATGCTCAGATTGAAGGATGGATATTGAAAAAATGAGTGCAGAGAAGAGTGACAAAATGGTCTGAAGTCAGAGAAAATGCCATGTTATTGAAGAACTAAAAATCTTAACCTATCCCTTGGACCAAAAAGATTGAAAGGTGAGTTGGTAACAGTGTACACATATATGCACACATAAAAATACTGACTGTAAGGGCCACTTGAATCCACCAAACAATGAAATAAGAAGAAATAATGCCTAGTAGCTGGGATCAAGCAAATTAAAATAGTGTAGTCTTCAGTACCTAATTCAGTACCACTGACAATAAATAATCCTTGGAACAAACAGTTAAGGGCTGTGGTTGATTCCTTGGCTCTTGATGTCTTCACATTGAGACTCATTGCCTTCCTGGAAAATGTAAGCTGGCCAAACCAGGCTATGTTGTGGTTGAGTACAGCAGGCTCACTTTAGGGTTAAATACAGTTGCCTGTAATTTACAGAAGATCGGACAATATACACCCATAGTCCCTCTTTTCCTCCTCCCACCCCAGATCTACTTTTGCTTTCCATGTATGCCTTTTCCATATCTGACTATTACATCCCACTTGCACAGCACTGCAGCCAGAAAAATATCGCTGACGGCACCCACTCCTTGTCCCAGCTGCTGAGACTGTTTCTTAAGTACTGTCCCCGGCCCTCGCCTTTATTTGCCCCCTAGGAGAATGCACTTCATCCAGCTCAGCTCTCTCTACCCAGATCCAGTCCTTCCACGCTCAAACACCGCAGTCTCAAATGCGGCTCAGCAAATCACTGAGTCTACAGCAAAAAGCAAAGCAAGATATCCCGTCTGGGCTTGTGCTTCGGAGACTTTCTCAGCCTTTAGACAAAATTAAAACAGGCAAAAGCAAAGCTTTCCTTAGCAGCAACAATGCCTTTACAGTAATTTAAATGTTCTTGTATTTGCTGCAGCTTTTGGGATTGCTTACAGCCTAACAGGAATACTGGGCTTGGCCAAACTGGTACCCACGTAACTAAGGGGAAACTGGCATCTGGTGGACATTAGCCGAGTGCTTTCCTGTTCCCCATGTTGTAAATTGTATTTACTTGGAGCATTTGTTTGAATGTAGAGTTACAATTGTCTTTGTTGTTCCCTATATTTTAGCAACACACAAGGTTTATCCCGTGATCAAACAAGAGATTCTGTTCTCCTAACGGGTATGTAGCTAACGCTGCTTTTGTTCCGCTGTCTGACATAAGGCTGAATCTGGTAACCTCACTTACTGAATAATTGTGTTGTCATTGGGAATACTCACACATGTAAAGTGAGCAGGACTTGGCCCTTTGGTCATATTTTTGTAATAAAAGATAAAATGAGATTTTTTAGGAAACTGCAACTTATGACCGTAATATTTATGAGGCTGTCAGAACTGCACTGTAAAAATTCGCATTATTTAATTCTTCACTCTGACACTAAAGCATCATTTCATTTATATGCAAATAAGAGTATATTCTACTGCTGTTTCTTCACTGAAGAAGCTGTTTGAATTATTCACATTTTATTAATAAAGCTTCATAAATAAGTATTTTTTTCTAGTCAATTGGTAGTGGCCAGGGGAGAGAATCTATTTATCAGACTTTGTTATTATGAGCTTCATAACAAAATATGAAGATTTATGGAGCACATAATTAGATGTTATGTGATTGTAATGGAAACATTGTGTTATCCAGACAAAATACTCTTTTCTTTATGCATTTCTCCATGGTAGAGGCACTTTCTGGAAAATGGACTAAACCCATTCCCATTGTGAAGTTCCAAGAACTGCCTGTGAAAGGAACAGAGCAATTTAATACCTTGTTTTTAATCATACACGCTGAAATAATTTTGAATAATAAAGAAGACTATAAGGAACGCCAGGGGGAATCATGTGGGGCAAATGCTGTGCCTCCTCTGGGCAGGGGTGCTGGTCTGCAGACCTAGGATTCACTGTGTCCATGGCAGTACACTGCGCAGCCTGGAACTGCCTGGCCTTTAAACCATCATTTAAGTGTCCAGCATTTGATGTTCCCTTTGGGAACAGATCGCAGTCAGCGTGCTCCTGTGGTGAGCTCAGTTCCACCTGTGCAGCCAGTGAGGCTGCCTACAGAGCTGAGCCCCGGCCCTCAGCCCTGCTGCAGGACAGCCAGGCCTGCAACCTCCTGATGGGCTTAGGCAGAACAGGGGTGCCCAAATGCTCTGCTCAGCCAAAACTTCAGCTGCTTCATGTATGCCACAGGGGGACTTTAGGGACCCAGGCATTTGTTTCAGCAAAATCAGAGCAAGCCATAGAGCTGAAAGTGGCTAAATGAAGTCTCTGTAAATTGCTTTGTCCAAGTTAGGTCTGTATATTGCAGTTAAAATGGGCACTTTTTAAAATACTGGCATTGAAGTCCCCCTGTGGAGTTGAAGTATGAGACACACAGAGCAATATGATCATGAGAGGTCCAGTGCACAGTAACACCTGAGTGCCTATAGATGACCTAGAACAATGAAAATTCAAGGGAAAAAGGCTGCATGTGAAATACCAGCTGAGCATTACAGATCAACCCATGGGGTTTTATTACTGTGTGCTGTAATCCAGAGTTTTAAGTTTGCCCAGAGCACCTCTGAAATTCACCGCAGCCAACCGACGGTAAATGAGAAGTAGCTGAGTACACCCAGGCTGCCTGGGCACATGCAGAGAGCTGAAGATGTTTTGTGGGAAAAGTTGCTAGCTTGTATTTTGACATTGCCAATTGGATATGGACTGATTTTAGTGTTTCTCTGGAAGCAAAACCATGGAGCATGTCTTGTGGAAGTCTCTCAACATCTCAAAATAATCAAGACTAAGAAATCAGCCTGTAATTGTATACATGACTGTTCTTGAACCAATATTTTGCATGTGAAATAAGGAGCTGTGAGCCGCTATATTGGACTTTATCAAACCAAGCACTTAAGTGTGTTCATAACTTTAAACACATGTGTAACCTTCTTGCAGGCACTGAGCTGGGTTGTGTGCTGCTGTTAGCAGCGTATGTTGGATAGATGGGCACGTGTGTGTGCAGAGGAGCAGCAGGGAGCATTCCCCATAACAGCTTGCAGCTACTTTGAAGGATCCTGGTTTGGCTGACAGAATCAGGGAAGCAAAGGATGTTCCAAAATTTTTCAGCTTTGCATAGTCATTATGGATCAAGATGCATATTTAATGGTGGTCAGAGCAAAATTTAATCATGTGCATTCATTCTGTAATAATTTACACATGATCAGGTGTTTAGAATTATAAGATTCCTCAAAAAAACCTCCACTTTTTATGCTAGCTTGTACAACCATTGATTTTATTTTCATTTATTTTGAGAACAGTGAGTAAGTCCTGAAAGCACTACACCTAAAGTACTCACTGTGTTAAATTTTGAAGGAGAATCAATATTGTAGCACTATAACTCGAGTTTAATTTTTTTTAAAAAGTCATTAAACTTTTTTTTCCTGGAGACTCTTTAATCTTCTGCATGTCGAGTACAAGCTAAAACTTTTAGACAACACAGAATGCTGTTATTCCTTTAACAGTATGTATTTGCTGCCTCTTCACAGTATTATTCACAATTATTCACAACAAGCAGAGTCAAAACCAAAAGTAAAACAAATATAAATGTCTATTTTGCTGGGATGTCTGTGAGACCGTTGTAGCCAAGAATAACAAATTTTTAAGTCTACAGATATTTGACATGCCAAAAAATTTCTCTTTGAAAACAGACCCAAATTCTAATTCCTAAGACATTTTATGAAGCTTTTTTTTAAAAGAAGAGTAGTCAAATGAGCAGAAAAAAATTCTTGATGTGCATGCTAATGCACACTATGTTTGATCCCCCATGGCTGAAAATTGAAAATAAAATCAGCTTGTATATCATGGAGAAAATAGAGTTGTAGATTATTTGCAATATTCTTGTAAGGCTAGAATTAAAAGTACAGATGAGTTCAGAAAATGTGCATACACTATTCTTCAATTCCATAGTTTCACCTACTGAATTCAGTAAATACTTGGTCTGGAAGCATCTGCGCGTTACAGTATTTTGTGGGCCTGAATGGATGGGATAAGTTACTCATCCAAAAATTCATAAGCATTTCCTTCCTCTCCTCTAGACTCTAGACTCCTGCTAGAGGACAGATGCTAATTTTCACTACTGAAATGAATGGCAATTTTACTCCTAGCTCTGCGAAGGGAGGAAAACTAAGAATATTAATATGATTTCCCCCCCCCGCCTTTTTTTTGGAAGCGGTTACATACATTCAGATTTGCCCAGGGGGCACTGATGGGCCTGACCAGCCCCACCTGGAGCCTCTCCCCACCCTGCCCAGGACCCTATTTCAGCCCAGCCTGGGGCCATCAGGGTGTGTTCTAGTAGGGCTGTAGCAGTGTTGGTTTTTAGGTCCCTACAGCTTTGCCTGGTAGTGGTTCCAGTCAGTGGGCTGGTGCCCTGGCTTAGCTTTGGGCTGTCCCCATCTGCTGGGTGCCAGATGGGTGCTGGGGGTTGTCCCTGGCTTCCTCCCTGGTCAGCTCCACTCCCTGGCTGGGGGTGGTGGGATGAGCCCTGGCTGGGGAGGTCCTGCCCTTGGGGGATCCCTCTCAACGCGCAGCGCTAAGAGAGCTGCCAGCCTTTGATGTGCCTTGATGAAAGTATTATTATGGCTGGATTTTACTGAGGAAGAAGTCCAGCACTCATCATCTTGGTTTTCTGTTACTTCTCTCCTCTATGAGAGAGGCGTACAGCAGAGACTCTCTGTGAAAGCCTTCCAGACAGGTAAGTCTTGACCTGCGTGTTTCCAGCCTGGCAGCTCTCATTGTGTGTAACTGTACATGCTCCTGGTTGAAACTCCCAGGTTCTTTGGCCAAAGGCAGTGAAGATAGAAAACTTAAATCAGGAACCTTACAGGCTAGCCTAGGTAACTCAGTAATCTGATCTTGCGGTTTTCCTAGCTAGGCAGTAAATCAGAACAACTACTCAGTCTGGGTTGTGATGTAGCTGCAGCATTCTTCTGTTGCTATATCAATTTTCTTTGGGGCAACAATACTAAAATGTGAGAAAAGCAATTAATTTCTTGCAATCTGCTCATACTGAAAGTAGTTATACCTCTAAGTCAGCGGTCTCCAATGCTGCTCCAATGTGTACCAGCTACTGTGGAGATAAGTTATTGAACTTGGATATATAACCTTTTGTTTCTTTTTTCTATTTTTGCCTTCACTAAAAGGAGAGGATAACATGCTTTGGAAAGGCATTATTTGAAGAGTGTACTGGCACACTGCAGAGCTTGTTCTGTATTAAATTCCAGGGATTAATTATCTTCCAAGTAGTTTACTGTTACTTGACTGATTCATTTATTTTTAAAGAAAACTGTCTGGTTGGTTGGTTTGTTTGTTTTTTCCCTGTACTCTCAGCTACAGGTAATGAAATGAAAGCTAGCTCCTTTATTATGATATGAAAAAGTACAATGAGCTGACTTTCCTAACTACATGAAAAGATGGTAACTTCTGTGAGGTGGTAAAGGAAAATGTTGATGTTTGTGGCTTCTGTCCCTCTTGACAAGCACAGCTGTGAGTCAGGATATGGCAGAAGGCCCTTTTCAGGCTCTAGCACAGGGAGGACAGTGACACGATGGTGTGGGAAGGTGGTTCTGATTCTTCTCCCTGCATGGGAAAGTTTGCTGTGTTTCTACTCTGCTGTGACCTCGGGCAATAAGCAGGAGCTGTGCTTTCCTTGTTACCAAGTTACACAATCAAAGGTGTGAGGCAAGCCCTCTCCAGCCAGCCAAGGAACAGTACCAAGTAGCACATATGGCTGCATCTAGAACAGGCAGGACAGTCACTTAAAAATGAAAAATGAACTTTTTTTTTTTTTTGAGCCCTCAAATGCCATAATTCTCTAATGTTCCTCTAAGCATAGAAACTCATCTAGAAAACTCTGTCACGTTGCCTTGTCTATTTCTGGTTGCCTACTTTCTGTTGTAGTATGTTTTTGCAGGGCAGCATGTAATACACTAGCTTTTCCAAAAGTCCTCCCACACAATGCCATTTTTAGAGTTTGTGAATTCATATTATCTGTAAGGAAATATTAGTGCTGTAATTTGGTGTGGCATGCTCCAAGTAGAAGGCTTGGCTGCACACAAGCTTTCCAGGGCAGAATTTTGATGACTACATTCAGATTTTTATTTTTGTGGTATGCAAACCACAGGACCATATGGCACAGCTACAGGAATGTGTGAGCTGATTATGCAACTGCTTCCTATTATAGCTACAAAATATGGAAATGATGAGTTAAATGGAACAAAAATAATGTCACCATTCAAGAAAGCAGCAAGCCCCAAACGCTTATCTGTAAAAAATGAAATATTGTTGTCCAACAGGCATTTCTAAAATATCTAATGTTAAGACCACAACTGAGAATGAATTTAATTATTCTCTCTTCTGTCCCTCTGTTAACTGGAATTTGTGGCAAAATAAAAGGGATGACTCAAAAACAGGTATTATCAAATTAACATTAACAAATGAGAAAGCAGTAGGATTGGATGGAAGGATTGAGAAAAGTGGGGGGTTTTTTTTTCAGCTAGCAGCAGCAGCAGCTTAGGAGCAGTTTTATAAACAATGCTGGTAGAACTGTAACAAAGGGCAAAATGGAGAATGGTGCTAATCGGGGGAAAAACTCACAGCACATTACAGCTTTAATTTGGAGGTGCTGGGGAAAGCTGAGAAGTCTTCATGTTTGTCCTAGTTACAAGGAAGGAAGCTTCCACATGTTGTAGAAGAATACAACCTAGGAGGGCCTTTTCCTTCAGAGGTTATGAGTAAGGGAAAAGAAATAAGGCAACTGTAACGCCCTGTTCCCCTATGAACACTGCCTTTCAGAAGAAAGGCTGAGAGGTTACTCCATCACAATCCCTATTATATTAAATATTCTTGTGGCCACAGGCTTTGTGTTATAACCATTTCCTCTCAACTCTGAAAACCCAATTTCCTTTTGTTTTTGTCTAAAATACACTTCTTGGACACAGTTAGGCTTATTCTGTGTTGTAGATGGTCTGTTCATCCCAGGGCACTCTTACCAACGGGACCTTATTCTCCACTGACTTCATCTGCGTTTGTACATACACAATGTAAGCAAAGCTGTGTGAAACAGTCTTACTTGATAGCACTTGGTACCCACACAGCTCTGATCAAAGTTACTTCCTAAGGAGAGGTGGAATGGGAAGTCAAGCCTTTAGTTGAACAGGTAGTCTTGAGACAATCCATGGGGGAAAACAAGGAGACATTTTAAACAGATCCTGAAATCAATGAAGAGCTGATAGGGATAGCTGAAGATGAAAATGGTCATATTTTTACATTAAAAATTGCCTTAAGTGGATTAATTTTAATCTTTCTCCTGGGTGCTTATATTGAGAACTATTAAGGTCAAAATACTTCAAATACAAAGCACTTCAAATTAGGAAAGCAAATAGCTTCAGTTATAGCTTTAAATAATCAGATTTCTTAACAAGAGATTTCAGTGAAGATGAAATTATGGTAGAAAAATAGATGGTTAAAGCAATGAGAACAGTAATACGCAGCAGATACAGGGAGGGGAAGAAAGCCAGGGTTGAGGATGAAGTCAGCATCACAGACAAGAGACAGAACCATTAGGTCAGGATGGAGCAAAGCAAAATAAGAGAATGAGTAGCGCATATATAACACATGGGATAGGCAGGGCCAGATTCTGCTTGAGCTTACATCAGTACAACTTCATTGGCTGAATCCTCTTAACACAATGTCACTTCCAATATGCTCTAACAATGTACATGCAGGCTTTTCTTTAAATCAATGCATGAGGCTACATTTTCCACTGTCTTATGCTGTTTTCTAGGCAACTGTAACTTCACTGTTGTTACTATTATGCTCCTTTAGATACTGCTGAATTTCTTCTCCTGTGTATCTTCAATGAGTAAACATTGACCTGTTTTCAGCTACCTTCTGCTCTAGCAAGATTAAATTCTTCAAATTAAAAGATCATTTTAGGAAAGCATTATACTGTATACTATTGCTTGAACACTATATGATTTTATGCACATTTTGAAACTATGAATTCTGTCTACATTCTACCCATCAATTCTCATTTAAAAATACTTAGCTTTTTTATAGTGTTAATATTCATATTTTCCGTATTTTTGCATCAATGGCGTAAAAAGGAGTGATGAAGAAAATCAACTCCAGGAATCGATAAGCAGGAAAAGTGACTTTGCTTGAAACACTTTTTTTTTTATCCTACCTTTTATACTTGTAGCATTTATTATTTTTGAAGTTGTCACTGATGTGAGAGCAGTTATTTTAACCTAACATCTGGTTTTGCATACAAGTAAAACTGTGCCCACTTATCTGCCATTCTAATTTATACATGTGTGTGTGTGCCCAAGGCTTTCCTACTGTAAAACCAGAAGAAACGACAGGTATTTATATCTTTAAATTCTAGCTCTTTTATTCCTGATGTTGGCAGAAAAACCCTACAGATGATTTTACAAGCAGCCAAACCAGCAAGCTTTTCTAAGCCCGTCCTTCCCATGATAAAGTGACTGACTGGTGCCAGTCTTTGGCCCCACTCATGACCCACAGGAAACTTCGCCTCTAACTTCCACAATTTAAAATAAAAATTTTTAAAATGTAAATCTCTAAAAGCTGCCAAGTCCCCATCCCAAAACTGCAGGCTTTAGCTAGTCCTATTTATGTATATCTTATCTTAGTTTAGCATTTACTTAGTCCTTGTTTACATCAGTGTAACGGAGGTAGAATTAACCCCTCAGCTCACCGGTTAACGAAGAGCATTCTGAAGAGCTACCAACATAAGAACAAAGAACTGCAGTTCATAAGAGAACTGTTTCATGCCCCTGTACAGAAGAAGACAGCAATGCATAGAAAGAGAACCGTGCGGTCCCCACACGGCAGCATCCCCGGCGGAGGTGTGCCTGGTCCCGGCGGGCCGAGGGAAGCGGTTCAGAGCCCCCAGCAGACAGCAGCACTGGGGCCCTCAGACCAAAGCAGTCTGTCAAAGAGAGAAATTTTATACTGAAAGGAATGAATACATATATCACTTAAGGCATCTAGCTTAAAAAATTTAAAAGGAGGACAGAACTATGGAAGGGGGGGGGGGGGGTTTAGAAAATTGCCTGTGGACTGTATTTTAAAGTTCTGAAGCTGTTCCCTCAAGCTACTTTATACAATACCTGGTTTTCTCGAGTTTCAGAAGTACTAATGATTCAGTAGAAGCAGAATCACAGAAAGCTCCTGAACTCAGCTTATGCTCCCCTCCACTGCCTTGAAGTCCTATTTCCAGCTAGTGTTTTAGAACTACAGAGCATTGCAAAGGGGCAAAAATCCCTCTGCAGTGTTAAGTGTTACCTTCTTTGAAAGGAATTCATTCTAAAGCAGCTAAAGCAGAGAAATTGGATGTGTCTGACTGAAATATTTTGTTTCTTTTTTCCTGAGACCTGGTAGATTATTAAGCTAGAAGCCTGGTTTAATGCACCAATTACAGTAATTAAATGTAGCATCTTTTGTGTTTAGGATCAGGTTGCTTCCTCTCTCTTCTGATATTTCCGTAGATATTTCTTGTGGGTTTTGATGTTTAAAATAGCAGTTACTTGAAATGTCATGAATATCCAATAGAAATTCGCTAAGCAGCAAACCCCTCTCCCCAGTTTAATATGAGGATAGTGCTTTTTTAATCCTTTCCAAACACATGGCCAACAGTTCTTGGTATGATGTTAAAATATGACATAAAAATATCACTTCATGCACATGTCAACTATATATGACTTCAGATACATCCTGCATACAATATAGCTACATAAATCATCATGGTAAAGAGAGCTTGTTTTTATGACAGCAGCAAATAACATTGCCAAGATTTCCACTATTAAAATAAAACTAGAAAAACTGTAGATAATGCAAAAATGTAACTGAAATTTAAAAAAATTCTGCACCTGCAAAAATCCCATTTTAATGATTTTTTTTTTTTTTCCTGCAAGACTATTCTGAATGAATTAAATTTACTGAAACATTGTTGAAGCAAAGCCACGTTCTGCTGAAGTTTCACCATAACAAGAGTATTTCACTTGGAGATACCACTGCTGCCCCAGGTTTTGATGGAAAGTCTCAAAACAATTGGATATTTTAAAAGGGAAGTGGTCTGAATTATTAGAATTTTACCAAGATGGACCCTCTGTTTTTCAACCAGCTCTAGGTGGAAGTGTGCCGCCTCTTCCTTCATTCCACTGTTTTAATTCCTGTGTCATGTTGATGGTGATCATGGTATTTCACTTGTTCATTCTTTTCCTGAGTAAACCTCCTCCACCAAGCTGATGCCCATGGTTGTTACTGTGGTGATAGATCTCTGCTCTCTCACTATCACTGCCTCGTGCCTCTGCTCGCCTGTCATCTGGAAGGCAGTGGCTAGGCCGCCCGTGTACCAGAGCTGCCAGCTGCAGCGTGCTGATGGGCAACGCAAGAAATACGTGCTCTACACATGGACACCGGGCTTCTGTCTTAACACTTCAGTGCACTTATCTTGCTCAAACCCCATTCTTTTTTAAAATTACTGTTATTTCTAATGAATACTGTGAGTTTATCAAAGTTAATTCTAAAGTTCTGTAGATCTAGATTCTGCCTCATGCACTGGTGATTGAGATTCTTCCCCATACGTATGTAGTAGCTGGGAGGAATAGTTTGGCACTGTGATTATTTTGTTGGGTTTGTTATTTTATTTTTTTTGTTTTGTTTTTGTTGTTAGAGAGATTTATCCTAACACACTGTTTTCCCTGGTGCTCCTGCTGTTGCCACTTCTATTGCCCAAGGAAATGTTTCTGCCTCAAATCCCTCTGCTTCCAAAGTCTATGCACAGACTGAATATAGGCCAAAGGTCATACTTTGGAGAAAACAAAGAGTAGAGAGAAAAGGAAGAGTTACAGGTCTCACAGAAGGAGTGACATGGTAAAATTTATTGGCTTTTTACATGCAAGAGCTCATGTTGGAGATTCTTATGGAATCTGAAGAGGCTAAAGCCAAGAAAAAAACAAGAGTTAAAACAAGGTGATAGGAGATAGATAATACTATCTGAGTACCAGGAGAAGGTTTTAATTAGCTAAAAATATATGCAAAAAATAAATCATCAGCAACCTCTCAAGAAACAAAACACTTCCTTGTCACAAATAAATTGTATATCTCTTTCACACTAGCTATTGTAGTTAGCCTATGAAGACCAAATGTTAAAGTCATTTGCCTAGATCTTGCAATTCCAGCTTGTTTCATAGGAAAATAAGGTGCTTAAGTGAATATGAAGAAGTAATAAATGGTACCAAACACTTGAAACCCACACTTTCTAACATTTAGCGATGTTGCAGTGACAGCAGGAGCTTATTAATTTTATGTAAGTTAGTATGATTTGCAAAAGCGTTCTGTTAAGGTAGAATTTTTTAATCTTTAGTTGCTTTCATACTAAATTAAACAGTTTTAAAAGCTACATAAACTCCACTCCTGCAATTCGGTGTTATTTGAATCTGAACAAATTACACTTTCCACTTGTAAACTGTGATTTGACCCTTTGGCTCTCCTTGCAAATGTGGTCCAAACATCAATGATGTTAACAGAAATAATTTGCTTGCTTGTGTATTTGGGTTCCTTTGCATGAATTAAATATTTAGACGAGCACACATGACTCTATTTTCTTGTAGCCTAGGGGAATAGAGGGATTTGGCTGGGGAGTGGAGGGGGTCTCCTGACTCTCAGGTGACTTTCCTGAGCCATACAGTCACGTTGGCACATATGCACTCTTTCTACATAAGGTTTAATTATTCAATAGCATCTCAAACAGTTTTACCATGAAAGAGCTGAGACAGGCCTGGCCCACAAAACCCAATAA
Organism: Tetrax tetrax; assembly: GCA_009806455.1. NCBI lineage: Eukaryota > Metazoa > Chordata > Aves > Otidiformes > Otididae > Tetrax > Tetrax tetrax. Next base: position 198,854 of record WHYT01015853.1, read on the forward strand.
TGGAGTAACTGGCAGTTTTCACTCAGAAGGTGGGAGATGTGGATTGAAACCACTTCACAAAATGGGGAGGGATCTTGAGTGAAGTTGCTGTTTAGAAAAATGAGAAGGAAGAACCCTACCATACTTTGTAGAGACTTGGTAGATTCTGTAAGTCCCCAAATCTTCCCTAGAATTACATAGGAAGCCAAGGCTTTCAGTTTTTCACAGGACATTCCAGTACAGAACACATACACTACATGTCAGCAGAAGACACACAAACTGTCAGAGCATTATGGCATCCTGAATTCTTCTGTAAATACAGCCTCGGTCCACTGACCATTCAGTCTTTCTTCATGTGTTTAAATATATACATCCTCTTCTGAATAGCGTACAAAAAATTAACCAATAAGTCTGTATGGTCTGAATTAATACATGAAAGGGCTGATTAGTGAGTAGCTGGACTAAATATGCAAATTACAAAGTTTTCTTCATGGCTTTATATGAGAAGATGTTTTAAAAACTTCATCAATGTCAATGTGTCAGCCTTCATTTCTCTATGAAATCTTGAAACTGCTCTTTCATCTATGTTGTAAACACATCAACAAGTATGTAGAATGTCTTGACTTTGAAATGCTGTCACCTACTTTCTGTATCGTTGTCAGTAGTCAACTTGTTATGAAAGTGTTTCATATCTAACTCTGTTTCTTTCAGTAGTGTGTCGACATACTGCAGTTTTCAACTGTGTTCCTTGCTGCCTCTTCCATTTTTATCAAAAATTCCATGTGACAGAAATTTTTTTCTTTCTTTGCGACGTGTTGATATCTCAGATTCTCCACTGTCACCAAAGCAGCTGTGCTACTTTGAGGATAAGCTGAGTCTGTGTAAACTATCTTCACCGTTTTGTGCCAAAGTGCAGTGGGATTTTGAACTAAAATGTTTTTGTGATGGTGAGAAGCCCCCAGGGTTCAGTCATTGCCTTTATTTCTTAGTTTGGAAATTTCCCAGAACACATTCAATCTAATACAATGCCAATTCCTGACTTGCTCTGTAATGTGGAGCCCACTCTTTGCTAGGAACAAACCCATCTGGTGATGGACAATTTCTTAAATGTGGATGTACTCAGGCTTTCTATTCTGCTGCTTCTCATGTGATTTTCTGGTTTGTTTTGTTTTCAGAAGATAACATGTCAGGAACTGGTACAACTGCCTCAAGTGCCCCAACTGAAAGCTAAACATCTGTACAAATTACTGCACAATATAAGACAGGCACTGTTTTCAAGTTTTGAATTATACTTGTTTCACAAGGATTTTCACTCCAAAACGACAACACTACTGAAGTTTGGAGGTACAAATTTGGTTAAATTGGAAAATATATTCTGTCCAAATGCTTTCAAGACTTGTGCAATAGAATTGCATGGAACTGTACATGAAGGTCAGTGAACCTAAGAACTATGACAAAGTACTCAAGGCAATAGATTACTTTCATATTGGATTCTTTTATCATTCTCGTGTGCACTATAATGTCAACATCTTGTTTCATCTACACAGTATGGTTTCCTCACACCTTTCAAAGGCCCACATCGTGTTAAGTTCCTAAATCGATATGGTCCAAGTGCTGTAAAACACAAACATTTTCCTGGTATCCAATATGGAGTCAGGAGGGTTGGCTTATGTCCCTTACATCATCTTCAAGGATGCATAATACTTCTGCACTTGCACTTCTGTTTATTAATTCCACTGCAATAATATCCTAAAGCTCTGCTCAGGACTAGATTGCACTTTGCTAGTTTTGTACCAGAGACGGTTTTGCACTTAACCCTTTTTTATGATGCAGTCAGTAAATACTACTACATTATCAAGCACCAAATTATTATATTTAAAATCATAAGGCTCAAGGCAATGTTCTTTATGATCCTAACAGCTGAAACACGTAAGTATGGGAGAAAATACAAACTTTAAGGAATGCATGCTTCCTACTTTAATGCAAGCAGAAGAAACTTAATTTCTGAAGACAGATCACTGTGTGAACTTTCGCCCCCCCCCCCTTCTATCCGTATAGATCACATTCCTGATAACTAACACATAAAGAAATATTTTCTAGTTACGGTATGTTTCAAAACCAGGTTGACATGAACCAGAGATCAAACAAAATCTGTATACACGGACCTACTTTGAAAAAGCTAAGGATCAGTAGGGTGTTCAGATCATACAGTCTGCAGAAATTTAATTGGCATATTGTTGCTGTTTAACTTAAAATACACAGCATAGCTACAGTATGGAAGATTATTAGAATTAACTGAGTAAGCAGGCTGTCATTCTAGGAAAGACAGTTTAAAATTACCAGAATTATCTCTAGAATACAGATGTGTCCTAGCCCTGACTACACCAAGCCATTAATCATATTGGTTGGACCCTATTCACCTCACAGGTGGATCACACTGCTTCTTTAAATACAGTTTATGTGGCTGAGTTGTTTTATTCCACGTTAATCAATGTAAGCTTAGTAATTAGGATGGGACCAGGGAAGGAAGAAAGGAAATAAGATATGCTTTTCTAGAAAACTTTGGATGAGCATTTCAAAGAGGACAGTCGCTAAAATATTTACTGCCTTTTTTTTTTTTCCCATAAAGAAAATGGAGCAGACACAAAACCAAGAAAACAAATTCCCTTGAGGAAGAATGAGATGTATAAATGCTAAATGAAATTCATAAACAGTGTATATTACTTCAAAACATGGGCAGAAAAAGACTTTACTCCAGAGAACTAGTTTGATAAAATGATAAACAGGCTCACACTGCAATAATAAAATATTATCACTTAAGTTCCCTGTTCCTGCACAAAGCTCACTGCAGAACTGGGACTATTCATAACATTAATTTTTATTAGAACTGTTTATATTTTTACAAAGAAATTATTCTAGGAAAAATATGTAGATCCTATAATATGGTTACCTAATAAACATAAGAAATCTACAAATATATTCCTTTTCAGGGGGTTCTGAAAAATTTTTCCTCAATTATAAAACTATAGCTTCCAATCCAGAGCAAGAAATTACATGGACAGGAAATCCTGTCAAAGTGAATGAACTATCTGGAATCCAGATGCTAGCCATTGTATAATAGTAAATATCATTGATTCTTAATAATTTAGAGGGGAAAAAAGCTACTAAAATAAGAGCATTTTGTTATGCCTTTTACTTCTGTGGAGATCTGACTTAAAAAAAATAGCACTAGCTTAAAAAAACATCCACTCCCTTCCTCCCTTCAAAAAAGTACGTTGTTGGAACTGACAAGATTAAAATAGCTGAGTTAGTTATTTTACAAAACAGCAGCTGCAGATGTTAACTTTCAGGTTTGTCATTTAGTCAATAGCACTGTATCAATGGGACATTCTTTATGTTTTACTTGCAAGGGAAGCGGCAATGACTTGCCCCCAAGCAGGTATGCTCCAAAGGAGCAAATTTCACCATGACACTGATCTCACTTTCTTTCCTTCTGCATATATCTACTTTTATCAACTAAGCCTATAATTTAAAAATACAAATATCAGCTATGTGAACTGTAACATCTGTACTCAATATCTCCTTTGTCTACATGCAAAATTCCTAATGTCTCTAAATCGTATACTAAATGGTATATTAAACATAATGTGTTTGTACATGATGAGATTTGTTCAGAGTGGGGTTGTAAATGTGAAATGTGCTAATTTGGTTAATTTGAAGTAAGGTGCTAATATTATAAATAATAAAAATGGTCCTTGGTGGTTAGTCTATGCTTGAGGGGTTCAGTGGGAAGAGTTCATTTCTTAAAAGAAATGAATGGGTAAGAAACTGGAAAAGGAAACAAAGGTAAAAAAAACTACAAAAAAGAACACTTTCCCCACCTCACAATGAAAAAAAAAAAATATAGTGTTAAATATATTTTACTTCAGCCACAGAAAACCCAACATTCAAGAGCTAAACTTCCTGGGGAAGCATATGTTGGGGCAGGGTAAGAGCAGGCTGCTTGCTGCAGCCCTGGGGAGCCGAGCCTTGTATCAGGTCTGGGCGATCCCCTCCGGCGGACACGCAGAGCAGTATTGCCAGGGCCCCGCGGGAGCTGCGTTTAGCTCTCCTAAGACCCAATCTTGCAAACACTTATGCACATGAGTAATTTCAGCTGCCACAAATCAAGTTATTCACCTGTTTTAAGTTTTTGCAAGGGTGGTGCAACATCAGGCCCACATTTGTAAATACCAGCCAACAGGATAAAATGGAGGAAATTACCCTGTTCTTCTCATCTAAGCAACTTAGATTTTGCTGTATTTTTCTTTCCCAATTTTGACTGGAAAAGGCTACAGCTGCAACAATTTCTTAAATTTTTTCACTCTTACAATTTCTTTCATAAATGAATCATTGCAATTACCACAAGCATATGGTAATAATCATACGGTTCAGGGGTGAGCTGTGATTTTAAGACCTTCTAATACTTCATAGTGATTTCTGTTATGAGGTACGACACTTCTCAGAGACCAATAGCTTTGCCACGTCTCTGAAACTATGGATGAAGGCAAACAAAGGAAAATGAGAGAAGACAATGACAACTGTCAGACCATTTGTATCTTCCTACTCTTCTGCACTTAATTTGTTTGTAGTTGATTTGTTGAATTTGTTAAGTTCTGGAGAAAACTGAATCTTCCAACACCTTTGTATTTACTAAGTATGAGTATTATTCTGTTATCATATGGATCACTGACCAATGTCTGGTGTTCACGATTTTCTAGTTGCATTGCTCCAGAACATGCAGGTTTATGACTTAGTATGTGATCTCCACGAGCTGGAAAGACTCAAAACATATGGCAGATCAGATGTTAGGCTTGGGGAAAATCAAAAATTAAACTGTCTCAGAGCAGTTGAGAGACTGCTTTGCTATATATTTTATGTGATTTGTGTGTGTGTTGAGGGAGATGTCACCTAGGGAAGGGAATCGAAGAAAAAAATAGCTTTAAAAAATGAACTGTTTGTATTACCGCTTTAAACTTTAAAGTCTGGTCAGCTAAAAGCAGATGTTGTGAACTAAGATGGAAACTTGCCTGAGGCCAGAATCGAAGAAGGCATTCTCTAATAGTAAGAAGTAAAACTGCTTTCTGGTTTCAGAATTTATTATAAGCACGGAATGAATGCTTATTGTTTGCTTCTAAGAACAAACATTTCCCCACTTTTATTCAAATTACTGAATAATATTAGAGGCTTCAAAATTTAATTTCAGATAATGAGTTCATTAGCAACCCTGATTGTATTCTAAGCTCTTTATCATGCAATCTTTTGTTATTCTGTGCTGGCCAAGATTCTGTCATTTTGGAAGCAGGAATGAAGTGCTCTTTACCCTTGGCTGTCTGCCCAGTAATTAGATGGGGAAGTGGATTAAAGCATCTAAACATGTGGTGTATATTTTGAAGTACTGTAACAATACAGTTCCGATGCAAGTCTTTTTAAGGTTAGAATAATAAAGGAAAGACCTCATATACACAGAACTGTAAAAATGAACATAACCTTTACCGCATGCCTTTAATTGATCTGGACTTGCAGTTTGAGAGAATACGCTTACATCATGTAAACATACAATGTCTAAGAATTTGAAATGGAAAGTTAAAAATTAATCAATATTTTCAAGAAAAAGGAGTTGATTAAATAAAAATTATTTATGTTAAAAATCAATCAATATTTGAGAAAAATCTTCTGTCTCCTTTTCATCTATTTATGTATGAGGAAATACATATTTACAGTATCTGCCTCTATAGTATTTGTTGAATGGCATGAAGCTTTGAACCAGCTTAAAATTTAGTCTTTCTGAGACAGTTCTGCAATTTCTTTTAAATTTACTAGTTCAAAAGCTATGTTTTAAAGGCAAGTCCAGAATTGTAAGTTGCAGTATTTCTATGGAAAAAAAAAAAACCAAAACAAACCAACAACTTTTTTTCCTGTATTTTACAAATACTTTACATGATATTGTTTCAATTCATATAAATTGTTTGAGGCAGCTTCTTTGCTCTAGTTCAGCAGCAGCAGCAGCAAGAAAAAAGTATTTTCAGGAATACACTAGAAAATATTTTAAGGATCAATATTTTCTGTATATTTATTTCTTCCTGTAGGAATCCTTTTGATAAGAGTCATATGGTGCAGGAATCAGCTGCTTTTTCTAATTTATACCAGGGTAAAAGTGAGTAAGGCCTTTTCAACAAAGAGAGCAATTCCCAATAACTCCATGTTTGGACAAGCTCTGAATCTGGCACCCGTGGAGTCCCTCCACATCACTTTTTTACCGTTTTAAGGAGAATTTAGCCCCATCTTCTCCCACTGTTTTCAGGATTTGTGCGTGTAGGTCGCTTGCCAGGTGCTACGGCCGGGCTGCGCCTCACAGGAAAGGCGGCAGTGGCGGAGCGCGCCCGGCGCCCTCCATTTCGTGGCAGCGGGAACCCGCAAACCCCGCCGCGGCCAAAGAAAGCCGGAGCCGGCCGGCTCCTGCCGACTCTGGAGGGCGGCCCTGCCTGGGGCCAGTGCTGGGAAAGGACCAGGTGACCATCGCCGCTTCCCGCACGCTGGGCCGGTCCGGCTGAGGGGCACTGACCGCGCGGTTCTGCCGTGGCACCGCCTTGGCCCATCCCTTGCCGCCATTTTGCGCGGTGGTGGCGGGAGGCGCTGTTGGTGAGGTGGGCGCGACTCTGTCAGCTTCTCCGTCCTCAGTCGAGGGAGGAGGGCGGGAGAGGAACCCTGATTGTGAGGGGGCCTTAGGGGGCTCACAGAAAAGGGGAAGGAGCGCTGTGAGGTTGGGGATGCCCTGTGCACCTTCAGGGCACCTTGTCCACAGTTAAAAGTGAGCAGTTGCAGTTTCTTTGGGTTGTCACTCCTGAAGGTGGCGGCCTTCACATTGCCTCCCCTGGAGAGAGCACTGAGGTGAAATACAGAAGTCTGAGGAAAGGATTGGGTTTTAGCAGGAAGGTGAAAAGCAAAGTGGCTTAAAACCCCTTGTGGCATGCAGTGTTCGTAGTAAGCTGTTTCTTAAAAGAGAAACATGAGAGGTTGTTGCTTACAGGTTTGGCAAAATCTGTGTGAATCCATGATCTGTGCTGCTCCTGCGAACGCCTACTCATTTCTCTCATTCAGGTGTACTGAATATGCATTTTCCCTGTGCTATCAAACACCATTGAGAGTACTGAAAAGACCCTTTGGTTCCTGTCCATCCTGGAGACATGTTTTGCCTTTTTTTTTCCTTTTTTATTTTTCCCTCTTCATTTAGAAGTCTGAGAGACTTTTCATGGTTTCTTAGCTGGGGATTTTGAGGGGAGTGTCCTAGCTGACGGCCAGCGAGCAGGTGGATGAATGCAGAACGGCATAAAGGAGTGCTGTGTCATGACATCTCCTATCATTTTTATGCACCTCATTAAATTGGAATTAATGGAACCAGTCTAAGAATGACATAACAAAGAGTGGGGGAGCTGGGAGATTAAATATTATGAGTAACAAGGAGTGCTCAAGGGTAGGAATCACAAACCCGAATTATTTAAATGGAAGTTGCATAATCATAGGTTGAAGATTCCCCAACTGAGGCATGAAAACCATTTGCTACTGGTGTGCAGTGTTTGCAGCTCCTTGGAGCTGATGGAATGGTGGTTACTTAGTTGGATAAGCACTTAACATAGATAATTATTACTTGAATAGCTATAACTTGATAGTACTCCTGACAGATGCTTTCTGCTGCCACTACTGATAGCCAAGCCTGAGAACTGCTTTCGATTACTGACATTAAAAACATGTGAAAGAATGGTGACAAAATAAGTCAGCTTTCTTAGATTCATTAGTGTGATTTCTGAATTCTGGATTTATTAGTTGAAGGAAAAAACCTGGCAAAACCTGATGGTGGGAGAATGGCAGAAAGTGGCAGAAGTGGTATTGCAGACTTATTCTGAAAAGGAGGGTAAAAAGGGCATTGACAGATTTTTTGTTTGAAGTTCTAAAACCCATCTTCTTCACTGTGTTCACAGACAGTTTTGATTATACGCTCTATATTCTGCTAGTATTGTGAAATGTTTTCTGTTTTAAATGTGAAACATTTTTCTGGAGTATTTGAAGTTTCCCAGCTTCTGTGGAATAAAAAAGTATTTTTAAAATTTTTAATTCACAGCTGACAGTATATAGTAATTAAGTAAACTTAATCCTGTTTGCAAAGCAGTCTAAAAGATTTTCTTCATATGATATTAATGAGATGCTGGAGTACACAAAATGCATTGTCTTTGTTTTATGTCTGTAGATGAATAAGATCAGTTTGCTTTGTTATTTTATCACCTTTATCATCTTTATTGAGTTCTATAAACTTTGTTGAAGTTGATTTGGTATTTTACCATTTGTTTCAGTGAATCTGAGATTTTTGACTCATAAAATCTTTTCTGTGGTATTCTTTTAGTGAGATTCTTTGCATTTTGAAGTTGTCCTTAAGCAAAATTAAGAGCTGTGAAACTTCTCAACACACATAAAGAAAATTTATCTAATGCCTAGAGTTGGTTCTAAATGAAAAATATTTAAATTAATCAGAGTATTTTTTAAATAGGTGTATATGATAACTAATTTAGAAATAATCTCTGGTCCTGATGTTTCAGAACAAAACTGTTAACAACATTAAGGAGTTGGGCCCATACTCCAGTCATCTAGGTAAGCAATTTGCATATAGATTTTAAAAAATCTGATTTGCTTATAAATTAAAGTAATTGTTGGGGTTTTTTATTATTCTTAGAAATTAAATAATTTAACATAAACTTTATCTGGATCTTCATTTTTACCCACTTTTTCCCTCCTGATATGTCTTTATAACATAAATGTTGTTTAAAGTGCTGTCCTACAGGATTTTTTGGTCATAAGTAACAGGAACCATATCTTACCAGGAGAGAGATTATCTTTTTGAAGAACAATTAAAGGTGCAGGCAAGAGCTGTGAAGGAAAAAATCTAGACATTAAGTATTGACACTTATAACTAATATAAACTTTCTGTTATTTACACAGGCTCAATTATAGCAATTTCAGTTTCACAGTTCCTTATGCTCCCTTTTGCAGATTAAGAGACTTCACGTTTCATCTAAAAATGTTCAGCTCTGCAGACCTGGTCTTTTCATTGGATGATTTATTTTATGAAAGACCAGATACAAGACAAAGGTAAGTCTTCATTGTTAAATGTATATTATTGTTTTCCAAGTTTTTCCATACTCTGAATCATTTTACAGCAGATTATTTTTTTCTAACTCCCTTTTCTGCCTACCAGTAGAAATACGGGGTTAGACATTTCCAGGTTCATAACCCATGCTTTGAAATGTTTCTCCAAGAACACTGACATTTGAATGATGCAGGTGTATCTTAGGGCTAAGAAATATGAGTTAGCAGAAGTTTTCCCTCTTAAATTTTCCATGGTTAAAAACCACATGAATTAAATAATAAGATTTGTTTTTAGCAGGAGAAGTGTAGGTTATTTATGATTAGTGATTTTGAGTTGGATGTGTGGAGGGTGCTTAAAGAATGCTTTTACCTTACATTTGTATGTTAAAAATAGGTATCTAGAAAATGAAGAGCCTAAGTTTTGGTGTATTGCACCTGCTCCAGCTATTGCTGAAATTCCGACTGCAGAGGAGTTACAGAGGGAGCTCAAAAAAAACACAGCCAACACTCATATGGGTAAAATATATTAGAATAGAATCATTTAAGTTGGAAAAGACCTCTGAGATAATCAGGTCCAAGTGTAAACCTAACACTGCCAAGTCCCACTAAACCATAATATTTGCCATTCATTTTGAATGGCTTAACAAATAATTAACTTGACAGGTAATTGATCCCCTCTCTTAATGCTGTGAAATATTAAATATTCTAGATATGCAGATATAAACAAAGAATATATTTTAGTTGAGAGTCATGGTCTTGGATGGTTTGGAATATTAGCGGTCCTCTTTGGGCATATAGAGGCTAGACGTTTACTGTGCAAGAGTGAGAAGGGTAAAGTATGATCAGAATTTCAGCTACTCCACATTGTTGCATGAAATATCATAACGCAGTGGGAAGCAGCTGTAAGAGCATAATGCAACACAGGGATCTGATGACCTGTCTTGCACCCAAGGAAAATAGAGTTTATATTAATGTAACTTTTCTTCTTCCCTTTTGGGGCTTTTTTCAAATTGCTGATCAGGAGGCCAAATTTGAATCTGGCCATTAATTGCTGCTGAATGGAGTATTCCTTCCATCTAGACATTTGGGATCACATTAAGGAAATGTATTTTAAAGAATTTGGTTGCTTTATCTCTGTCAACTACATTTCTACGTTTCTTAGCTGCTGTGCTGACTTAGGATACTGTCTATTGAGGAATTGCGTTGTTAGGGCAGAAGGGTTTTTTTCTACTCTATGCAAGAGCAGTCCCATTAAGAACTGCTCATTCAAATAATCTTTCTGGTGTTTGTAGAATTAAACTCTTTGGGTTATGTCACAAACTGGACATTGTAATTTTAAGTTTCTAGATGGATACCACTGAAATTAATAGTCTGCAGAATACAGCTGTTCTCTAATCTTGTTGCATTCAATTGCTTATTTCTGCTCTTGCCTTCCTTTTGCTGACAGTAATCCTAGGACACAGATCCTACTGAGAGCTAACTCAGCAAAATGTGATAATTCACCAAGAGGACTATGAAACCAGCCCATCACTGACTTCATTCTGAGTTTTGACTGTTGAGGCTGTAGGGTTTATCTCACAGCTGTTTGTAGTAGGAACTTCAAACTTGGTCATTGTGTCGGTTTTTTTAAAAGACCATCTTTATTCTGGGATAGGGTGAAGAGTTTCTACCTTACAAACTACTTTGTTGTTCTGAGGAATAGTTTTGCTCCATTACATTGTATAGAAAGCATAGAAAGTAACCCTATTTTACTAACTTTTTAATTGACAACAGATGCATTGCATTCATCAGCATGAGTCATAAAGTACACACTAAAGTTCTTGCAGTAAGATAGAAATATAATGTAGTGAATTTGGCTTATTATGTGGAAGATATTTAGCAAAATGACTATGAATAGGAATATGAATATTAATAGAAAGAATACTTTACTGGTTTTGTAGGAGGGGGAAAGCACCAGAAGTTTGTACAACAATCTAAGAGTAACACTGAGGAAGTAAATAATAAATCACGAGCACCTGTTGATTTTGATATAGTCTCTAAAAAAGAAGTCCTAGAGTTAGGAGAAAGAGAGAAAATTAGTTTTCAGGATGAAAGTCTGAAAATTGTTTAATTGTTTCTCTTTTCTGACCAAGATAAATCTAAAACAGGAACAGGGGTTTCTCAGCAACCTGGTGCAAATTTTTCACAAAATAAAATATTAAGTAATTTTCCGGAAAACAGTGATGATGAGAGTGTCCATTCAACATTAAGAAAAAGGTACGTGTCTAGTCAATTCTGATAGTTTGTCAACTGTCAGAATCATATTATTAGATACATTTGTTAAATGCAGAGTTTTGGATCCTTCAACTGAAGGTACTTTAACAGGGCTCCAGCCACTAATTCTTTTCAGTATAAGGAAAAATATGTTTCCTTTGGGCAATATTTTAGTATTGTAATTAAGTGTGTCCTCAGCTCAGCCTCTTTTACGAGAAAAATAAAAATGAGATTTGTTTCTTTAATTTTAAAGAAATTGCTACATAACAAAAGTTTTTCAAAATAGTATTTGAGTTCTTTATCCACATTGTAATGAGCAAGAAGGCTAAGATCACTTGCTTTTCAGAGCAGAGGTCATCCATCCAGGAATATCTTGAGCAGTTCTCAACATGATTTCAGTGCTTCCTGGGAGGAGAGGTTTTACAGATAAACTTCTCTTCTGTGCTCAGCTCTTCTCATTCCTTAGAATCTGCATGTCTCTATTGGTTTTAATTATGCTGAGATTGACAGTCTGCTATTGGGATTCAGAGCCCATCTAGACAAGTAGTTTATTCTTTTAAGTTCTTTCTGGAATGAAAGTAAAGTTAAAGTGTATCTTGAAAGGAGTCTTCTTCAGGTAGAGGACTGTCATGTTAAATAAAGCTAGATACAAACTTTTCTTACAATTGTATGTTACTTGTTCTGCTTTTAATACAAACATAAATATTTTTCAAATATTAGAGAAACTGTGTAAGATTACAACAAACTAATGAAAATCCTGGATCTTTTGCAGCTTGTTTAAAATGCCTGGTTATGTGTACAAAAATACAGAATTTAAATATAGTTCTATGGATGTGAAAGAAATTGATACTTACTTAAATGCAAGTGAAAACATGGAAGAAGTGAGAAAAGAAGGTTTATGGAGAAATAATCATCATGTTCCAATAAACAAAGACTCAAATTTTAGTCTGTGTAGGGTAAATGATGGGGTCATTGCATCTAAAAATGGAATTAAAATGAAATCATTTTCTAATGCTTCAGAGATTCTGGATATGACAGGTAATTATTATTACTCTGTTTCAAGAAAAATAGTCTACTCCTTGTCTTTCGTATATAATAATAATGTATATTTGTGATCTGAGGTTGAGTGAAGAACTCAAGGTGCAATAAATGGCTAAACTTAATAGAAGATATTGCAATTTTATGGAACTTAATTGCAGTGTTGTTTAATATGAGCTGGGTAGACAATTTATGAAGAGTCACATTTTCAAAAGTGCCAAGACATGTAAATCTTTTTGAAAATGTCCCTTCAAATTATTCCCCTAAATGATTTGAAAAAGAGCAGCCTCGTGCCTTCATGTGGTAGATAGTCTCATCTTCATTTGAAACCAGAAATTGAAAATGGAATGTTTATTTGTGATGTGGCTCATACTTGTATCTTTGTAGAAATTGAGTTTAAATAGGAAAAATCTGGAAAATGGAGGAAAGTGATGAGAATTTTGATGAAATTATAAAATACTTGTTTTAGAAAATACTTTTGTTTTTTAATAGTTTTTAAATATATGCGGTTTATTTATAGACTTTTAAGCTTTTTAAGACAGGGATTCATTTTATCTGTGGGATGTACGTTGTCTACCTGGCTAACAGAAATACAGGGCAGAGCTGTGCCTTAGAATGGATTTGGAGGCTGGTCAGGAGTGGAATTCTGATTGCCTTCCAAGCGGTGGTGACTAGCTTTATGAATGAGGGGAGAGCAGTGGATGACATTTACTTTGACTTCAGCAAGGCTTTTCATAAAATCACAGAAAGGTCGAGAAACGCTGTCTTCCACAACAGTCCAGTATCCAAATTAGGAGATTAGGAATGGATGGAAAACTGCATGGGTAAAAATAATGCATAGTCAGGCTCGGAGTGTGGTGGTTAATGGGTCGCACTCTACCTACGTGTGCCTGCGACAAGTGGCGTTGTGCAGGGGTCTGTCCTGGAACAGGGGGCTGCCAGGGGATCTCATAAAATTCAGCAGGAACGAATGCAGAGTCCTGCCCTGGAGGAGGAGAAGAACCCCTGGGGTTCCCCTGGGATGGACTGACTGGGGGCAGCTCCTGGGGTCTGGCAAACAGCTTGCTGAACGAGGGAGAGCAGTGTGCCCCAGCACTAACGAAGGCCGACAGCATCCTGGGCTTTGTTGACATGAACAAAGCCAGGAAGTTGAGGGAAGTTATTATCCACTTCTTGGCACTTTTGAGACCATGCCTAGATACTACATCAGATTTTGAGCCTGTGGTACAGGAGAGACATCCTTACACTGGAGTGAGTTCAACAAAGGGCCACTAAGATGGTCCTTTAAAATGATGAGCTTGTGACTTCCCTGTCCTGTCCTGTCAGTTCCTTCCGTATCACCTGGACCTTGTTATAGCCTTGCAGCTCCTCACAGAACACATGGCTTGATTGAAAACAAATCTGGTTTTATAAATTTACTACTTTTATTTCTTTAGGAACTACAGGAAGAAAATTGGAAATGTTGAGGGCTGTTACAGAAATACGTATCCTTGTATTTGTTGTGTCTGATTTACTGGTTTTATTACAATGCTGTTACAAAATTAGTGTTTCATTTGTAGCCATAGGAACTCATTATTATGCTGCAATAGTTTTGATTTGTAATGTAATGCTGGGAATCAAATGATGAATAGGTGTTAACCCTTTGGACTTTCGAAGCTAGAATGAAAATAGGACAACTTATAGATCTCTACAGATAAATTGCTAAACAGATTTCTTCTTATTTTAAACATTCAAATTTTATCCTCAAAACTGTTTAAAATGTAAAATTTTTAGTTTGCATAATATATATTTCAGGCCAGATTTTATATGCAAAGACACATACACACATGTATTCCCATACACTTTAAATAAAGGAAAGGTAAATTAGTATTTAGGCTTAGTAGGGATACCGAATCTTACTTTTTGTCCCATTTTATCAGGAGAAAATAAACTTCACATATTCCTTATAGACCTATATTTATGTTGTAGTGTGCATACCATATATTTTCATACTTTACGCAGATTTTGCAATATTTTTCTTTCTTTCTCCTGCCTTGAACCGATAACATAATTAACCATCCATCTATATCTGTAAAAATTTTTGTTGCCTTTTTAACACTATCTTTTCCATATTTTATTTCTAGTAACATTTCAAATGGTAGGTTAAATAGCAGGAAGATGAAATGAGTAAATTTAGGCAACTTAAGTTCATGTGAATAACTTTAAGGAGTGTCATAATTTCTAAAGTGAATAAGGACTCAGTTGTTCTGATATCACCAATTACAGATAGTCAATGTTCTGCATTTTAAAAATAGATCACTTTTTTAGATAGGTCTTTTAAAAAAAAAAAAAATCCTTATTTTCTTTAGTCTAGTATTACTGCTTGTATTTACCCATATTTTAATGTTTATATTGAACTACTTTTATTTCTTGTTTTACTCCTTTTTCTTGCCCTCTTTATTTAGTCTTTTAATGTAACATAAATCTGAGGCCTCAGCAGTTCATTGTTCTTGTTACTGTTGGTGATGTATCTGACTGTGTGTGCCTCCTCAGCCTGATGAGATGGTTACAATTAGTCTGCTTGTGTGAATTCAGTGCAAGTTCAGATGAGGATCAACTCACTCATTTGGATTAGAACAATACCGTCTTTAGTCGTATTTTCAATAAGAATGTTGTTGTCTGAGGCATACACAATAGTGGCATCTGAAAATATCTTTAAAACCATGGTCAGCACTAAGAGATCGTAGGTGGTATTTTTTTTCTGTTGTTATGACTGGACATACAATATTATGCTAATTAATTTGTCTTATATTACAAATATAATGTGACCATTGACACTTTAGATATGCTAGTAGGAGTGCTCTGCTTGTTCTTGTATCAGGTTTGCAGTGTAGAATAAAGCTTTTGTCACTTGCAGTTTCACATTCCACAATTGTATGCTATTCCATGGAGCCTGTGCTACCAAGGAGGTTCTTGATTATTGGAATAATCCTGAGACCTCTCAAATAGTGGGATTTTTTTAGTGAAGTGGAATATATGACACACCAAGAATCTAAATAAAGCTACTAAATCATTTAATAGGTTACTTTTTGATAATTTTTACAAGCCTATATCAGTGAAAGATTGTTGCATATGTTTTAAGCTTGCATGTAAATTACAAGGAAGAGATGCATTTACAGTTCTAAAATAAATTTTATAATTTTTACTCAATTGTTTTGAATTCCTTAATGCTGTCAAGCGACCCAATTTAGAAGTATTTTTAAGGAGTTCCCATATTTTAACTATGCACAATCTAAAGCTTTGGATGATGTAAGTATGAAAGGGGTTAGAAAACTGTAATATATCTAGAAGCTCTTCCTGGAGTTGATCAGGGTTCTGCTTAGCTGGGAGAAGAGACCAGAAGAACTTTAAAAAATGTTTTTATCAGTTTTAAGTACATTTGTGTGAAGATGTGAATCATATGTGTATTTATGCATACAGATTGGTAATATTTTTAAAATTATTTTCACAGGAAGATTAAGAAAAGCAAAATGTTAGAGAAGGTTATCCTTTTGGAGAAGTGGTGCTTGTCCATGCCCTTTTTATTAGCTATGCTCTTTCTTTAAAACCTAAAAGTTATTTTGAAAGCAACCAATTTGAAAATACACAACCTACTTTTGAAATTATTGAAAACTTAACAATCTATTAAAATGACATATACAATGTTGGAATTTTAGATGCAGATTGAATTACAGAAGGAAGCCAAATTGCACGTTGAATTTGAGCACGAATTACCTCCTTCTGATGAGCCTGCGTTTGGTTGCAGTTAGGCATTGGTAGTGATTCTGTATTAATGTAATTTAAGGCTAGATACTGGGTTTTTTGTTTGTCAAAGAACAGTAGACTTGATTATATGATAACCTTAGATGAACAGAATCTCATTTACGTTTCAGTGCCAGATGTGTAACAGATGATGTTCTTTCTTTTGCTGTAACTGAAAGTTCACATCTAGTACAAAATTTTTAGAGGACTGCATAGATCAATGTAATAATATTTTCCTTGTGTCATTTTCCCCTAGACAGTGCCTTTGGAATGTATGAATAGGTACAACGGATAGCTGTATTATATATGCTACTTTGCAATTCTTTCCTAGCTTCTTTATACAGATAGGAATTTTGTGATTTGTGCTCCAACTGGCTCTGGAAAAACTGTAATGTTCGAGCTAGCTATTACCAGATTACTTATGGAAGCCCCACTGCCTTGGTTAAATATTAAAGTTGTTTACAGTAAGTATTATGCAGCTTTAAACATTTTGGTGACAGCAGTAGAAAATGTAATTCTGTAAATGTGGAGAGTTGAAGTGAGTGCTTTAATATTGAAATGAAATATGTCAAGAAATTGTGACCTACCTTATTCTTTAAAAAATTATTTCTTTTAGGATTTCTTCATTTGTGATACCGTTGTACCTATTATTAGTATTTAACAGCACTGTGTAATTATAGTGTTCAGTATTGCCCATATAAATAAATTAAAAATCTTATAAAGAGTTTGTCCTCTAAGAAGGTAAGATGTACACGAAGAGGGAAGAAAGAAGCAAAGGAAACTAAAACATGCAGTATCTTTTGTATGCCTCTCTGTTGCCCTGAGATGAGGATCAAATTTTCCAGTGTTCACTTACCTGGCAAGGTTTCATGCTAACCATTGCTTTCAGTCTACTAGTTCAGAGGCAACAGAGCTGGGGTCTTCATGAGTTTAATTGATGTATATAGGAACTAATGAAAATACTTTAAGATAGTTGCAACAATTACACTTTTTTTCCTTTCCTTCCTGGAGAATTGAGTTCATATCATGTAAATCAGGTTAAACTGGTGGCTTTGTCCCAGTTTTAATTAATTCATACAGTGATATATTTGTGAGTCTTGCTGTTAATGGTTAATATTTATATTTACAAAAGTTTCAGCCTAATTATTATTTTAAAATTCCAGTGTGTTCAAATTCTTACAATACAGCTAGTGTTGATTTACAGTTTACTGTGTATTTTAAACAGATCTTTTATAAACAGGCATTCAGTTTGCTGAATGTTGGAAGAGGTTATGTACTAGTTAATCAGATTATATAGTGCAGAGTGTGCTCTGGTTCCTGGTTGGTCAGTCACCCAATGTTTGTGAATTAGCTTGCAGTAGTTGTGTAAATTAGTTATTTCCCAGTATAGCAATGATTAGTGAAGTTCTGGGAGCAATCACTAGCCTCTTGCATTCTTGCCTAGTGAAAGATTATTACTTTTGCAATTTTGTGAGTTACTTGCTGGTGACTTAATCAGTTTTCTGGACCTAATGATTTACCTTGCTTTATAGGCCACTGATTTGAGATTTTACACCTCTTTCTGAAGAAGAAACGGGTTCATTAAATCTCTTCATTTTAGGGATCATTTGTCAGGCCATATGAAGAAATTACTCATGTTGCAGTGGCTTTAACTAGCCTAGAATGTAATCACTGCAAGATCTATTTTATTCCTGGTGTTTTCAGATCATGTGTAGATCTTTCACTTAAATCACTGCATTCTCCATGTGGATTACCCATCCAAAATAGACTTACATGTGTTGCTAGTATCAGTTCTTGTAGAGAATTGCTTCTGATTTCTAGAAATCAACCTCCATCTGCAAAAGTATAGTGTATATCCTAATGAAAAAAAAATATGAAGAAATAGATTGTTTTAGAAGTCTGTTCATGGACCAGCATCAGACCTGCTACCTGCCATGTTACCTGCTACCTGCTGTGTTAGCTGCTCAGTATGACCTTGACTACACTTAACTGTGTGTTTGGTTTAGATAGATTTTGATTTCTTCTGGTATTCTCTCTCTTGCTTGTGGATGGTTTCTCATTTGTAACCTCTCTTCTGCCTGAATACAGAGTGCTCAAATAATTCTGAACTGAAAAAAAATTGGTATTTGTATGATCTTCCATTAGAAAGCATGTCTTTTCTGTGATTTCTTCAGTCAGTGAGACCTCTGATAGCTGAATGATTGTTTCCATGTAGAATTGAGGAAAAAGTCAGGATTATGAGAGGGCATAAATAACCTTAATTAACGGTTCTGTTCCTCATTGGTGATAGGGAAGAACTGGGACCAAAAGCACAACATTGATCTGTGCGCATGGAACAGGGTAATAAGGATAATAATACCAATTACAAATTCTATGGTTCTGGGAGCAAAGCTGAAAATTAGGGAAATAAAATTCAAGAAGATATCTTAAAAATTTCTGCATTTAGCATCTTTAGCAATACAGTTGAAGATTTGGTTTTCCTAATATAACTATGATTATTTTGTATTATTTTTAGTGGCTCCAATAAAAGCTCTATGCAGTCAGCGTTTTGACGATTGGAAAGAAAAATTTGGACCTATAGGACTCAGCTGCAAGGAACTGACAGGAGATACAGTGATGGATGATTTATTTGAAATACATCATGCTCACATTATTATCACTACACCTGTAGGTTTCAATCGCAATTGTTACAAATACCTAGAATAAGCAGACATTAGTAGTCTACTAATTTTATGCTTGTAGGCCTGCTCAGTTTGTTTTTTGTAACAAGTAGTAATTTTATGATTGTTATGCTTGCCTGCACACTGCTGTGCATACTATTAGTTCATATAAACAACAGTTTGTAATATAATAATGTGCCAGATGAAACATACATGACATTAGTTTGAATTCTTTTAACTGATTTTGTTTAAATATTTATTAAAATGTAGGCATGTCTTTCACCTTCTGTTGCTGTTTTATTGTATTGATTTTTTTCTCCTAGGAAAAATGGGATAGCATGACTAGAAGGTGGAGAGACAACTCTATAGTCCAGCTTGTACGACTGTTTCTCATTGATGAGGTAAGAAAATCAATGTTTCATGTGCACTGGTTTTGTTCTTTAAGGTAAAAGGAAACTTAAAATATACAACATTTATTTAACAGCTGTATAGATTGTAACTGGAGAAATATTTTGCAAATCTTTTAAAATTCCTAATAGGTGCATGTTGTAAAGGATGAAAGCCGTGGCGCAACCTTGGAAGTTGTAGTCAGTCGGATGAAGACTGTTCAGGCTTCTCTTGGGCGTTTAGAGAATCATGACACTGTTCCTTCCTTGAGATTTGTAGCTGTTTCTGCAACAATCCCAAATGCTGAAGATGTAAGAGTTATATTTTAACTGAATTTTAATTATTTTAGTTGTATTTTATAAAATTTAACTGGAGTTAGAAATTCAGATTTATAAAATAGTTGTCATTTTGAAGCTGTCAGCTGAAGGCAGCTGTGAGGTTGATGTTAATGTAACACATGAACTGCAGTCATATGGAACTATAAGCCAAGGATGGACATGCGTCAGTTTTAGATTTCTGTTCATTATTTTTGTCGCTAAGTACAAATTACAACAGACTCGAGATACCAGTCTGAATTATATTGGTCTTGTAGAAAGCAGAACTTCACCTATGATTTTAATGATAAAAGCGGTATCAAATGTGTTAATAGTGTAAATGTGACAAGAGCTAAGTTAATTATTGTGTGATACAGTTAGAGCAGAGCATGATTAAAAGCAGAAATTTATAATTTCCATTCTATTTCTTCTTTTTTAAAGATTGCAGAATGGCTTTCAGATAGTAAGATGCCTGCTGTATGTCTGAAAATAGATGAGGATCAACGACCGGTGAAGCTACGCAAAATTGTTCTTGGTTTTCCTTGCAGTGATAATCAGACAGAATTCAAATTTGACTTAACTCTTAACTACAAGATAGCTAGTATTATACAAACATACTCGGAACAAAAACCAGCACTTGTGGTATAACAGCTTTTTTTCATCACATTTGAAATTTTTTCTTTCTTAAAAGTGTTGATTCAAAAAAATATTTTCTTCTTTATAGTTTTGTGCCACAAGAAAAGGAGTACAGCAGGCCGCTTCTGTTCTTGCAAAAGATGCTAAATTTCTACTGAGTACAGAGCAGAAACAAAGGTATTTTTATATTTGAGTTGTTAATAAGTGTTTGTGTGTTTTAGTAAACCTGTGACATCTGTGAAGAAAGCTGTTGAGCTAATAATACAGTTTCCGGCCGAGGAGTGTCTGCGACAAAATCATCGTCACAGTTGACATTCTTTTTGGTATATTGTCAGTTTTGAGAAGTTTTCTTTGCTTCTCAGTTTTTTAGGGTACTTTTAGAAACAACTTAATTTTTGTGAAAAGCTGCTTTCTAAACATACTAATGTTAGTTTCTATGGACCTATAAAGCCTTGTAGATCAAAGATTAAGCATATGAATAGTTGAATTGTATGTGGCCTTACTACTCTTTTAAGCCATAAGAAGTCTTTGCATTATCAGACACCCTTAATAAATACAGCCCTGACCCATGTCAATTATTAGTTACTTCAGAGTTGCCTAGTCATGGCAGCTGCAGAAGCTACTTCCTGATTTTGGACCTCAAACATGGTCGTCTTTGCCTTATGTGAACAACACATCTAGATTGTAGGTTGTGACTTGGAACGATGTCTGGGCTGGAAAGGCTGCAACAGCTGCCCCGGAGAGTCAGTTTCTTCCCTTTGCAAGGATGGGAAAGGTGGTGGTTGAAAATATCCAAAGAATGTATATTTTCAAGTTATTTTAAGACTATATCCTTTTCATAGTTTAACATGTAGTTGGAAACTAAGAACATCCTTAAAAAGCACAACTGCAGTAGAACCATGAGAAAGTATGTAAAAAATGTACATGTCAAGGAATACACCTTACAATCTTTAATGGGATAATTGTGTGTCTAGTTTCATGTGAAACTTTATTTTTGCATTTTAAAAGCATACTTGTATCTTTGTGTATTCCACTTAATTAGTGAATCTGTGTTGTGATTTTGAAGTATTCTTTTTTGTGTGTGTGTGTGTTTGTTGCATAGGTTACAGAGGTCTGCAAATTCAGTGAAAGATTCCAAACTGAGAGGTAAATATAACTACTACTTCTCTGCTCTGTGAATGAATACTTGTTTGACTAAACTTAGTCAAGTGATGGATATAATTATTTCATTGTCAGATCTCTTAATGTATGGTGTGGCTTATCATCATGCGGGTATGGAGATATCTGACAGAAAAATAATTGAAGGAACTTTTACAGTAGGAGACTTGCCAGTACTTTGTAAGTAAATTTAACTTTGAAAGTCAAGATATTGTTAATGTAACCTGAGAAGACTGCAGTTTGGAAGTGGTAATATTTTATGATTCTGTAGTTGTATGATGTTCAGAATTACTTTGTGAAATCCAGATAAAGATGTGTTAGTGTTTTATGTGCACTTTTCCCTGTGAGTATACATATACATTGTTACTAAAGACCACAGAACTTTTCTTCTTTTAAGCATACACAGAAGTTTTCCCCCCTCATATGTCTGTATGGGTCTGGCCATGTCCATTTCCTTTCATACCACTGAGCCATACTATTGAGGCAGAACTCTCTGCTAGTGTGTCTTTCCTCAGAGTTCACATAGTGTTTTCTTTGTGTCCTTCGCAGCAGTGGCTTCCCTGAAGGTAATCTTTCACAGTTATGCTTCTTAGAAGGGTAAGATATTTTCAAACTCCCATGCAAGTTATTTTGACTGATGGGGAGGTTCCTAAGAAATATTACATCTACTGTTACCTGAAATCAAAAGATATCTGAGACATGTTGGTCTCATCTCATCCAGGCTTTCTTTTTATGTAAAAAAGATTCAGACTCTGTGGGGGATTTTCTGTATGGTTCATGTGCAACACTGAAAGATTCATGGATTTTTTTCTTCCCTGTACAATGGTCATGACTCACTATGAAAATTTAAGTTAGATACCCTTACTGTGTTCAGGAAACCTTGCTAGAGTTCCAATGTCCATTATATTAAATATTAAAAAGTCTCTACATCTCTGCAATCTACTGTACTTCATTTTCCTGGTACACTGTGTATGGCTTTGCCAACTGCAGTGCCATTTCTGAAATCTGAGGAGACTGTTGTTCTACAGTTGCTCTTTGCAAAAATCACTTTGAGACCATGTGCCACAGCTGAGCACAATGTGAATGTATATATGAACTACCA
This sequence comes from Tetrax tetrax, assembly GCA_009806455.1. Classification (NCBI taxonomy): domain Eukaryota; kingdom Metazoa; phylum Chordata; class Aves; order Otidiformes; family Otididae; genus Tetrax; species Tetrax tetrax. Next base: position 221,338 of record WHYT01015853.1, read on the forward strand.
CCAAAAGAATGCAGAGTTGCTTAGGTCCTTTGAAATTTAGTTTTTATGAGTATTTCAGAATCCCCTGAGACACTAGAATTACATTTCCACAACTGAGGGGAAATGGGAAAGTGTATAGGGCATATTCCACCTTATGTGTCTATGAGCATAATGGAGAGGGGTAGGCTTTTAACACACCTTTCAGAGATACTGCAAAGGGGAAAATTCTTTGGTCTTGAAATAGAGTGTAGATATGCTCACTGCGTGTGCGTGTGTGTGTGTGTATATACACGTACGTGGACTGAAGATCTGATTGCACTGGTAAGTAAGCTTTCTTTGCAACTTTTTTATAGTGAAGTCATTTTGCTTTGACAAGTTTCCCATTTTACATACCACCATGATGTGAAAAACAATAATATTCTCACAAGATGGTGTGGTTATGCCTTCAATTTAGATTGGATCCTTCTTTCTGGATGCACCTATAATTACTGATTTTACTTCTCCTTTCATTTCACAACTGAATTGGAAAATTCATTAATACTTTTTTTTTCCCTAGTGGAATAGTTGTATCAGTTGATCTGTATAGCTGGCTTTCCATATTCAATTCCTGCCACCACATATATTAATTAGAGAAAGTGAATTAGAAAACAAGAGTGTGAGATAGTTTGCCACAAACTTGGCTAGTGTTTTCCATGTGAGAATGTGTATTGGTGGTAGTATTGGTGATGATTCTGATTTGGTACCATGAGTATAAACAATGCCAATGACTGATGACTTAAAAAAAAAAATTCTTAAAGATCACTACAAAGCTATCTATGAAGAAATATGAATAATGTTTCTTCAGACTGTGTGTGTTATATTGAAGATGGATTGGGTTCTGGATTATGTCAAAATGTTAAGGAATGTTTACATAAAAATATCTGGAATGTAATTGGTTAAATAATACTTGATTATAAATGAATGCTGATGATCAGATGCACAGAAATTGTTATGCAAATACATGTCTGTAATCTGCATCTAATTCTTTCTGCTGCAGAACACTCACTGACTTCACTAGAAAATAAGAGCTCTTAAGAATCAATAGTCACTTATTTGCTGCTTGTTTAATATTTGCCAGAAATTTCAATGGTGTTCATGTTGCAATCAATATACTTTTATCTGATGTAGTTACTACTAGCACCTTAGCTATGGGAGTCAATCTACCTGCACATCTGGTGGTTATAAAATCCACAATGCACTATGTTGGAGGAGTGTTCCAAGAGTACAGTGAAACTGATATTCTGCAAATGATTGGGAGGGCAGGAAGGCCTCAAGTAAGTTAATGCTATATTATATTGATGCTGTCTATATGCGGGTCAGTAGAAACTGTTCTTGGCAAGGAAACTACAATGCCAAAATTTTACTGCAGCATTTTGTTTTTCAAGGGTTGTTATTAATAGTTAAATTACTCCTGGGTCACTTCTTCATTGAGAAAGGAATCTGTTTGCTTTTCTATTGTCCACTAAAAAGTACTGCTCCTCCGCCGTGCTGTGGAAAAAGATCTAAAGATTACATTTGGGTTCCATAATGAATGCGAATTCGAGAAAAAGTAGAAAGCTGGCACACAACTTATAAATTGTATGATAAAAAAGTCTGGAATCTTGAATAGTATAGAGTGCAATGTGCTTTTGTTCTCATAACATCAGAACAAGAAAACATCTAATTAAGTTAGAAGGGGGGGGGGGAGGGTGTCAGAAACACTGCCTTCAAAAAGCTATAATTCATTTGGCTTCCACAAGAGACTGCTGATGCCAAGAATGCTGTTTTAGAAAGGGTTCAGACATTGCTTTGGTTGTAAAAAGGGGAACAAGGAGGGATTTAAAAATAGTTATTGCAATTATACCCCTTTAAAGCCTCCAAATCATTTATGTTAAATCTTACACTTAAGTCTTTTAATTTTTAGAAATAAAGATAAAGCCTAATGCAGGAGATAGCTTACCCCACATCTGTCTCCAGAGGTTGCTTATATAAGCCACAGTGGTATGCTGTGTACATGACAGAATTTTATCTGGACCTAAGATCTAAACTAGTATGGAAATTCCTATATTCCTAACTTTCTTAACTGATTGTTGTTTGGTTTTTGTTTTTTTTTTTTTACTAAAAACTATTCAGTAAGATTTTTTAAGTTGTGACTCAGAATCCTAAGCAACTTTAACTTACTGAGTCAAGACCTGAAATATCTGGCTTTCAGTATTACACACACTAATCTGATCTAAAAAACACAGAAGTCGGGAAGCTTCTCATAGGAAAAAAAAAACAATAAATCAGTGTAACAGTATTTTTTTTCCATTACAAACCAATCTAATCTAAGTGAGGTGGCTTGAGAGTAGATGATTAAGATTATAAAAAATTACTATAAAAGGCTTGACTGTTCATTCAAGACTTTCTGATGTTTGGGATTACTAATGAGAATTTGTGTCAGTAAGTTATTTCCTGTGGTTGTGGCTAGGAATCTTTTCCTTAGCTGTGGATGTTGTTAGGAGGTCAATAACAGTTCACGTTTGTGTTATTTCTTGACATATCCCCGCTACATGTACATTAGCACATACAGACTGGTACACTGACTTGCCTGCTAGCAATGGCTGGAATCCCAAGTCTGCTTGCTACCCAAATGAGTTAGAACTTGCCTTTAAGTTAGAGAGGTTTTGGCATTCAACAGCTAGTTCAACAAGGACTTTAAGAAAACAGTTTTAATGGTGTCAACAGGTATGTGATGCATATTCAACTGGATTTTTTTGCTAAGAGCTAGAGCACACTTTGTGGTTTTATTTTTCAGTTTGACACTACAGCTACAGCAGTTATTATGACTCGTTGGAGTACAAGGGAAAAGTATATACAGATGTTAAATGGTGCTGATATAATAGAGAGCAGGTAACTTTTTATAAGACTATATAGATGGTAGCAGTGTTTCATACTTTCTACGGAGTGTGTTTTTTCACATGGGTTTTGGGGTGCTTTTTTGGTCTATTTAGAAGAAATTTAAGAAGCATTTAAGGAAAACCGAATCAAGCTGTTCAGAAGTTAACAACTTCTCTCTTATCAGCTAACAACATGTTCAGAACATCTTAAACTTAGCAAAAAAAAAATAGTTATAGATTCCTGCTAGAAAACTGAAGAAACTGGAATAGTACATATTGCAAAGTCAAAAAGCAAGAATTGAACCCAGATCGTGTCTCTGAATTTTTAGATTATAGAGTCTGGAAAATAGCAGACCACAGAATTCACTTGATGTGAACAGAATATCAAAAGAAATATGTAGGAAAGTTAAGACATTAAAGGGTAAATCAGGAAATTTTACTCTTGTAATTTTGTTAAGGTTTAATTTTTTTAATATATTCCAAATATTAACACTGTGGTGTAACTTTTAAATATAGGTAGCTTGTCTCTAAATAATTGTGAAACTTCACAGTTGACAGAGTTTGTTTTTATTTTTGCTTGCTGGACATTGAGCCATAAGAAACAAATTACATTGTTGATTATTTACAAATTCTTTACTTTTTTTCTGTTTATTTCACCGATTAAAGTGAACAGTTGACAATAAAAACAAACAAACAAACAAACAAAACAAACAGAAAATTTTTGTTGTTTGGAGGGAGGGATTTGTTTTGGTTTTTATCCAAAAAAATAGTTTTAGCACTTTTTTTACTACTCTTTGGTAAATGTACTTACTTTTTTTTTTTTTTTCTTATTTTGCTAGCTTGCACAGGCATCTTGTGGAGCACTTAAATGCAGAAATAGTGCTACATACTGTCACAGATGTCACTGTAGCTTTGGAATGGATACGATCAACATTCTTGTACATTAGAGCCTTAAAAAATCCAACTCATTATGGTTTGTTGGCGTTGTTTTGGGTTTTTTTAATTTATCTAAATTATGACACTAGGATGTGTTAGATCCGTATTATTTGTTTCTTTCGTTTTCTTATGGACTATTATTTCATAAGGGGTTGAAAACAATATGTGTAATATGGCCTGTAACATTTTTAGGAACAACACTTTTAGTTGCTTTAATAGAAGTAATAGGAGTTTCAGCATGGTATAACATTTAAAAACTATGAAGAAGCCATTTGCAGCTTCATAATGATCTATTTCATTTGATCTTAATACACTGGACCATGTAGTAATGCAGTATCAAGTCATAATGTACTTTTCACTGCTGAATATGTAATCTGCTGCTAAGGAAAAAAAAAAAGTCTAATATTTCATAGTTTTTCTAAACCAAAATTTCAATAACATTAATGCTGGTGTCTTCAGTTTGTCTTGTCCAGAACAGCCTCTCAGTCCCCAGCTGTGACCGTGTCCTGACCATGTTCCTGGCTGCTTGCTCTATACCTGATTATGAAGTCATTGGGCACTTTCTGGAGCCAAATTTTTAAGGAATTATAGATGAGACTGGAACATAGTATATCTAGTACTTGAATGGATATTACAATTTAGGTGGCTTCCTGTATTCTAAAATAGGAAAACTCTAGATGTGAAGTTGCTCACTGATATTTCTGCAACTTTTAGGACTCTGATATTTTACATATGGAAATATCTGCAGCTTTTACCTTTGCACATCTGTTCTAACAGCCACTTACTGATACTTAGGTACTTACACTACGTAAGGCTTTTGACTTGTTCCCAGTATAATAAATATTTACAAATTTTTCACTTTGGAGTATTTGTCTGGCTCCCAAAAATTAGCAAATCTGTTTTGATGGGTAATGATATTGAGGAGAAAGTATATAGTTGCATTAGGTTAAAAAGCCTTTTGTCTTTTCATTAAGGTTTTTCATCTGGATTGGATAAAAATGGAATTGAAGCAAAATTACAAGGTAAGTGGCTTTTAAGCTTTTATTTTCATTAAAACGTTATCTTTTGGTGCAAGTTCATCCATGTTTATGATATATCTCCCTTAATTTCAAAAGATCCATTCACAGAACAAATGTACTTTAATACGTTGTGCTATTGATTTGATTTAATTATTAATACTTTTGAAACACTATCAGTACATTTTGACTAGTGGAAAAGTTTTTCTTGTATAAAGGGAAAAAATTAAATGCCTTTATCTACCTCATCTCCATATAAATACTCAGAAATATGGAGTAGAGCACTTTAATTTTGATTGCTTGTCATTCTTCCTAATTTTCCTTTGATTGATCTAATTTGTTTTCCTTAATTTCTTTTACTATACTTTCAAAAAAAGTCCTTTTCAGAAAATGCCATCTTCCCTGCATCATAAGTTTAACCTTGAAAACAAAGGATGTAAAATGTAAACATCTTCACCTTGTTCAGAAACAGTTTAAAATTGCATTATTATGGCATGTTAGGTAGCAATAATGAAGAGCAGGTGGAAAGAGAGAACACATTTTTTTATTATGGACATTTTTGCATTGGTCATTCAAAAATGCATAAATAATGTTAAAAAGGAATTTTAGAGAACTCTAGAATGTGGCAGATCTTGTCCAGTGATGGACTCCAGTGTATTGGAAGATAGGAGCAAATCTTAAATTCTGTACTTCTGTCCAGGTAAGTCGCTGCTCTAATACGTAGTTTTGCTATTCAGCCATCTGGACTGGTATGATTGGAGAATTCCTTTCTCTGACGGTTACATTTTGCATTGGAGATGTACATTCCAGTGTATTGTTTGCTTATTACCTGGACTTTGTCCCTTATGGATTGAACTACTTATTTTGCTTAGGGGCATTAAGGGAAGATTTACAGTCCTTCGAAGATTTCGTACAAGATCAGTCATATCTCAGATGTATGGATTAAGTAGATCCTCTTAAGAATTATTTTGCTATTTTAATTCCAAATTTAATTTTAAAATTTGCATATGAATATCAAATGCATAATACAATAGCAAAGAAGTAAGAGAATGCAAATGCATAATTAAGACATTGCAGTTGGTCTTCAAGTGAGCAGTAATGTGATACTTTTTCTCACAGAAAAAAAAATCAGCAGCACCATGTTTTTCCTGTAATACTGTAAAAATTACTGGAAGACAACTTTTAAGAGGCTTTTTTTTTGCTAAAACTTGAATAAAACCCAATTATTGATTTTAATTTTTTTTTTTTATTTTAAATACTGCCTTTTAGTTATTTACAATTAAATCAGAAAGCATACAACTGACTAAACAGTTTGGGAATCAGTGCCTCTCATCTTTAAATATACAACTATCTATTTATTTATTTTAATGTAAGTTTTCTAGTAGATCCAAAATAATTGTATTAATAAAAGACTACTTACTAAGATTGTAAATGGAGTTCTGCAAATCTAAAAATGCAATTTTCTCTCTTCAGTGAAAGTCCTCATGTCCATGATAATTCTGCATATTTGTATACTAGACCATGTGGAGCTTAAATATCTGGAGGGGGGCTTGGTACATGAAAACATAGACTGATAATATGCCCTGAAATTTGTAGAGGCAATACTTGGAGTCCATTTGCATATTTATTAAATTTTTCATAATTGCGTAAAAAAAAAGCAAATTGTGATTCGTGTTGGGTTTGGTGGAGCTACGCTGTGGCTGTTTATTGTGGAAGGGTTTCAAGGACCCGTCTCCAGGAATACACTTAGCATATGCAATACTGCTTCAGGTCTCCAAATATGAGACACACTGACTGTGACTTGCAGGTAGGGAAAAAAGGAGTACTTATCAGTAAGACAAGTTATCTAGTTCATATGCTCTTTCAGTTGTTTTCTACCTTTTCCTGTATTTTAGATCAGGACATTTCTGTTACTACCTAAATGAGCCGTTATGGGAGAAGGCATGGTTTGAAATTACCTCTACAGATAGTGCCTAGGGTAGAAGACTTCACTTAAAAATGCTTTTTAGGTGTGGATCATATTTCCTTGAAATGATCCTAAATACAACCTTTTTTTAAAGGTTTTTTCATATAGAAAAAACTAGCTACTTTTCCCTGCACACATGAAATATTGTTTAGTAATGTAGACAGGAACCATTAACTTTAAGTGCTTTCCCAGCTTACTTTTAAAAATTCTGAATGAACAGTGTATTAATGTAATTTTTGCCTTTTAATTACATTGGTTTTGAAATAGAGAAAAACAAAAACACTTAAGTCAGTTAGCTGCATGAAGATGACCAAATAGGTTTAGTGAAGTAAATACAAGTTTCCGATGAAGGACTTATAAATACCTGTGGATATTTGACATTTCAGACATTTAAGTGTTAACTCTGTAGCTGAAATTTTTGGTGTAAATACTGCAGGCTGTCCAGTCTGTCATTCAGAATTGTATATGGCAGCCTACATTCTGTGCATCTAGTTTCTTTTACTTTGCTACTTTTGCTTTACTGAAAAAGAGTTGAATTGTCCTGCACCAAACATCTTTGAGTTAGCTTACCCCAGGCAGAAGTTAACCACTAACTGTAGTAGAAGCAGGATCATATTCTAAAACCTTTATTTGAGTTCAGTGGAATTACTTGGGTATACATTAATTGCAATTTGATGATGATGTTTCTGGTTTGTACATAGATAAGTTTTTCTGCACATACTAAAAATACATATATTTTCAAATTGTTGACAGAACTGTGTTTGAAGAACTTAAATGACTTATCATCTTTTGATTTGATCAGGATGGATAAGGATAATAATTTCAAACCAACAGGTAACACTTTTTTTTCAGAAGTGATGTTGAGATAGTAGTGAACTCGAAAGGCTCACAACTGTTCTTGTGTCCATTTAATAGGAGTACACAAATGTAGTAGAGAGTAGAATCTGAGAGATTGTTTGGCTAAAATATATGAGATTTCTTTAACAAATCATAGGAGTTCATTGCCTTAATGTTGCTCCATTAATAGATCTTCTCTTGTTGCTGGAAATTTTGTGGCAGATTAGGAGAAAATTACACAACATTGTCACAGGATAATTGGATGTGACACAGTGCAATGAAGGACAGGTTTTATCAATACCTGTTCTCCACAATTCTCTCTCTCTCTCTCTGCTAGAGGTGGTTGGTTTCTGAGCAAACACAGTTCACAATCCAGTATATTAGTGTGAATTCATCTTCATTAAAGAGAACTGTAACTGGCATGTGTTTGTTTCTGCTACTCTGTGATGGGGTCAGTAATATCCATCAGACAGCTGGGGGCAATAACATACTGAGTCAGTGGTAGTAAATCTCACAGAACCCTGTAATAAGAAAATTAATTCAATTTTGTGACTTAAAAAAAATGTTAAAAAAATACTTGAGATATTTTTTAAGATATATTCTTCTTTTACAGAGACTGGAAGATTAATGGCATGGTATTACATTGCATTCGATACAGTGAAACAATTTTTCACAATTAAGGGAACAGAGACTTTAAATGAATTGGTAATTTAACTTTTTAAAGAAAATTTACATATGTTCAATTAATTTTAAACAGAATCAAAGATAAGAAGCAAAAGTTTTTATTTCTTTTAAAGAGCTCAGTCTTTGTTTATACAAAGTATAAAGTTTTAGTAAATACATCTAAATAAATTCCATATGGAGTATTTTTGAGGCTTTGTACTCAGAGATCTTTTGATTTCCAGCTCTTTCTCCACTCACTAACCTTGCTTATGAAGACATAAAGTTGCTGAAGCTGTTCTATTTGTGTTAAACACTATATCTTTTTCGTTTAGTTGTTATTTTTTTATTACAAAAATGAGCAGATTTTACTTTTGAAGAAGTGTTCCTGTCTGTTTTAAGTAATTTTCCTCTGTCAGATAAGAGGTTGTTACCGGTAGTGTTAAGTGACAAAAGACATTTTGTTTTCAAGCAAATACTATGGTAGAACAGATTGGCCATGAAAAAAATTGAATGCCTGTTCTCTGTATGCCTATCTTGTATTTGCCTTGTATGTCATAAATTGTTACCAGTGTGATTGATTTTTTGATAATTTCAGGTGGAATAGTAATCTAAAAACTGAAAGAAAAATCTTCCAGTTTTGTCATATAATGGCATTTATAGGAAGATGAAAGAAAGTTGGTTAGTATTAGACAAACCTGCTTCACTGTCTTTTCATGGTCATAGTGTTGAGACAATAAAGTTTTTTTTAAAAGTATTTGTTGGGGTTTTTTTTTAAGTTGGAAGAAGTAAAAAGTTTTTTTTTAAGTGGAAGAAAAATGACGGAGAAACAATTAATAAAAAGTTAAATTGTTACAGATTACAATGATCTCCAACTGCACAGAATTTCTGGATGTCAAATTAAGAACAAATGAAAAGAAAATACTGAACACTTTGAATAAAGACAAGGACAAAATAACTATCAGGTATAAAAATTAAATTCGTTGAAAAAGGAAAGTATTTTTTTAACAATAAATAAAATTAATAGCAGAAAATATGTATATTTTCATGCATAGGTTTCCAATGGAGGGGAAGATAAAAACAAGAGAAATGAAAATAAACTGGTAAAAATTATATTGTTTTATTACTTTTTATTGAAAAGCTGTCATTTTATTGCTGTTGAAGTCCCTGTTAAAGTGTCTTGTTTTATAGAGGACCAGATCTTGCATTTCATTGTTTCTATTCTGAATTTTGTTTTGTTTTCCAGTAGAAACTTTTATGTTGTTATACTTTGCTTACAGTAGGGCTTATATACAATATTTTTTTTCCCAGTCTTATTCAGGCTCAGCTAGGATGCATTCCTATTCAAGACTTTACTTTGACACAAGATACTGGCAGAATATTTAGAAATGGCTTAAGAGTTACTAGATGTACGGTAAAATTTAATCCTTTTTTAGCACATAATAATAAGAAACATTTTATTTTATTAATAGAAGTCAATCTTGTTTTTACAGGGTTATCTGACTTTCTGGTTTCATATAAGAACAACTTTTCTGCTTTACTAAACTCTTTGATTTTAGCAAAGTGTTTCAGGTGCAAACTTTGGGAAAATTCACTTCATGTGTCTAAACAATTGGAAAAAATTGGTAAGTATTAGTCAGAAATGATAATAAAAGTGTAACCTGATAGATAATAAAATGTCATAATTAGCCTGCTAATTTCTGGAGTGTCTGCTTACATAATTAAATGACTCCCCTAATTACTCATTTGCCACAATTGAGTACCACAGTTGTCAGAATAGTCTGTCATGATTAAAGTCATCTGTTTAGTAATTTTCTTCAGACTTTAAAGTATTTCAGCGTTGTTTTTTCTTCTTTATGTTCATCTCGGTATCTTGAGCATCTTCCACGTTTGTGTGATTGCATGTGTCAGACTAGGCTATGCCTTCTTTTCCAAACAGCTGTCACTGTTGGTCCTGTTGCTCATATGCATGAGACACCTTTCATTTGCATTGACATGGATAGGAATCATGAAAAAGAAATCAATTTACTGTGTTACCTTCTTATAGACATGAGGATCACAAGTTTCTAATAATCTTCATATCACTGTATCCTGTTACTGGATGAACTTCTGGCTGGAAGTATGGACTCGTCATAATTATTTGAAAGGGAGCTCAGAAATTTTGGAGTCCTCTATTACAAAAAGTTAGTTACACTTCTTTAAGGTAATAGCATAGCTTCCTGCTTTAATGTCTGGTCTTACCATACTTCCGTGCTTTCAGAATTCACTGCAGTGTTCTCTCTATTTCTTCTTTAAAGACACATCTGCTCTGTACAGAACAGTATAGTACAGAGATCTGAAAATTACAGAATAGCTGAGCCAGAAGATCCGTATGGCACAGTACGTTACAGCTTTGCCAGCTCAGGTGCAAAAGCTGTATAGCTTCATTCATGTGGATTCAAAGCAAGGGACAGGGCTTATTAGCTTGTGCACAGCACAGTACAGTGGGGTGGGAACCCATTTCCACTACTTTTTGATCTATGCCAATGTGTGCATGGTCATCTGAGGAGTCTGCCTCATGCTCAGCATTTCTAGGGGGTTAGGATGAGTGGAATAAACATGGCACTTGCAGTGTAGACAAATCCTTTCCTGTACACTGTATCAAACAAACGAAATCAATTTTACTTTTTTAATAATAGGAGTACTATATATAGAGATCTCTGTCCTGTTTTCCTTTTTTTTTTAATTATATTTTTTCCTATGCTGTCATTGCTCTTGCAGCATATGTTACAAAGAATTGCTAACTTTCAAAGTTCCATTTGTACCATCTGCTGACAGTTCACTCTCTTTTCTTGAATCAAATATTGAATTAATGCCTATATTATGACGTCTGCTTCTCGACCTCTGTCATGCTATGGCTGCTAAGCTGCTTCTGTCTTTTTGAAGTTCAGTGAATTGTTTGAGCTCACAGAAATTTACTGATACCATGTAACATATTCAGAAATCCCTAATTTTTAAACTCTTATCTCAGTATGTTATTTTTTTTAATCTTAAAAAAGCCTTAGTAATCAGTATTTCCTTTATAAGAGTGACTGTTCTTTAACTGACATTTGGCCTTACTGAGATTGAGGATTCAGTTGAATTCTTACTGCATTTCTGCAACTATCTACATTTTTTACTCTTATCCAATAATGATGCTCCCTCTGGTTGCTGTATGATATACTTGATTCTGTTTACTTGTTCTGACAGACAGGATAATGATCAGTTGCCATCCAGGATTTTATCACCTTTACTACTTGTTCCATTTGATTTCCACCACAATTTTTTTCTTGCTCAGAGTTAGACAAAGAGAAAGAGTCTCATTTATATCTTGTATTTTCTCCACTGGTGGAAACTTTTCTGCCATTTTAGGAATTAGGACAAAAGCTTCACTTATGAAGAAACAAGGCAACAGCTCTATCTGAAATAGCTGCAGAAGTAATAAGTGAGAGTCTTCAGAACTTTTGCAAAGGAGAGGGGAGATGGAAGAAGATGCTTTCCCTAAGTCAGACCGGAAAGGTGTTCAAATATATGTAAAAGGAGCAATGGTCTTCTGTTTCTCTAAATCATTAAATTCTTGAGTTGAAATTAGTCTTTTCTTAGAAGATTACTGTAACATCTTCCAAGAAGCAAGCTAAGAGAAACCTCTTGAGAGATTTCCCACTTAAAATTTTCAGATTTATTTTACTGATTCTATAGAATTACACATGAAGAATCCATATACTCATTCCAAGTATTTTGTACTGTCTTTAATTTAAAATTATTGCAGTTATTGTAGTAGGCTGTAGTTCCAGGTAAGGGGAATGCCTTTTCATATGCTATCATGACTCTGAATCTCACTGGAAGTTTGAAAGAACTGGGAATCACAAAGAGGAGTAAGATTGTAGGTGGAATTCTCTGCCAGTCTGCTTTTGTGGCAGATAAAGACATGGGAAGTTTTTTTTTTTTTGCTAAATCTGCAGAGACTCCTAGAAAATTATAATAAATATTTTTTGAGTGAATTTTATTATTAGCTTACTCAAAAACATTGAGATCCTTATTACTTTAACATAGGTAAATAATTCCATGGATAGGGAAAAAATTCTGAGACAGTGCTGTGTGAAGTGCTAAAATATTTAATGAATTGAAAAGAAATTTAGTGATTTGGGCAAAAAGCTGGGATAAACATACTATAAATTTATTTTTGCTTTGGTTTTACCTGCTATAATGCAATTGTTGAGAATAATTTGAGATTAGCGATTGTCATTTAACAGCATAAAACTTAAATTTTTCACAGGTGTATCACTGTCAAATGCTATGGTAAATGCTGGATTGACATCATTTAAAAAAATAGAAGACACAAATGCAAGGGAACTTGAATTGGTAATTTATTAATTTGTATGCAGATAAATATGATAAGGAAAATACTGAGGATTAATACCGTTACCAGTAAAAGCTATATGATTAATATAGATCTGCTCTGATAGTCAGCAAAATCAAGTGTTTTAAGTGGTTTGTTCATTTATCCTAGTGAATTTAAAAAAAAAAAAAGTGTGGCTACTGCTATTTTTCCTTGAAAATGTGTATGATGTTTTCTTCTGGCAAATTTAATGTGAATTATTTGGCTGGTTTTGGAAAGCAGTTGCTTACATATGTAGCATTTCAACATTAACATGATTTGAAACAAAGGACAATATGCATTTCCCTTTTAGGAGTGTTAGAAAAAACATAAAAGGGAATATGTATTTACAGTTTCTCTTAATGTATGTTAATGATGAGAATCCTGGATTGCCATTATTGCTAGTTTTATTTAAAGATAGTCATAGAATAAAATTCTTCTGAATTATCTATAAAGCACTTCTAGTTAGATTTCTATCCCAGGACAAGTTCTTTGGCTCTTAGCTTCTTTTCTGAGGGACCTATTTTTTCCAGTTTTCTGGAAGAGATAACAGATTTCTAAAGAAAATAAATTTTACTGTGGTTTTCCTGATTTACCTTTAGGAATTTGATTGCTCTTTTCTGCCCTTTTTTGCAGTTTTCTTGTCACTTTCTTGTCACCTTATAGAAAACCTGCATAGTCAGATTTTGAGGTCATTGGCTAGTTCATGGGCTGTTAGCTGAACAGAAGTGGTAGCAAGATGAATAATTATTGGAATTTTATTTTGGTTATATTGCTGTTCTGGACATCGATGACAGTACAGAGGAGCCATAAGGGCTTTTGTGGCTAGCATAATTACTGTGATTACTTTGATTCTTTGTATTTACATTTCTGTTGGTATCTCTGATCAGCTGAATGCATCATCAATGAAATTAAATCTTTGCAGATTTTAAACAGACATCCTCCTTTTGGAAACCAGATAAAAGAATCTGTTTTGCATCTTCCAAAATATGAACTTAACATTGAACAGGTAAATGCTTTCCTATTTACATTTTTATGCTGGCATTATTAAATGAAAGGGCAAATATTGACTTAAAGAGATTTTGAGCCTTTGCTGATAGAAGATTACACAATATTGTGGCCTGCTTCCACCTTAGCATGTGTAATCAAATTCTTAAATATCAAAGGAGAGCCTTGGAATAGACATTCCATATAATACATTGGCCTCTCTCTCTCGTTAATAGCATTTTATATTCCAGATGCAAACCAATATATTCCACATTCTAGGATTATATGTGAGTCTGAGAGGTCTCTTCTATCCTGAATATAAACAAACCCTAATGACAGAAAAACATTAATGTAAAGCTTACTGAGGAAGCATTAACTCATGCTTATTTTCTACGTCATACTTAGGAATATCGAGAACAGTAAATTATTCCATAACCTAGCTGGTGCCCTTTCAAGGGACAGGTGCAATTCCATGTGTGATCAAGAGCTTTGAGGGTCTGATATACATTTTGTCTTTAAAGAGACACATAGCCACTCTACCTTTCTGAAATGCAAAATCTGAAAAAAAACTTAGTGAAGTAGGTACAAATGAAGACAACTTTGAAGTTAGAAACTCGATAAATGTGTGAAGTACTATTGTTATAATGATCAGTTCTATTTCAGTTTTTCATTTGTCATAATACCAGCTGAATATCTCTAAAGTTATTCTCAGAAGAAAGATTTAACATTTTTATAAATATCTTATAGAGGAATATTGAGATGGTAAAATATACCGAGTTTTCTTCTTGCATCTTTCTCTTTGCTTTGAACAGAGGAGGATTTTTCAGGGGCTTAATGTAGACTGTATTTAGGATACTCAGCTATGGGCAAGTTAATACTGTGTAATAGTGTCTCAGAACAACAAATAAAAATTGTACCACAAATTGAAATGGCTTGAATTGAGCTTTTGTGCTTGTATCAACAGTTAGAAATTTATGGAAGGGCATATATTTTACATTGTGTATTTTAGCAGTTATGTTTTCTTCTATGTAATTTTTTTTTCTAGCTTCCAAAATACAGTGACACATTGGCTGAAATCTTAGTTACCATCAAATTAACAAACTATGAGCAGCTACAGACAAAGAGAACAGCAACAGACTTTCACTATGTTACATTGATCATAGGAGATGCTGATAACCAAGTCATTTTTAATCAGAAAATTATGTATGTATGATCAGGGGTTTTTTGCCTTACATCTTTTAAGGGTGTTGGCTTTTAATCCTTTCTATGACTTGCAGTTTTTGCAATACTTTCTACTGATGCCGAATGATACAAAAATTATTCTTTATCATATGGCATTTTCTAGTCAATCTTGTAACTTAAAATGCTGCACAAGATTCAGAAACTCCCAAAACATACCAGTGTGCTTGTCAGTACAGAGTGTATGTGTAAATATATGTACAACACCGATGTCATACTATGGAAGTCATAATAATTTCAACATAAATGTAAAACAAGTAAAATACCTATTAAAATATACATTCTTAAGTTGTTACTTACTCTCATTGGCTATGTTTCTTTAATTATATCGTATTGTCAAAATTGTTTTTCACTCAGAGATGGACTTAAATTCTCCAGTTGGCTTAAGATATGGCTTGGAGTAATGGAAAAAGAGAAACAAAATCTTTTCCAGCTGTGTGACCTTCACATGAGTTCTGGCCAAAGTCTGGCACTTTTGGCAGAACTGAAACTGATCTGCAGGATCTTGGCTCTCTTAGGGCATAAATCATGTATTATTGGAAGGTTATTCTTAGGCCACTTATCAAGCAAAATCCAAGAACTAAGACCAAATAAAGGCTCTTTCACTTAGTTAAAGATGCCATAGTATACAGTCTTGTTTTCATTGTCCATTTTTAATAAAACTTTACTGATACATTACAGGGATTCTGTGCTGCTGAAAACTGGAAATTGGACAAAGAAAATTGAAGTGAAAAGAGCTCTTAAATCAGAAGACCTTAGTATAAATTTAATTAGTTCTGATTATGGTAGGTTGATTGTAAGCTTTTAATATAAAAAAAAAAAAAAAAAACCTGTGGAATAATTTTTAATTAATTATTAAAACACTTTATGTCAAGCCAAAAATATAACAAAATTAACTTATCTTGAAACAAAATTCTATTACATGTTTTTTACTGGGTTGAGTATTACCTAACAATCCTAATTACATATCTGTTTGTTTCATTTACTACCGTATTAATGAACTGGGAAACACCAGAACTGTTACTAGGAGATAGTATTTTGCTCTGTCGATACAGATTAGGATTCTCTTTTGCCCATTGCCTTCAAGTTGAAGTAACTTTCAGTAGGGATAACCTATCCGTTTGATAGGTTATTTATGCTGGGATGAGCTGTCTTTGTGAATGGCTGGGTTTTGCATTGTGATAAAAAAGTATTAGATGTGGATTCATCTCCACTTCAGTGGCCAGAAATTTCTACAGTGGAAAAATTTGTGCTTTAACATGTGTAGATTTAAACATTGGTCTCCTCAGTGTCAATTGCCATAGAATTGGAACTGTAGCAGCAGATAAGGAGAGACAGTGATGACCTTGAAACATAGAACTTTGAAATACAATTTAAAAATAGACTGGCTGTATTAAACTCTGTCTTCATACCCCACCTATAAAGAAGATTGCAGTGTGCTAGATTAGCTGAAGTATATTTGGTGCTTCCATGATAAACATTTAATATTGAGACTACTACAATAATCAAGCCTGAAATAATCTGTACTCCTATGGCTAAACCTGTGGCTCAGGGAAAAAAGAGGGTTTTCTATTAAAACAGAGCTGAAGAAAAAACTGTCCTCTTTTTACTCCTTGTCTATCTACAAGTTGTACTGAGTTCAGTGAAACTCAACATAACAGTTAATTTCTCTGAAATTGGTAACAGTGAAGCTAGGCTAAAAGCAGGTCTTCCTAGTCTCTACTTATTTTAAAGTCTATTTCTGTTTCAGAGAGACAGACAAAAGACAAAAATACTCTTTTTACAATGGTGTTTCTTACACTCTTATATGAGTTTTGGTTTAATTAAAGCTAGAACCATTATTAGCATTCAACTTCAAAAGTACTATCAACATACTTATTTTACGCCTTTGACAATACAGAGCTGTTGATACTCCTGTAACACAGATTAGTACAATTTTAAAGTTAAAATTATATCATCAATGCAAAGCCATAGATAAATGTAGTTTTAAAGCAATACTGAAAAATGTTGTTAAAGGGACTAGTTTTGTTCCTTATCTAGTAACCATGTCTTTAATTCTGAAAATATTTTAATTTTGGAATTTCAATCATAAAGAATCTATTTATATAACAGTATGCTTTTAATGGTACATTATCTTAACAAATTTCCATAATAACATTTAATACTTTCTTTAATAACATTTATACTTTCTTAAACTCTTTAGAAAACTGAAGGTAATCAGTAGTTTAGAATCAGTTTATAGAAATTTTAAATATTTTTGTCTTTTTTTCAAAGTTGGCCTTGATATACAGCAAGTATATACAGCCTTTTACTTAACACCAAAACCAGTGGGAAGTAAAGCGGTTACAAATCAAAAACAGAAAGCTGAATCTTCACTTAATATGTATTATGGCTCACCACAAAGTCTGCCAGCAGCAAGAGTAGATACAGGTAAATGGTCAGCTCACAACATCTGGCTAATATAAAGTCAACAGAAAATTGAATTTTGCTTTCAGTAAGGGGCTAGATCTTTATCCATCATGTTTCTTTCTCAAGTATAATAAAAATACAATACTGCTGCTTCTGCTTCTCAAGTACTAGAGAATTCAATTCTTTGAATTACTACAAATTCAATTCTTTGAATTTGAAAGTAAGAAAAATCATGGGTGTTTTGTATCCTGTATTACTGCTTCAATTTGGGAATGTGGTAGTACCTTTGTTTTTAGGTAGCATTGATTAATTTATTTCCAGTTACATTGTTAGAGCAGCCCAAAGTTTTGTTGAAGGCAACAAAATTTTAGCGACCCAGATTACTTCTGGTCTGTCTTTTACTGCATGAAGTATTCACTCAACAATACATATGAAATAAAAAATAAGCATTTATGTATTATATTGACCTAGGAGGCAGATCTAAACAAGGTATTACCTACCAAAAACATGGAAACAGAGAATGCAACCATCGCTGTAAAAATAAAGATGTGTGTGGACATGACTGCTGTGAGTTTCATTAAATCTACTATTTCTATTACTTTTAGACCAATATAATTTAGACTAGCTTAATTTATAGCAATAGCTACATTAACAGAAGCTATGTTAGAAAGTTAGGCCTGAGTTGTTGCTATGATGCAGTAATAAAAAGCTTTGTTAAGAACACTTTTGTAGGCATTACAATGATTAATTAATTTTCAGAACATCTAGCATATGATTAAGATTCTATAGATTGATATTGATTATATAGATACTGTTGTGTTAAATTTTTAATTACTGTATTAAATCTTTTAGGATCTTTTAATAGAAGATGCTAAGTGTAGTGGCAAAGTTTCCATTGATCTGGAAAGAATTAGGATTTATCCCTTCTAAACTAATCTGAAGATTCTTTTAATTCCTTTTCTCAGGTAAAACTGGAGTACCTCCAAAGTCTGAAATGAATGGAGATTCAAAGTTTTCTTTGTACCTAGCTGATTTAAGGAGCAGGAACTCAGTTTCATCTGTACCCCCAGTAAAACGGTTAAAGGTTCATTTGAATACAGTCAGCCATTGAATAGATTTATTTTATCCTGTTATGTATTTGTGTATATTGTTTGCAGATAGAATTTTATAACTAAATATGAACGTTCATGTTTGTCTGTTCTGTGTGGAATGCGAAAAGCAAAGATGCACAAAGGTACCAAAGGTCCAGGAATCTTTGAGAGGTTCTGCTGCTGTTTGGAATGCTTCCAATGATCCACTTCTGTGCATATGCTCTTTGCTTTTACTTTTATGGTATCTGATATATTGTGGGTGAGGTACAGAGGCATCATTGGAAGGTACTGTATGTGACTTGGTTTTGGCAAAATATGACCTGAATTAAAACAAATAGTGTTATTTCTCAGAGTAATGCTACTAAGCTATCTTTTTGCATTGACAGTAGATCCACTTGTTTATAAGAAAACCAACCATGTTTTTAACCCCTGAAAGATTTCATGGCTTACACTTTATTCCTTTCAATGTAATACTAAACTAGTTCTTTCTGCAGCAAGAATGGGATTTGAGAGATACTGGAGTTGTTTTATTTCATCCTCACAGTTTTGCTTGTTTGTTTGCAATAGAGAATGATTTAGCCTATAACTAATACAGATGAGAGTTAGTGATAACCAGTCTGACTTTGCTAGGGTGCTTCGATAACTCCATTAGAAGCATGTAATTCAAACCTTTTTAACTTACTACATTAGATAAGCAGACATCAGAAAGATTTTATATATGATCTTTAAAAATTATGCTAACTTGATACATTATTATTGATGTCATTAAAATTGTTAAAAACCAACAATTTTCAATTTGTTTATATCCTGTCAGTTACAATAGTCTTATTTCTTTAGATGCAGATGTTAAATCAAGCTCAAAATGTGGATCTCAAACAATTTGTTTTTACAAACAAAATGTTGCCGACATTGCCGAGGTACTGATTAATAGAAGTAACCACAAAGAAATCTGTCTTATTTTAGATAACATGTTTAGTTGTAACAGCTAAGAACTTTTCTGAATAAAATTATTTTGCAACTTTCTGCTATTGTTTTACTGACATATCACTGATTTGTTTTTCTTTAATAGGTCTAGCAATAAACAGTTGTCTTCATCACCTTCAGTGGATCAGGTAGATAATAGCTTAGGAGGAACTCAGCAACAACTGCAATCTTGGAATTATGGAAAGAGTAGTAAGTTACTGCTAATGTTTGAAATTACTATTTTCACTATTTTTATTTGAATATACTTGTAAACTCAAACTTGCTGAAATGAATTGAAAGAGTTTTCAGTTCATACTGTCTTAAGTGTTGGCAGCTATACTGCATAATTTCATTTTTACTTAATATTTTGGTGATAAGACTGTAATTCTGTTCCTTTAGTGTTTCATATTTTCCTGCCTTATTGATTTACCTGCTATAGTTGTTATCTAGTCTTAAGATAGAAGACTGTTGCGTAGCCCTATCATCAGTTGCTGGGCGAGGGCAGGCAGTTTTATCATATGATTGTGTTAAAATAATAAAGTCATGGGAAGACAGATGGATATTCTAGTATAGCTATATTCTATGCTCAAGAACATCTTGAGGCAAATCATACAGGATCAAGGGGACGTAGTAGATATTGCTGACTAAAAGCCATCTCCACTGAATAGTAGCATAAAAGGTAACCTTGGCCGTATTGATTCGGCTGGCTCCACTTTAAAAAATGCACCAAAAATAGTTCTAATGAAGTAAGGCATCAGTTCATATGATTCTTGTAGGGTTAACTGCATCTGCAATACGGTATTATTCTACTCCATAAAAAAAAAAAGTAATTAAGAGTATACTGTGAAATTGTAGTAACCTAAACCTATAATGTATTTAAAGTAGTAATGCACCGTGCTGACTATGCACATCCGAAATTACAATAGCAGTGCCTTCCTGGTGTTGCCAGTGTCTGTGGAACAGATTTATTTTTTTTTATTTGAACCTGTCCTGCTCACCCTCTTTTGAAAGGGAGACCTGGATCAGGATTTCTTAGTCATATTAGGGTCATGACAACAGAATGAACATTCTGTAACTGTCTGATGCGGGAGGGTAGTATGGCAGAAGAGAGATTTAAAACATTAGCAGAAAGAATTGGATTAGTGATGAAAAGAGAGAACACAACAAACAAAAGGGAAGAGAGTAAGAGAGGAAACAGGAAAGTCATCTTTGCACCAGAAAAAAAAAAGTATTTTAAAACATTAACTGTCAATTAAGAATTTAAACCGCAATGTCTGAAAATGTGTTTGTCCAGGCTAGTCCTTAGCAATTAGATGTATGGGAGGAAGACAGCATTCAGAATGTTTTGGAAAACTGTGGAGAGAAGAAAGGACTGAATTAATAGTATTCAATTGAGAATCAAACAATACTTCTGACAAAGGGAAAGAATGAAATTGCGGTGATTTTTATAAGGCCTTTTTTTCTAGAATCTGCACTGAGGGTAACATCTCAAAATAACGCAGAGGGAAAAGTGTATATGTGATAGTCCTTCTTTCAACAGATTGAACAACTAGTTGTAAAATATAGAACAGTTTTGTTGTACTTGTCCATTACAAATATATTGCAGCTTTCTCTTGGAAACGTTCAGTGTTTGTGAGAAAAGCCAAGAGACAATGGCATAAAAGCAGATCTTATTTTTCAGATGTTTTAGATGTGGACTTTGAACTGAGAGATGATGTTTGGGATTATATTGATGATGAGAAATTAGTATTTGCTAGCAACTTTGCCAGTAGAGAATTAGGTAAGGTTATTTTAACAAAATGCTTTGTTTCCTACATAAAAATTATTTTACAGGCTATTATTTGAGAATAATTTCTAATAGTATACATTGAAATTTTTTGGTTAGTTAACTTGACCGCCAGATTTATTACTCTGCCTTGAATGTCACTGACATTGAGACAAATCTAATACAGAGGGGAGAGTTGAGAAAGTAATAATTACATTTTTTGGATGACCTGCAACTGCATATTTGTTAATTTATCTGACTGCTTATCTCTGCTTTTCTTTATATTAGCCCAAAACCCACAGAAGAAATATTTCAGTGTTAAGACATTTGAAAAACTTTCCAATTATTATTAAATGTATTATGTAAAATGTTTACAAGAGGTTTTGGCTGTTTTGTGACTCAATATTTAAAACTTTAATTCTTACATGGAACATGGAAATATCTGCCTTCAAATTCCAGATGAGTGTGAACCACTTTGCCAGTATACAAGAAGCAAATCCACTAATGACATTTCAAAAGAGTAAGCATTATATAATTTATTACAATTCTATTCAGTTAAAAATATTGTCTATATTTCACATGTATCTGTATAATGAAATGTATAGGAGGTTGTTCACTCATAAAAGTGAGTGAAATATCATCTTTTAAAAGATACAGAATCATAGAATGGTTGGAGTTGGAAGGGACCTTCAAAGGTCATCTAGTCCAATCCCCCTGCAAGGAGCAGGGACAATGAATTGTTGAATTATCTGATTTTTTTTTTTTTTTTCATTTAAGTGTGGAAGGAAATAAATACAAAATCCTGAACTGAAAAGTAAATAATTTTGAACTTTTCTAAGATTACTTAAATTATTCAACTTGGTATTTTCAGATCACGCACATTCCAAGATGAGATCAATATTCAGAACTCAGTTGTTTCTGTGGTTAATAGCACATCAGAAGTGGATTTATCTGTACAGAGTGGAAATATAAATATGGTGAGTAAAAATATTTTGATAACAGAATTTCCTATAATTAGAGTATTTCATGTGTAAATATATTGACCATATGTAGCTTATTAATCAGTTTGCACATACTGAATTTCTGAACCTTTCTGTGTTGTCCAAACTTGCATGCATCCTGTGTTCAGTGTGATATTAGTGATACAAAGAACTAGGACTTGAATTTACTTTCTATAGCACTCAATTTGATTGCTGTTCTGAAAGTCATCTAGTATATAATTGTATTTATTGTGTGCTTGGTCCTTGTCAAATACCATAATATAAATATCTGCACTACATACTACAACAATCTGGCAGTTTATCTTTTGTTTAGTTATTCTAACCAAATACGCTTTTAAACATTTACATTGTAGTTCAACTTGCAAGAAAAAAAGCATTCAAATCCTTCACAAGAGCTGAAAAACATACAGTGTTCTTCGATCTCCAAAATAATTTCAGACTCTTCTAAATTCACTAGGAAAGAGGATTTTTTTATTTTCTCAAAAGAACAGGAAAAAGAAGTGGATACCAGGTAATAAAAAGTTGTGTATGTTTTTCTGTTGCCTCAGTGTTCCAGTGCTTAGTTCTTCATGGAACACAGACATTTAGGCAATGTGTTAATTTATAACATTCATTTTTAAAAGATTCATTTTCACAATAATAGTGTTAATTTATAACATTCATTTAAAAATATTATTTTTCACAATAATAGTAGCAATTACATTTTATTAGAAAGGAAAAGACTTCAAAATTATTTTGCTTTTCTTGGTATCTCTTGACTATACTTTGCATAGTGTTCCTGATTTCATAGGTGTTGATGTACTATCCCTAATTTATTTTTTCTATTTGCTTAATCTTCAGTAGATATCTTCTTGATGATGAAATCAATGATGTCAAGCCCTTTCTTGGAATACTTGATGGCATTTTGTAAAACATATAAACAAAATATGTTGTAAGTGCTGGTGAAAAACAGTCATTTTTAGAAAGTGAAGCCTTCAAATCCAGTTAAGAGAATTTCATTTCTGTTGTGTACCTATTTACCAATAGCGGGATTGCTGCATAGAGAAGATAATAACAAAATTGTTGTCTGATTTATGGAATTCTAGGTTTATTATCTTATTTTGAAAAATGCTTAAATATCTGTTGTTTGACCTTGCTGTTTTCAGGATTACAAAAAAAAAATATTGGAATGTGAAAAAAGAGAACAGCTCTCAAACTGAGAGTGCTTTTATAGATAAAGTAAAAAAATCACATAAGGGAAAATAAGTTGCTTATTAGAAGCTCTCCTCACAAGTACTCTTTAAATGAATGAAAGACTCTTTCCTCAGAAATATCTTAATGCTTTTTGATTTTTTTTCTTTCAAGTTTCTCTAATGCTGAATTTTTCATAGCACTGATTCTGTAAAATAAGTAGATTTTCAAGTAAAAGTAATAAAATGGTAAGTTATTCTAGACTATATTCCTTTTTCTAGTGCTGTCAACTTGTTAATTAAAAGTGCAACTTCCTTCAAGCAAATGTGTTTACATACTCTCAACAAACCAGTTGTAAAATGTCTATAAACAATATTCTAAAGTTGTGTTTGGCTGTTCACTTTGACACCTGAGGTCATAAAATGGACTTTTATGTCTCCCAGTACAGATTTAGGCAACAAAGCATGAGATTTGGATATCTTCTTGTAGCTCTAGTGTTGGAATCGGAGACCTTGCAAGTTCAGTCATTAGAAAAATACATGATATTGTCAAAATCCAAGAGAATGTTAATTTTCACTGTTAATTATTCGAGATGTATGGAATTAAAATGCTAAAGCCACACATGGAACCTTAGCTGTTTGTTCTTGCAGCATTGTTTGTGGTGCAAACAAATGCAACCATGTGTTACTGCACTACTTGGTTGTATTTTTCTCAGTTAATAACATTTTACTTGACTCCAGTTTCCTTACACTTTTGACGTAGTTTCTGGTATAACTTGTTCTCCATATGAAAAAAAATGGCCTAGCACAAGCAGCATTAACATTCACCGCTCAATGTGTTTTTGACTGCAAATTCTTGCAGGTCCAAGCTTATAACTTACTTTTGTTGTACCTCAAATATTTCATTGCATCTAGAAGTCAGTAGTATGTCAGATCTCCTTTTGTCTGTTGGTTTGGGTTTTTTTTTAACTTCCAAACTGAGGTAACTCAGAATTACTGTACTACTGCTATGTTTAGCCCAGCAGTCCTAGCCATGTACATCCTAGTCACCTCCCAGTTTTGTGCCAGGGTGGGATTTAAGAATGCAGAGTGTCAAATGTGATTTTAAGTGCTCCAGAGAATCTTACATCTGCCATGCCAGAAGAGCACAGGTCTCCCCACAGGGAGATGTTTAGGGCATTTTAAATGGTACTTGATGCCGTTGTTTAAGCACCCGACTCTCTTCCTGCTGCTTGAAATACACAATTATTTTTTTTTCCGTTTATTGTTCATATTTACATAGCATTCTTTATCTGCCTTTCCCTGGGGATTTTAGCTTGCAACAACTAATTGAGCTGTTCCTCAATTTTTTTAAGTTTGACTAAAGTTTTTACACAGCAACACAAAGCTGAGCTTCAAACATGGAAAATAGGAGAGGAAGGAATCAATTAATATAATATTGTGAGTATATAATTTATATAATATTGTGATTATACAACTTGCAACTTTCCAAAACCTCACTCATCTGCTGAGTTGCTGAGACCTTGCCTGTGAACTAGGCACACTTCTGATGGCAGGTACTGCACGTTTTCCTGCTAGTCTGCATGAAGCTCCTTCTAAATGTTCTGAACCATGAGGTAGTGGCTGTAATAGAAGTTGATTGTGCTCATGTCTTCATAAAAAATGAATAAGCTAAGCTTCTATTTATTTCTCTATACTAAGGAATTATCATTATGAGATTTTTTTTTTGGCCCCACTTCTACACTGAAGGTGTATTTCCATTTTTCTGTGAAATATTTTGATAGTTTATATAATGTCTAGAAAGTAATTTACATTATTGCCATTTTTGCTTTATTTTTTCATATGGTCTAAATATAACCACTTGGTTTTAGTTAGTTTATAGGAGTAGGTTTATATTTAGACTATTTCTTCAACAAAAGTTACCCTTGAAGGCAGGTATTCTATTTTCCTCCAGGGCAGAGAAGTTCAGTATTTATTATTTGGTTTCTTCAGGATTCAGGCTGATTAACTTTCCAATACTGTATTCAATTTTTTCCTTTTGATTTTTGAAAGGCTTTAATTTCCCATTTGATCCATAGTCAGAACACATGATAACAAATGCATTTCAGTACTTTCAAGACTACTCAGAGTACTTTGCAGATTGTTTCTAAGATAATTTTCTGTCTATTTTTCGCAAGAAAATCAGCATCCTGTATCATCCTTGGAAAATTACAAAATTGTGCTATTGCTGCTGACAATATTCACAGAATTCAGAACATAAATCTTTCAGTACTGCAATGTCTTTACAGTAATACTGAACCTCTGGTGCAAAACCATTTTTCTGGAGATAAGTGCTTTATTTGGCATTGTTGTTTTGCTTCATTATTCATATTAGCTCTATGACTCTTTAAAGTCTAAATCGCTTTCAGGAAATGAACTTGGAAGTACTTATATGCTGAAGTGTTCTCTAGCTCAGGAGAAGGCATGACTTTTCATATGGTAGCATTTGTTACTGTTCCATTTTTGAGATTATAATAATTGAAAGATCAGAAGTGATAACCATGGTAGGTCTCTATGGCAATAATTAATTGCAGATACACAGTGACTGTACTTCAAAACAAACACAGGCATAAACAGCAAATTAACTGCAGAACTAGAAGACCTAGTAAAATCTGATTTTTATAATTTTTTTTTAATTAAACTTCCAAACTGAGGTAACTCTGAATTACTATACTACTGTTATGTTAAGCCCAGCAGTCCTAATCATGCCCCAGTTCTGCATCATGGTAAGATTTAAGAATGTAGAGTTTTCTTCCTGCCCATCACCATCTTCTGATTTCCATGGAAATGGGAGGGCTCCCAGGCAGGAACAGTGGTGTTTCTCCACAGATGCTTTGTATGAATGACCAGGGGACCAAAATCCCAGGTAGTGCCCCAAAAGGTAAGTATGATAAAACAGGCTAATTAACGTCAGACAATTTCATTAAGCTACTACCAATAGGTAAAATACAGAGTAAAATAAATAAGAACATTGTTAAAGTCTGAAAGGATCATTGTTCTTAATTCTGCATAGAGTTGTAACATTAAATGAGTGGCTTGAGTTTGAATCGGTGGGATTGTATACGTAATTATTTGGGGATACAGCCGAATGCCACAGACTTTAGTCTAGGGATGATTCTATAAAATATACATTATAAAAATACTGTTTCCCATAATGGAGAAGTGAAAGAAAATTCAATGTGACAAGAAGTCAGATTTTACTGTCTTACTTGTCTGATTCTCCATAATAAAATACATGCTCATACCTGCTTTTAATTTAACTTCAACTTCCTTATATGCTTTCTTGTCCTATCACATATATTGGTTTCAAAATATAAACTGAGGTCAACCGTATCTGTCCCTGAAGAAAATGCAATATGCACTCAAAAACCATGATCGTCAGAAATTGTTAGCAGAAAAATAAGTATAGTGTTTAAACATGTTGCTGGACACATTTGAGTATAAAGTACATTTATAGCATATAGAATACTGTAAATATATTGTGACATCATTTTAATAGTATGCAGTATGTCTCATGATCATTTTAATTATGTAGACTTTGTTCAGGTAATTGAAGATTTTAATGTGTTAAACATTACAGTGATTTTTAAAATAGTAACAGCAGTTGTGACAAGTCAAACTCTTATTTGCGTGTATTTTTATTTAGATTTACCTTCACAGAATAGTTATGTGAGGTATAAAAATTGGTGCTCCTAAAGGCAGTAAGCATAATGATAAAGAGTGAACAGAACTCACCATATGGAACCAATATGCACCTGAAAAATAGTTTAAAACTATTTGTTTTGCAGAGCACAAATGACACCTCTTTAAGGCATTGTTATGACAGTCAGTGGTATCTCTTCTAAAAGAAAGAGTATCTTGCATTACCTCTTTATGTCACCCCTTCTGCTTTTTATGTCGAAGTAAGAGAGCAGTATCATCTCAATCATTCTACTGACAGAATGTTTACACTATACTCATGGAATGAGATCCATGAATGTTTGGGGTTTTTTTTGGAAAAGGAGATACTACTCAGAGTAAAATTCACTTCCTGCAGTGGACTACCAACATATTGAATGTATTGAAGGCTTACATGAGAATAAACTGAGGCACATACAGTGTGCTGATAGTTTGCAGTGATGAAGTTCAACCTGACTGAAAAAAAATCAGATAGAAAAAGGGCAGTGGTTTATTGGCTGCCACTGTTCAGCTGAGATAAGGGCCCCCTTGGTTGAACCATGTTTCTGTATTTGATCTTTAAACCTGTAGGAGATACAATTTTATCTGTCCAAGCCCTCCCTGTTCTCCCAGTGTTGCAGCTCTTGGTCTCTATGTGCTCTTGACAGGTGTTTCAGATGGAGTGGGCTGGGGCAAGGACTCCATCCCTGCCCAAACCAGGACAAGACTCTTAAGTGACAGGGGCCCTTAGGGCCTTTTGCCTCCCGTCTTTCTCTAGGCAGTGCTGATCACTGCTGCTCTTCCCTGTGGTTGTGAAGTGACTGGAAAAGCTGTGCTACTGTTAACCTGCAGCATGTCCTGTTCTTAACAAGAGGTCCCAATCCAGATAGTTTATACCAGTTAGGGAGAGTTGTTTCCCAGTTTGCTTTAGTATGCTGCCTACCACACTGAAACACTACACTTTCATTCTCATCTTGTGGGATGTGCTTTGATTGTTCCTGAATCTGTCCACCTTTTAAATGGATTGTTATCATGTGCCAGGACTTGAGGGGCACATCTGATCAATGGTATGTGAAGTGTTACACATTTTGCAGAGATGCCATAGATTATCCGTAGTTCTTTCAAATATAATGAAAGTGTCTAGATATAATAGCAGGGAGTTTCTTCCTGTATTTAACATATACTACGTGAAGCTACCATGATGATGATACAGACTGTCCTGTTGATTGATGCTACATGGAAATTTCTACATTTTAGATAGCTGAGCATAGGGAAAATGCAAAACGTCTTGTTTTGAAGGCTGTAAGGGTATTTTGTTTGTATAAATGGAAGAATGTTTCTTTTGTAACTGTGAAACTTCCTATTAAAGGATGCATATAACTTTCAGAATGAAAAGATGCTTATAACTGTAAATGGCGATGATGTATTTGCTGCTCCTCCACCCGTTTAGAGGCAAAACCTATTTATGAGGCTTTATTAAGTGCAAATAATTCCCATGGCTTCAACACAGATGAAACAGCTGCAGAATGTAGTCTGATTTGCATATAAATGACATGACTTCTGTTCAGAAAAGGATATTGACAAATACATACTTCTACAGTGAAAACCTGATAGTCACACATATTAAGGTCAGCTTGTGTAACTTTTTTTAAGCTGTTGCATGTTGATACCCGATCACACTTCCAGCTAGGTTCAGGCTCTATCGCTTGTGCCCACTATGAAATTGTGAGTTTCTTCTTTTGAGCTAATTAAGCTATAATTTGTAGAAATAGATTCCAAAACATTTATCTCAACAGTTTATGCACTTAAAAGTGCTCAGAATATTCATCAATCCAAGTGGACAACTCCCAAACTTGGTACTTTTCCTTATCTTCAGTACTGTGAATTTGTGATACGAGGGAATTCCTATTGTTTAGGTATGACAGAAAAAGTTATGCTAATTTGCTCTAGTCACTTTAATAAATGGTTGGATATAAATCAGGCACAAGGATTTTACTTTACCTTCCCAAATAGTTTCCTCAGGTTATCTTTTCTATTTCTAAAATTACTGCCTGTCATAGGCCACCACTGACCAATTGAGCTGCTTGGCCAAAACAAACACAAGTGTTTCAAAGCTAAAGCTATATATGCCATTTTATCTCAGTTGTCCAGCTTGCTGCAGAAATTCTCTAAAATATATTTATTTCAGTAGAAGTATAACTCTAGATTATTTTAATAATAAACTGTTGTCATCGTTCAGTCCTGCTCAGGACCAAGTTACAGTTTTTCATTCACTCTCCCCACCTTCCGAGGGAATGGGGGAGAGATAATATAACAAAGAGCTCAAGGTTTGAGATAAGGACAGGGAGAGATCATTCCGGTTACCATTACAGGCAAAACAGACCCAACTTGGGGAAAACTATTTCAATTTATTATTAATAAAACCAAAGCAGAATAATAAGGGAGAACAAAGACAACTTTCCCCCACCTCTCCCTCTTCCCAGGCTTAACTTCTTTTCAAGTTATCTCCACCTCCTCCCTCTCTGCCCCTGAGCAGAACAGGGGAATAGGGAATGGGGGTTGCAGTCAGTTCATCACAGATTGTTTTCTGCTCCTCCTTCCTCCTTGGGGAAAGAACTCACATTCCTCTCCTGCTCCACTGTGGAGTCCTTTTCCACGGGGTGTGGTCCCTCAGGAACAGGCTGCCCCAGCATGGGCCCTCCATGGGCCACAGCCTCCTTTGGGCATCTGCCTGCCCTGACGTGGGGTCCTCCACAGGCTGCAGGTGGATCTTCGCTCTTCCGTGGGCCTGCATGGGTTGCAGGGGGACAACCTGCTCCACCATGGTCATCACCACGGGCTGCTCTTGGGCAGGAGCAACATTATTCCTCCCCCTTCCTTCTTCACTGACCTTGGCATCTGTGGCCGTTCCTCTCACAAGAAATTCTTCACAATTGGCTCAGGCAGACGCCTCTCGTTCTCTTCACATCTCTCCTCTTCACTTCTCTTGGCTTGGCAGGGCTGAGTCAGGCCCAGACAGCCGCCCAGCAGGAGGCCAGAGGGCGAGGGCCGCAAGGTCGACACGGCTCACGCGTCCCCCTCTCTGCTCTTGCTTCTTCACTTTTTAATATATTTTTATATATTTTAATATATTTTATTTTAATATATTTTCCCCTTCTTAAATACATTATCACAGAGGTGTTATCACTGTCACCAACTGGCTCAGCCCTGGCCAGTGGTGGGTCCACCATAGACCCGGCCAAGTCCACCAGACAAAGGGGAAATTTCTGTCAGCTTCTCGCAGAAGCTGTCACTGTAATTCTCTCAGTTACACAAAACCAGCACAACTGTCTTCAGTGTAGTAGTGATTTAATTGCTGAACTCCAATGTTACACTATTCAGCGTGGCTTCCGCACCGATATTCATACAGAGCTTAGGCACCAGTAAAGCCAAGCTCTGCAGAACAGACCTCTGCCACTCCCAGGAAGATGACAGAGCTCCCCTGGATCCTTCGGAAAGTCAGCTAGCATGAGAGAAAGCAAACACAGGATTCCAGTCAACAACTTGCTACTTCCCTTCCTTGAAGGACTGTGACTGTGACTTTGCAATGGAGTACCTATCATTTACTGACAGGCTTCTACTGCTTCTAATGTAAATAAAAGATGTGAGAGAGCCAGGCAGTAAAGGGTTTGGAAGAGGCCTGCCAATCCTTGATTTTCAAGTCCTTGCTTGGCAAAGGCCTTACTGAGCTGAATGCCATTGCCAGAAGTGATAGGTTGTCTGCTCAGAGAGACTGCTTGGCCACAGTGAATTGTTGTTAGTGTGAATGCCTCTTGAAGAGGCTGGATACTGTTTAGTAAAGAAAAACTGAAAGTAGTGCTGTCTAAAAACTTGGATGTGCAGGTCAGAACTTCTTTCATATCAATTTATTTCAGTTTATAAAGGCTATTAATTTATCTGAATGAAAATGAAGTGGTAGAGTTTATTACTAGGATTCTGATATTTTTTTTTCTAGTTGTGTTGTAATATTTTAGCTGTTGTGGTCCAGATTAGTTAGGTTAATGAGTGCAGAAAATAAACTTATTTTATCCCAAGGCTCCATTCTTGCATCATGAGGTTGTTCTGCCTAGCTGGGAATTTCTACTCAAAGAATAATCACCTAGCAGCTGGATCATTAACATTTTCAGTATTTCCTCACTTACAAAGATTTTAGGCTCTGAAATCAGTTGGGTGGTTTCTAAAAATTGTACTAATAGATGTAAATGGAGCATTTACCCATTGATAATGAGCATCAGCACATTATCAAATAATTTTATTTCAAAAGTATAGCAGTAGAAGTGATTAAGAAAGTGTGGGCTGTGAAATAGATCTGCTTATCTTGTGGTTATCAGAGATGCATTTCAGAGACTGGAGGTTTTCTTAGTGAGGAAACTAACCTGTATTAGGAAGATAAGAGGTACAAGTGGATCCTTCTCCCTCTCTTGGGTGTGATTGTCTCAGGCAACCATATTAGCAGAAGCTTAGATGTAGTCTTAGTTCCTGGAACAGATTTGCTGAAGTGACAATGCATACTGAGGATGATAGTAATAAAATGGGCAATATGTTCTGGAAGAAAATAAGTTGGCAACTTGGAATGGTGGAAAACAGCTTCAGATAAGCATAGGGTTCAATAGAATTTAGTCTCTGTCCACAGACTTTATAGCAGCCGATCAGAACTGCTCTTTCAGTTCAGGCAGTTAATAATATCTCGGCACTGTAGCTTAAGGGATACAATTTTCAAAATTATTGTAGTGTGGGACCAATAAATTTCGGCACAAAGCAAGCAGTATTCCATATAATTTATTTTAGATTTCCATCCAGGATATGTTCTGACACTCTACATGAAAATCAAATTGTCCACGTAAAATGGTTTTCAGGTGATAAGTTGACCCCTAGGGTTTTAGTAAAAGAATAGATTCAGAATTCTATCTGACTCTCCAATCTATAAAAGCTAGTTATCAGCTGTTTGAAGGATTTGATAAGAAGGAGGGGAAAAATGAGAGCTTTTGTATAGTGACATTTTTATCATTAATGGGGCAATGTTAGAATCACAATCTCCTCCTGGATTTGGTAGTAAATACTCTGCTGACACGTGTTTTGGGATGTGGTTGTTCTGTGTGAGGAGTATCTGTATCTAATCCTCTGTGATATGCATATGGAACAAGGAATATTTCTAATAGACAGGTACAGCCCTTCAAAAAAAGGGCATTTAGTATGCCACCATCTGGCCATCATTTTTAAATGCATTCTGTCACCAGAGACTATCTCTGCAGAAGTTTTCCAGGAGAATTACTGTCTTATGGTGCCTAGGGAAACACTAGAAGAATAACAACATAAACATTTTTCCTGCCAGCATTCTTTAGTATTTAAATGCAGCGCAAAACAAACAGTAACCTGAAAAGAAATGAAGTATTAGTTTAAGTTCTTGTCTGAACACTCTTACAGGACCTGCTGTATTTTTTTTTCTAGTTTTGTTGGTTTATTTAATTGTATTTTCTTGAGAATACATCTGGGTAGTTCCTAGTCTACCGTGTGGCTTCACTGTTACTTTAAGCATATCCAAAGTTGGGTAGAGGCTTTATTGCATTTTGTTTTAGTAGTTGGGTGTATCTGCATGTGCATGCGTATGAAATGCAGCACTAGTAAGTAACAGGAGAAAGGTGACAGTAAGATAGAACTAGTCATAGCAACAGTAGAAGAACCTTGCCTAATAAAATGCTAAAAGCATGTTTGTGTTTAGTGCAGCTGAGTCCCTCTGAATTTTGAGCAAAGAAAATACTTCCTGCTTTTTACAAACAAGTATGCTCAAGAAAACTTGACTTGTCTACAATCTGTGTAAAGAAAAAGGATTGTTTCAAAGAAAAATCTGAGTTCTTCACTTGTTCCTCATGTTAACCAGTGTCCCAGATTTTCCCTGCTTGTGTCTGTGATTAACATTTCATTGGCTACAGTACTGGCTGTTACACTCTGTTGCTGGGACTTTTGCTGGGCATGAAGAACGCTGCAAGAAGGGTGCCTGCTTGCCACCTGTGTTCTGGGTTTCTGGAGGAAGAGGCAGATGTCTCCTTCTCTGAGACAAACTGAGAAGTGCTCAGGGGTGGGGACATCTGGTACTCGCAACTAGGGTAGAGAAGGGAAATGCAGTGAGCCAAGATCTTGTAGGCAGTGTTGTGGAGGAGCTGGGATTTTGCTTGTGGGACAGAGCCAAGCTTTAGAAGTGACAGGAGAAAGGAGAGTTCCCTAGAGCAGGCTGAGGGATGTCTGTGATGCTCTGTGAACCACCTGGAAATTTTCAGATTGGAAGTAAGACTGGAAAGAAAGAGTTACTCTGCAGTGACACAATGGGGAGATTAATTTTCAAGCTTTTCTATTTAATCTAGCTCCCCAACAGATCAGACTTCTCATGATTTAAAGAATAATTCTGTCCTGCCATTCTAATAACACCTGCTCTTAGAAATCTGGATTCTGTGGGTATGCTTATCAGAAGGAAAAGCTTCTACCCTAAGAGAATTGCTAATTCAGGGTCCCTGTGGATAGGATCAAAAAGAGCTAACTACTCTTAAACCTTGCCTTTTTCTGGTTTTGTTTGTTTGATTTTAGCTTTATGGAGATAATTGGGTGATGGTCCTGCAAGTGGACAAGTTGTAACAGATGTGGGACAGGCCTGTTCACTCACTTAAGTGTACTCCTGCTCACTCCAGTATATATGAGCTCTACGGAGGTCTGCTGGAGTGTGCTTAAAAACAACGTGTCTGTCACGTTCTTAAAGTGCTTTCCTTCTGGAAGAGCAGATCTGAGGACCAGAAGAGTTTATGAGTAACTGACTTCTGCTATTGACTGGATTTAATCTGCATTAATGGTTTCCAAAGTAGCTATATATTCTCCTTTGGGTTGTTTGTTACTCTGAGACTGATTTGAAAATGTGTCATCCAATTTCAAGGTTTCAGGTGTTAGCACTGCAACATTAACGTGTCCATTGAGGTAATTATCAAAACGTTTGTATTTGTGGCCCCATTAATTGTAGGCCATACCTTTTGCTTACTTGAAGCCCTGTAAGAAATTGTTTCCTTTCCTGGGGTAGGATGATGTGCAAAAGGAAGTGAAGTATCTATTTTCTTTCATACCTTTTGCATGTTCTGGAAATGCTAGCCTGATGCTGAAGCTGCCTAAGTGTTCACTGAAAAACCTGTGACTGCACACATAGGCAGAGCTGGTGTCAGACCTGGAAACACGATGCAGGCCTGCAAGGAGAGTCACAGGGCTCTGGATCAGGGAAGGCACACACAGCAGCCACCTGTCCAGCATCAGCCTTCTCAGAGCAGCTTGCCCCAGGACAACAATCCATCCCCCAACGTGGTTAAGATTACTGAGGAAGTCTCTCATAGATATGCTTTTATGGAAAAGTCCCTCCCATAACTTTTAATGTAAGACTGGGGCATCTGGTGTAAGACTTCTAATTCGGTTAATCTCATAACTAAAAAAAAAAAAAAAAAGAGGAAAAAAATGGACAAAGTATTGCCTCCTTCAGAGGCACAGCTTTAGGAACCGTCTGTTGCTTACGTGAAGCACTGTGGCTTCTGAGGCAGTGTAGGCATGTTAAGTTAGGGATGTTCCTCACATCTATTACCTGTATTTTTTCCTGTCTCTTCTATGGACAAACTTTATGCAAATGCCATGTTTTCTACTGGTAAGACAAGGTTTCTACTGGGACAGGTTAGTGTGACTGCAATGTGCATGTGAAGACACGGGAACCTAACCAGTAATGAAAGTACTCGCTGAGAGTGTAATTCTGTGTTAAGCATGTTCTGGCTGACAAGCTTGTTGATGCTGCTGGCTGCTGAGCCCTTCTGCCCTGTGCCACTCACCTGTTGTGCCAATCCAGTTGTTCTCTAGGGTTGTTGTGTGAAATTAGTTAAAACAAGTGTGTGAGTAATCTCCATCCCACCCCCTTCCTTTTGAGAAGCTTGTCTCTTAGCTCTTGGAAATGCTGTTACTGCTAGGAAAAAGTGCATGCGTGCATAGAGCAAAGCAGACTAAAATGTTATCTTCCAGTTACAGTTCAGTCATCCTTAAATTGGAAAATAGCCTTTGTTTCAAGTATGACAAGTGAACTACATAACATTAATAAAACAGAGATCCTAAATCCTGCTTGGAACTGCCATTGGCAGCTATTGATGTATTTTCAGTTGTATTTTTTATTTGTAGCTTAGTAATAACTTGCCAAGATGGAGTCTGCTTGTTAGCCTTAGAGGAGGTTGAAAGTGCTTGGGATGCTCCAAGATTCCATCCCACCATCACAGCCGTCCACGTTGCCTTGAAACCGTGCAGGGTTTGTATCTCTAGTGAAAGAGCTGAAAAAAGACCAGCATTAAACTTACATTTCCAGTTGCTATGCAGATGGAATGGGAAATGAGCTCTTTGCCACCAAGTGGAATTGGTAATACAATTTCAAGTACTGGCTAACATCTGTAAACGTCTGACAAGTGCTTGCAGAACATATTTCTTCAAAAAGGTCGTTGAGGAACACAACGCCCAGGATGCACCGCACCCTGACAGTTTTAACACGTCCTTCGCATAAGCCTCACACTGGACATTTCCTCTTCTTAAGTACGCTCAGCCGCCGGCCGGAGGCGCATCGAGGGATCGCCCGTGCGCCTCGCAGCAGCTGAAGGCCGCGGAAAGGCGCCGTCCCTGTGCGGCGGCGGGGCTGCGCGGCGCCCGTCCCGCCGACAAACGGGCGCTCAAAGGCACGGCCGGGCCCGGCGCTCGGACAGCCCGCTCTCCGCGCTCTCCCCCGTCGCTGCGGGGAATCAGGCCCGGGGGCACCGTGCGGGGGCGCATTCGGGGTTCCGGTTGCCCGCCCCCGGGGAGCGCGGCGGAGGTGGCGGGCCGGGCTCGGCGCAGGCCGCCGGGCCCCGTTTCCTTCTGCCCCCTCCTGTCTGGCGGCCGTCGCCATGGAGACGGGCGGGCCGGGCCCGGCCCGGCGGGCGGGGCGCGGGGCGGCAGCCATCTTCCCCGCCGCCTGCCAGCGGGTCGTCCGCCGAGGGCGGGCTGCGTGCCCGAGCGCCGCTGGTGGGTTAGCTCGGCCGATGGCACTGGCGTGTTACTGCGCCCGCCACCTCGGTGTGAGTAGCACCGGGTGCAAGGTGAGTTTGAGGTATTGCAAAGCTTACGCTGTAACTGAACCATGGTGTATTTCACTGTATGTAGCCAAGGACCTCTCCAGTCACCGCAGTATGAGGCAGCAGAGCTCTTGAGGGCTGGGGTCCCCCAGAGACTTGCCGGCAGGGACCCTGGGCTGCCACCGCTGCCTCCCCGGCCTCTGAGGGACCTGCTGGCTGGCACGCAGCTGGCCTGAGGCAGGTCTTTACGGGCCCAAAGGAGGGGTACTCGTACAAAAATGCAATTTAAAAGAAAAGACGACAACTATACTACAGCACTGTCAAGAGCTGTAATTTTAAATGGTGAAAAGCCTCAGTAACTGTGGGCTTGAAGTGTATTTTAACAAAAATTAGTAAATCATTAAACAAGGCATGGACATGCTGTAGAGGGAAGGTTAGCAGACCATCCTCGTGGTTTTTCCAGGTGAGGGAGTCGTGTGACCCACCTCAGAGCTGGAGTTCCCTGATGACTGTTTTGCTTTGTCATTGTTACCGATCCGGTGCGAACTGAGCCAGCCAGGAGGGGAGGGCCACCATTTTGTCACCTCCTTTTCCAGCCGCTGCATTACACTCACTGCTGTGGCATAGAGCCATCTTCATGTGCGTTTCCTCTCTGCGCAGAGCCCATCTGTATGTCTGCCTGCCTCCAGCCAGCTGATCATCCTTTATCATGTGCAAAAGAAGAGAAGGAAAAGTGCCTTTTCCTTAATACAGAAATATGTCATGGGATTAATTTTTTTTTTAATCTCAGAATTTATCATCTCCTGAAAAGGAAACTGCATGCCTAAAGCAGCTGTTGGGCTGACCTCCCTTCCCTACATGCGTGGCCCCAGTTGCGTGCCGGTGGGGGGAAGGGAGAAGTGGTGAGACTTTGCTTTGCTCTGCTGCCCTGTCCTGTCCTGACCTTGCTGGGTTTGGGTCTGCAGCTGGGGCCCGAGTGGCCGGTGGTGAGTCTCAGCCTGGGGAAGGCTTGGGTGTGCCCGCGGTCGAAGGGGGGCTGCACACAGACCCTTCCCTACAGGGGAGCTGCGTCAGCAAGTGGACTGGTATCTTCACGTTGCCTTTCAGAGTTCATAAGATGTTAACTTTCAAAGGGAGGTCCCCCTTGTATTTATGTCAGTGATTTTGGGTTTTAAACTATTCATGCATGAAAAATGACTGTAGGAACTGTATACTCCCATGTGTGAATAATGACTATATGGGAACAGAGATTACAACAGTTTTGCACTGAGACTGCTGCGGTTTACATGCTCTCTTTGGGAACGTTATGAAACGTTTTTAAATGCTGGTGCATGTTAATGCATTGATTTCAATCGGTCTTTTTTTGTCCCTTTTGGATTTGTTTAACTTAACAGCTAGCGTGTCTCGTGTTTGCTCTAAGATATGGTAGCAAATTAGGCAAATTAAAAAATGCATGCAAAAATATGGCGCTATGCACATGTATCAGGTTTGTTACTTATTAACAGACTCCGATTTCCATACGATAGACTATTTTTTTTTTTACTTTGGCTCAGTGGATAGTTTATGCCAATTACATGTAGTTTAACAGCTTTGAAATCTGTTTTTGCTTTTCTTATGCGTAGAGACATTGATTTTTGTTTCAGGTTTTAATTAAACGCTACACTGTCTTTAAAGATTCTATTGTCCTTTTCATTTAAATAGGATTTTTGTTGGATCTTTAACAAGACCTCAGTGGGGCAATAAATCTAAGCAATTGTCCTTATTAGGAGTAGATTATCCTCAAGAGATGGAAAGTCACAGAAGTAACTAAAACCATTTGTAGAGACTAAACTAAGGCTTTTTCTTCCTAAACATTAAACAGACTTGTGAATGACTTGCTTGGGTGCTCAGATTAAATTAAATGATATTTTGTTTATTTTTCACATTTTCAGTGTAGGCTATTTGCATTTACTTAAACTTTGCATTTCACTGAGCAAAATTCACTCCTGGGTAAGGATCCTTACTTTCAGTGTACAAGCTGTAAATGAAACTCTCTATATCCTGCTATTTCTTTTGTTAGTAACCCTTGCGACATTTGTAATTTATAGGACTCACTGACCTAGTGAGTGTATTCTTAATTCATCTTATTTGCCACAGTACATGAGTCTTGGCTGAGGAATTAGTCTTGCATTTGTCCCACATCCCAGCCAAGTAGAACTGCAGGGTATGTAGCAATGTGCAAAGATCTCCTCAGCTGCTAGACTAAAACCACAAGTTCTTAGTCAGAGAAAACGTGCCACAAAACCAACAGTTGTGCCTAAGTTTGGCCTTCACGTGTTTACATACTGCTAGGAGGTGAAAGGGGATTTGACTCTGATGGTTCTTTTTGTTTCAGCTGTTTGCTTCATTTGAGGGTATTCTCCATTCTGTAGGTGCTCAGGCCTTCCTTTGTTCCCGTTTTTAATCATAGGTTGGCTTCTGATGGGACCTGGCCTCCTTTATACACACAGTCAAATCCTGAGTTTCTGTGGTATGTTTAATTCCCAACTTTGTTATACACATTACAGTTCAGTTTTTTAAGCGTCCAGTTATTTGGAAGCTCCGTTTCGCGGTGCCGGGTTCGAGACACTCATTTCTAGGACTTAGTTCTACCCGGAAGCCAACAGGCAAAGGCAGAGATGTTGCTCAAGGACATCCTTACAGTAAGATGTGTTATGAGACAGGCAGGTTTTTCTCACTGGCTTCAGTTTCTGCGCTGACTGAGCTGCTGCCCTCTGCAGAGCACGCTGCAGGAAGCTGGATTCCAGCGACACAGCTGCACGTGACCCACCCACGTCCGCCTCCACCGGGAAGGAGGCCACAGCCCTGCTCAGCAGATGAAGACAAACCCTTCTTGGTTGCTGCAGCTGCATCAGCTCTCAGCCACCAGGTATTTAATGTCTTGAAGCTCTCCTGTCCATGGGCTCCTCTGTCCCTGTCCTGCAGGCCAGCGTCTCTGTAGAGCCAAGTACTGTCAGCCTCCAGCCTGCGTCTGCTCCCCACGTGGTACTCTGCTATGCTTCTTTATTAAGAGACTTCACTTCAACCCTTTCTATTTTCTAAGTGACGCTGTATTGATACTTTGGGGTAGAACAAATTATAGTAGAGGAACATAGCTCAAAAATATTAATTTCTAGTTAGGCATTTGCTACGTATTCTAGACAAAATTAAAAATTTTGAGCCTTCATCTCTTGCTTTCCATGTCACTCAAATGACAAAGATTTTGGCATGGTAAGTCACAGGGGGAGGTGGAAAAACTGGTGCAAAGTGAGATAATGTAGTTCAGCATCACAGCTTCTCTGTGCCCAAGTAGGAAATTTAGAAAAATAGAAGGTGTTGACAGAAGATAAGTCACCTGGTGGCTGCTCTGCTTTTGGCAAAAAGTTGGGGGAAAGCAGGGGAGGAAATGCACAGCCTGACTTTTAGGTTCAGATTGCAACTCCTCCCAACGCAGTGCACATTGATAGAGTGGCAAGCCTAGGCTGAATCCTGCTGCTGATTTAACTTTAAATGTGACTCAATGCAGAAGATTATGAAGTGGCTAAGAGTGCTCAGCCTTTGGGACAGATTCTGGGGAATTAAGAGATTCTCCATCCTGTATTGTGTGGCATTTAGACCTGATTTAGGGAATGCTATATCTCAGACAGAATCCA
Source organism: Tetrax tetrax (assembly GCA_009806455.1). Classification (NCBI taxonomy): domain Eukaryota; kingdom Metazoa; phylum Chordata; class Aves; order Otidiformes; family Otididae; genus Tetrax; species Tetrax tetrax. The sequence continues at coordinate 261,156 of WHYT01015853.1, forward strand.
TGGGTCATAGTTTTGCTCCAGACTCTGATTAGGATGTGGGATTTTCCTTCTGTTTTCTCCAGCAGCAGGGCCAGGAGCTAATCCGTTCTTGGCTCTGCAAGGTGAGATCAAGAGGGCCAAGAGAGATGTCTCTTCCTTCTTCCCTCCACCCGTTTTGGGGGTATATGCTGTAGTCATAGGCAAGTGCTGGGGCTCTGTGGCTGCAATATGAAGCTGAAAAAGCGTATACAAGAAACGCAGGGATAGCTAAATGGACTTCACTGCTTGCTAATGTGCATGATCTGACAGTTAAAAGGTTGCCTTCTTGCCTTGCACTCTGAAGGAATGTGTGTTGCTTTCCAATGCCAAGTATATGTCACAGCATCAAATGCGCACGTTGGGCATGCGGTGAGCCAGGAGCATTCTCCTGTTTGCAGCAACCTCCCTGGAGGGGCAGCCGGCTGCTCAGAAGGTCAGGGAGGTACCTGTGCATCACAGGCATGAAAAGCTGCCCTCTTTCTGCCCTAAGGCACAAACTTGCTTTCACCATGAGAAACAGAGCAGAAAAGCTGGGGTCCAACAGTGGTAGGTATCTCTGAGTACCTGCAAGGTGAAGGTGATGTGTGGGTGTAAGAAATCCAGTTTCCTTCTCAACTTGAGTAGGTGAGGTGGGAAAGTAGTAGGAATGCTAAATGATTGCTGCTAACATTTACTAAGATGACAGCAAATCTCCTCTATATTAATGTTCAGCTTTTGAGACTAGATTGAATCTTAGTTTATTAAAGAAAGTAGGAAGACTAGAAGTAGCTCTTTAATCTTCAGCTGGAAAATACAATTTTGAAATCCATTATCTTAGGAATGCAGTAATCAGAGTAATAACTGATGTTAAACCTACTCTGAATGTTATTTAAAGTACTTCTCAGATGGAAACAAAAGCTGATAGGATGGTATCACGTTCACTTGAACATCTGCTTTGCTTATGTAGTTGCCCACATGAGGAAGAGAGGTTGATCAGCATGTATTTTCTGGCTATATGATTGTTTGGGAACTATCAGAGGCTAAAAAGTCACTATGTGATTCATAAATACTTCCATTTGCTCCTTGTTACAACAAAAGTCCATTGGAACTGTATGAGTGTTATTTTATAAGCACAGCTCTGTCCATGAGGACTTCACAATGATGGATACCCAGCATCTTCAGGAATCTTCAGCATTTGAGAGAAAAGACCTGTTAGTCTCTCCCCGCTACCGCTGAAGTGTTCCCCTTGGCACATTTTTGATCTCCCCTGGTCAATCTGCACCTGATACCATGTGTTCTATTGTTCCCCACACTGAAATGCTCTCCTGTTTTTCCCAAATGTTGTCATATTTCCTTTCCCGTTCCTGTGTTTTTCATCTCTCTTTGCCCATTTGTATAATGTGTCTGCTCTCTCTGTTGTTTTCAGTTACTAATTTAATACCACTGGTGAATTTCTCAGTCTCTCTGCAGATCGTTAAAAAAAAGGCTATGTGGGACTGCTTGTAAAAGAAAATGCTGCATTCCCAAGATAGGTTACAGACTGGTGTGTGTCAGTACTTTTTGTTTTGGAACTTTGAGCTTTCTCTAGTTCTTTAACAGATGCAAGATGATATCTGGATCTCTTGTTTGTCACTTCACTGTGAAAATACAAGGAACACAAATTCAAAAGTTGCAGGACCTGAAAGGAGCTGTGCAGCTCTAGGGAAAGGGCAGTTTGCTGTGTAAGCAAAGAAAAAACCAAATGAACAAAATCCCATCCCAGCCACAAAAGCAGTCTGTCCTCAGCCTGTGGGCAAGTGAGGGGAAGTCCTTTCTTCTTTCCCGCTTTCTGTACGGTGTGTTTCAACCACCATTGTGGTCAGTGGCTGGAGAGCTGGCAGAAATGGATGCCTGCCTGGAATACTGCCACATAGTGAAAGGCCGAGCAGGCATGCCTGTGGTGTAAGGTGAGAGGAGTTCTGTTCTTTGTTGCCGTTTTGGTGCTGCTCCTGCGAGAAGCCGAGAGTCACATGATTGCTTTAAGCCAGCAAAAATATCTGTGGCTGATGCTACCAAAAGGAGCATGTTGTGTGCTGTGGTGGGTGGCAGAGTTGGATCAGGGAACAAATTCAGCTGTGAGTTACCACGTTGCCTCACTGGGTTGGCCTGAATGCCAGTATTGACACAAAGGAGGGAGTTGTTGGGGCAGGAAGGGAAGATGGGCTCCCGCAGACTGAGCAGTGTCACCTCAGGGTCAGTGAGAGCGAGACTCTTGCTGCATGAGTCTCTCCCCCGCGCTTGCTTTTAGGATGTGGATGGCACTGCTGCACCAGTGAGAGCTGCACATGTCAGGTGATGCCCAGGGTAAATCTGTGCCCGGGCATTAAAGCAGCATTGGACTGACAGACCCATCCCTTCATTTTGCTTGTGCTCCCAGCTGGAGTTTTTGCTAGGAAAGCTCTCGTGCTCAGCCCTGTGTTAAGCCAGGGGAGATGGTCTTGTGGTTGTGCCTCTGACTGGGTCAAAGGATGCTCTTCGGTTAGCAGCAGGATTTCTGAAAGCACCCTGCAGGCTGCATCTCCTGGCACAGACTTCCTGTGCCCTTGGTCCTCCTCCCAGTGTAGCATTGCCCGGATGGTAGTTTTAACTCTTTGTTACCTAAAAATCAGACAGTGTCCAAGCAACACAGCAGTAAAAAAACCACTGTCCCTTTGTACAGAGTTGCATCCTACATGTTGGCCCTGCTACTAGTGTTAATAATGTTGTGTGCAACTCCCCAAGCACAGACTGGGAATTAGGGAGTGTAAAGTGTGCCTCAGGGGGCTGGTAGCAGCAGTGAATGTTTGAGGCTGGATAATACCCACTGGTGCTGGATAAACTTGCTGTCAGGTAACTCTCCATAGATAATGTTTAGCCTCGGTCAACAGCAGCGCTGTAAACTGAAACAAATAGCTCAGTCCTGATTACGTCTTCTAAGAGGGGTGATGCAGAAGGAAATTGAATTAAAAATTAACTCTGAAATGAGCTCAAGGCTTTTTGCCAACCACTTAGAACCTTAAAACATCTGATTTTAACAAAGGATCCTATTTAAAATAATGGTAAACTGCCATCTGCTGGTAAAAAAAGTAATGTATATAATGAACAAGCAGACTTTCAAAGTCATAAACAATTCTTTTGTATTTGACATGCTACAGTCAAATATATACATTATATGGAAGCTGCATATATTTATTTTACTGTTTTTCATCTCTGTTTGCATTTTCATATAGAATATGCTAAACAGATGCCTATAACATAACTAACTTTAATGACAGGCACAGAAAACCAAGACAATAAGAATAAAGAATGAGGACTAATAAAAGCAGATGAGCTATCAGGATGGTGACAGCCTCCAAATGTGTCCTATTTACATTGCTAATAATGAATCACAAGCACTTCTTTTTTTGATCCCGCTCATAGATCCTCCTATATGACCAGAATTGTAGCACTGAGAAACATTTCTTGGCTTTTTCAAGTTGTGTGTGTGTGTGTGTGGTTCCTTAGTCAAGCTTGTAAATGGGAACTAGGTCTTTAATTGTTCCTGATTTAAGTAGGTCATCTTCTCCAATGCACAAATCTCTTATCTTCTTGTAAGCCAGGCCAGCTATTGAAAGGATATGGAAAATACTTACTACACAAGTACGAACAGAAAAAATAATTTAACAAAGGGCCACTCCCAAATTATATGGTGTTATACAGCCAGTTTCCATAAATCACAAGTATGAGTGCACTACAGGGGAGAGACGATCAGATTTCTTGTTTGTATAGTGCTTACCAAGTAGGTGTGCTGAGCATGACTGGGTCCCTAAGGTGCTGCTGCACTATAAATAGCGGTATTAGCCTGAATTGCCTCCAATGCAAACATGAGGGCACTTGCCTTTTTTGTATGCATGCAATTTTCTTTTATGATTGTGGTTATTCCAAATATAGCCCATTGTTTTAGCAAACTGATCTTGTCATAGGAAATGTTTAAAACGGGCAAAGAAAAAATAGGTCAGTTCTTCCTTTGAAATCAGAGAGAAGTGTGCATTTGTAATATTTCCCAGGTTTATTTCCTTGGAGCAAGTTTGGCAGGTATGAGTGGAAGTTAAAGATTTATTTTTGGTGCTATGTACCAGATGTCATACCTGCTCTTCAGAGACAGTTGCTTTTATCTCCAGCAGTACCTTCTCTAGTAGCAATGAAAAAAGTGACTTGAATCTCATTTAAAGCATGTAGTGTGCACTGTTCACATGCCACTAAAGGAAAGGGAAGGCTTGTTTGGGAGACTCCAGGCAGAGTCTTTATGCATCATCATAAAGCAAATATGTTTGCATCCCTCTCAGCAGTATCTTTGCCTCTTTGAAGAAGTGATGAATTAAGGTATCCAAATCCAGGGCTTATGACCCCAGCACAGGCTGAAGGTCTACAGAGACATCCAGTTTGAAGTGCCATTGTATTTATGGGGTCTCAGCACTTGGCTCATTTTGTAGCATTCAGGTGGTTCTTCGTAAAGGACCATTTCTGGGGAATCTGCGGTGCCGTGTGTACTCCATTCACGCTGGTCTTAATCCAACACTGCTCAGCACCTTGCCTGATGAGGCTCTGCTTGGAAGCAGAGGAACGTTAAGAATATAGGGCCGAATCCTCAACTCAGGAAAATACCACAGCTTTTTTTGACTTTTAATCTGTGGAGAATCTAGCCTGTTGTGCCTGGTCACAGGGGCACGTACACGCTGCTCTGGGCCCTGTTTACTGAAATGCTCCAATAGCAACACAACATGATCAAAGGGAAACAGAGCCAGGGGAACAGCAGTGCCCATGGGTACCTGTTAACAGGCGGGAGCTGAAGCACACAGTTGCCATCAAAGGCACTACTGTCCTCTGCTTTGTTCTGCAGCACTACAATCTCCCTGCTAACAGGACTCTGCCTTCCAGCTGAAGCATGACTGATGGTTGAAATAACAGTCCTGGTTTATTCCAGGTATGCCACTGACCTGCATAGGAAAGATAAGGTAAAGGCAATCAAAGCAGCACACTCCTGTAGTCTCTAAGGGAACAAGCTAGTAGACACGTGAAGGAAAGAAATGAGGATGGGGGTTTACTGTTCCCTGCTAATAGGCTAAATCAGGAGTTCAGTGGGACTGAGATTTGACCCAGCAAGAGAAAGGAGATTAATAGGAGATGATCAAAAGATAGAGCTGGTGTTTCCTTCATGGTATGCTAGAATCTCTCTGTTCAAAAAGTCTCCCAAAACATGGAGATGTGGGGCAGAACAGGGGTGAAGAGGTGGGTTACGGTGATGGGAGGGTACTGTCATTACATAAATTGGAGCTGTTCAGATCTGTTTAACTGTTTAATGCCATATCCCATTTGTCTTTTCTGAGCTTACTTTGCTGTGGGGTGGGGGGAAATCGTGCTGGTTATTTGGTTATTCCTTTCTCTGTGTTTTCAGAAAATTAAGCACTGTGTCCTGCCTGTGCTATGTTCAAGGTTTGGGAAAGGGCTTTTGATGCACTTGCTATCCTTTTGGCCAAAACTTAATCCTCTTTCCTTATCATACTGTCCCTCCTGTTCTAAAACAGAGCAGTCAGGCTAAGTAACAATAAAGCTATTAGCAGTTTACCAAGGAGCAGGAATACCATTAGTCAGTGGCTAGTTTCTAGCAAAGTGTAGTTCTCAAGATGAATTGAGATTCTTGTCTTTGCAAGGTGGACTCAGAAGTGATACGTAGCAGTTAAGTGCTCTTCAGAAAGCAATAAAACATTCACTTTAAAAATAAAGCAGCATTACGTAGATATTATTTCACTGGCCCAGAGGAGGGGGGAATGCTGAGAAAGTAATGTAATGGCTGCACAGTTGTTAGTTTCTGTGAATATACTGACATTTGGAGACCTCTGATATTCATTTAAAATAAACAATGAAATAAGACTCATATGCTGTATGCTTGTCAAAGCCAAGTGTAGCGATCAGCTAATATGCTTATCAGTCAGGCAGTGTATATGGAGATACTCTGCTTTTACACTGTCTGCTGATTGGAATTGGCCCCATGAAGAAGCCAGGTGATTAATCTGCAGGGGTTTACTTTTTCTGAACTGCTAATGTCTTCTGTTTCAGAGCAACAGCCCATGTCTCATTACACAGAGAAGATCTGAATGCAAGTGTGAAGGGCAGCACACAAAGATTCTCCACACATCTCTTGTTTGAGCCTTGGGAGATTAGAAAAATGAAGTTTTGGAGAAAGTTTGTCCTATCTAGGGCTGAATCAGTACTTTTCTGAAAAGCAATGGTACTGTTAGAAAATATTTATGTATTTCAGTCAGCAAGGATAAAATCTAAAGCCACAAGGCTCTTGTAAGGTCATAGTGGACACTTGGTATTAGCCCAGAAATGCACAGCTGCCACTTCAGCTGACCTGCTGTGAGAATCATGCTCTTTTTAAATCTGTTGCTCCATTGCTTTGGTGATTACATCTCTCTCTTGCTGTGTTCTTTCCACCCATACTGCTTGTGTACTCTGGCATCAGATGCTGAGAAGGCAAATGGGGCTGCTGAGTCCAACTGCCTCAACAGAAGAGGAACAGGGAAAATAAATACTCTGAAAGATTTTCCAATATTAGATTAATCTTAAGGGTATCATCTTGGGGTTATTAGCAACCGTTTATAGTCTGTGTGGTATTTGTCTGTAAAATTGATTTCTGTCATCAACTGAAATATTTGAAAACATGTTGATTTAGGGAAAAGATTTTTCTGACAATGTGATGTTATGTAAGCATTAGATAATTTATTAACCCTAGTAACTTTCTCCAGAAATAGGGAAGTATTTAAATTAAGGCTCAGATGTATAGGTTTAGATCTGCATATTCTAGTGTCTGCTAACGAGGCATTTAGCCCTGCTCACTTTCACTCAAGTCTTTTCCTTACCGGAATTCCTGGTCATGGAGTAGCTGTGTCATACGCACCTTCTGGCACCTCTCTGATTGCATCCTGTGAGCAAGTCCATGCTGGGAGGGAGGGTAGCCATGAGGATGGGTTATTGTGGAAAAGAAGTGAGGAAGATGAGTGAATAACTGTCTTGCTTCAGGCTCTAAGAAAGATGTGCCAAGCTCCCATTTTGAACCTGAGAACCAGGAAAGGAGAGTGGTGCATGGTAGGGTGACCACCAAGGCTCAGTACTTCCACTCAGGTTCAGATCGGACAAGCAAAGACAATAAGCCAATACTGGGAATACAGACTAGAGCTGCAAAATCATGGGTCCAATCTAATAATGTATTGGTTCCAGGAACAGGAACCAATAGTTGTAGTTATCATGGACAAGGTCACTGGAAATGGGAGTGCTCAGTATGACGAAATAAAATAAGCCTCCCCAAAAGACCTCTCAGTCCTATAGAGCCTTTCCGTGCTCTATGCGCTGCCCTAAATGTAACATATTGTTAGATATTTACCCATGATCTGGATGTACACTGGGCTGTGGAGATACAGTGACAGTGGGGAAGGATTGAGGATGCTTGTGAGAAGGGGAAATCAAGCAGGTTTCAAGGGTTTCTGGGCTTTGCTCTCTGCTGAACCTCTACTGTTTTTTTCTTTATTTTTCTCTCCTGTTATGCTTTAAAGTTATACTATAAACAATTAGAGGAAATCTAGCAATAATATTGCCTGTGGAGACTACGAAAGTAAGAATACATACTACATCACCACTTTCCTTTGTTTGGGTTTTTTTTTGTCTTGTTTATCTCTGATCAGCTGCAGATGAAATAATCAGCTAACTGATTTCACATACAGGGCTGCCACTCATGCTGATGAAACTCTGCTGACATGGGAGTATGCTCTGTAGCAGTCTAGCAGTATCCATTTCTTATTCCAATACACTGACGGGTCACTCAGGGAGACTAAAAACTCTATTCTGAAGTGGAAAAGAAACTGCAATTTCAATTTTGTTTTGATTTGAAATTTTCCAGCTACCTATCAAGACCAAATCCTTGAAATATTTACTTAGAGTAACTGAAATACCCCTATTTGAAATAGTGGATATGCAAGATTTAGCCATTAAAGAGTTGGGGTAAAATTAAAATCCTCTTCAATAATAACTAAAGTCGGAGAAAATCTTTCAAGAAAATTAAACACTTGATCAAAAAGAGAGAAGGGTTATTGTCAAGAGCATAAAGATTAAACAGGAGAGTTGTCTCAGAGAATAACCATCAATGATAAGTAGCAAGCAGTTAATAATATCCCCTCAGGGATCTTCTTTTACTCATGTAGGTTTTTGGACAAATGCAATATTACATTTCTTATAGTTAAAGCGTGAGAGAGCTTCATGTCATTCCAGAGTAGCAATAAAACTGCAATGGAATAAGGACAACTGGAGAGGTGGGGAAGGGGGTGACCCAGAAGCCGAAACAGTGGGGAACCAGTGATGGTTCTCTACAAATAACTCTCTTTTTTAACCCCTTGATCCTGAGACCTGTTCTGAGTCTCCCTGCCGCGCCTCTTTTTTCGCATCCACAGCACTGTATTAAGGCTGAGATTTTATACGGTATTGCCCCTTGTTATATAGCAGCTGAAAATGAATGAGACCAAGCAGACTAAGGGTGTGATTCCATGTTGTAATTAAGAGGTGGTTTAAAGCTTGAACATGCAAATAGTTGAATTGGCAGAATTAAAGGGATAGTAATCTGCAGCCGGGAGATGGCACATAGGATGGAAAGGATGGGGGCAGGAGGGTTTGGAGAACTCTCAAGCCAGCTCTGCAGCTGGAGAAACTGTAACATGAAACGGCTCCCTTGATCTCTCATTTTTCTTCTCTTATTCTCTCCTCCTGTATAATTATAATAATAAATCTTTTTGTTCCTCAACCATCTTGTGGCCATTGCAAACATTTAAGAATTAATGCAGTTCTCACACATGATGAACATGTTCTACATGTCCCCTTGTGTCCCTCCATTTATTCATTTATCATGTACACACAAAATTCCCATAAAATATTAATCTGAAATACAAATCTCTCTTTGCATCCTGGGAGCATTTGCATATAGTAGTGTTAACAAGATTATTAATTCTGCATGCACAGTCTGTGGACTTTATACAGGGCCAAATCTCTCTCAGCATCTATGCTGAAATCAGTGACAATTTCAGAAACATTATTTTCATATTAAAAATGCTAAGTGGAAAGTGACAGTTCCCTAGAACTGAAGTATTATCCTTAAAACTCAAACAAGATGATTTGAAGCTTAGTTTTCAATTTTTCATTCTGAAAATTCCTCTGTAAAAGGAATTTTATACTGCTCCATATTTCTGCCCAATAGTTCCTAATATATTAGTACAGTCTAGAAACAAAGTGTTGCTTTTGTGGGTTTTTTTTTTTAACAGTGCTGTAATCCATGGGGAATTTGAACATTTCTTTTGCCTTTCCTTCTTGTTGAGAACATCAGGAGTAGCAACACTTCCGCCAGTTGGGCTAGGTTGCCCTGTAAAGGGCAGAACATGTTGGTGTAGATGGACCAAAAATAATTCAGTGAGGCTGGAGAGAGCATCATTTTCTCAGGGATAACAAAGAGTGAAAACCAAGCAGGCACTTGGTGAAATGGAATGGCCAGGATGGTTGTTCTGTGGTGGGGAAAATCTCTGCATCTCTCTCCTGGCTTTGAATGTTGGAAGGGTCGTGCTGTCCTGCCTTTCACAGAGGTGAGCCCTAGGGCACCTTGGAGGCCTGGGGAAGCTGTGGGGAGTGGCTCTGGAGCAGGGGCACATCTCCTGGGCTAGGATTTACTCTAGAAGGAGGGAGGGAGGGAAGGAAGAAGAGGCACAATCTTGTCTAAGCTTGATGGTCCGCACTGGCCTGCTTGAATCCTTCACCTTGCAAGGCAGGCTTAAGATGAAAAGTAGTGCCCACAATGCACCCAAATCCCACCAGACCAGAAATATTGGGGCACGTTACATAAATCCCTTCCCCAGGTTCAGTTCACCCCCTAGCAAGTAATTTTGTTCTTGGTGGTGGATTGGTACAGGGTTGTCTTTCCCTGAGTGAAACCTGCATCACTGGAGGTTTCTGACAGATTTTTACTGGGAAAGGGCCTGCAGCTAAAGTCAGACCTTTCCTTCTGCCAGAAGAGGGAGAGGTGAGAGGCGGTGGCCAAAGCGGAGCAGGTCCCTTCTGCCAGGTGCCGCACCCCTCGGGGGAAGCTGGGGCTCTCAGCGGGGAGGAGGTAGTGGGTCCCTGGTTGCTGCTTCTGGGTCTCACAATGTCCTGTCTGTGCTGTAGTAAAATCAAAGCACTTCTTCGTGTTTGAGAAAACAAATGTCTTTTCAGTTTGAATTTTGATATTCAAATTTCTATTCTGATATGCTCATTTACATGTCTGTAGTTTGTAAAAACAGTCAGTGCTTTACTGTCTACAGGAACAATGCCATTCATCCCTCAGCTCCTAACTGTAAAGCATTCATTTGGCTATACAGCTTTTAAAAATACAAATGAAGCATGTGAGACAACCTCCACAGCTGGAGTTAAGTACTTCCGCGTGCTTTGCTGAATCAGGGACCAAGTTATTAGAAAGATCTTTCAGGACTGACTGGAGATCCATAAGAAATTGTCTTGACTTAACCAAGCCATCATATTTCTCTTAATCACTACTACTACATCATCTTTTTTCTTTCACTTCCTCCTTATTCATGCTTAAATGAGAAACATCTGTTTCCATTTTTCACATTGTTCTGTTATGTGAGTAACCATATCAAACATCTTTTTTTTTTTTCCTGCACTATGAAAGAATAAATTAGTGTTAAGTTTTGTGAAGTGCTTTAAAATACTAAAGCAAAACATGTGTTTCAGCTGCAGGTCATTAAGATGAAAAATCCTAGTCTGTGTGCAGTGCAAAACTGCCAAAAAATTTATCAGCCCAAGCACATTTCTTCACCTGTCTTTTACTATAACAACTGAAGATGGCGAAATGACAGTAAATGTTGTCTTCAGGGATGGAGCAATTAAAAGTGCTCAGTGCTGTAATCCACAGGAGTACCTCATAGTAATGAATCCTGGTCTGATCTGGAGATGCCTGAAGGTTGCTACAGTGTCACAGACTTCAAGCTGAGTCTCCTTGACCTTCAAATCTTCCAGCCAGGCACAGTATTGTGCAGAATTACCTAATCCCCTGTAGATGTTTGTTACTGAACTTCAGCTGAAAATCCCTCTCCCTGTCCCCAGTGATTTAAGATTTGGAGATTGTTTCCAGGGCAGGTGGCCAGAGTGAAGTTCAACTGGCAAATCTACTTTGCAGGTGAACTGAGATGCTCTTTATGTGCCAAAGCCCAAATGTAGGTGTCTGTGTTCCTTTGTTGATAATGATCTTCTTTGTAAAGCACTTTGAGGTCTAGAGATGAAAAGCCAATGACTACCTGAGAGCTTGGCTATTATTAAATAAAATGAATGTTAACAACAATGAATACATTCACGGAATTCTATAGGAAATGCCAAACCTTTTGGGCAGGTCCTAGCAGGCAGGTAATAGCTTACTCCTACAAGAGGCTGGGTTTGTTTCCCTTTGTCTTTAATTAAAAGGTCCAGATCCTTCCTAAGAGTAAAGGGAGTGTTCAGCATCTGGCAGGAACGGGCTTCAAAACTGGGGCTTTTTGTAGCATCTTAAGAGGAAATACTTGTTTGTTCTTCCAATCTGCTAGAGCAGCAGCCCAGTGTTGAGCAATTCTACTGCACTGTGCTCACACCCTCCCTGGAGCAAATGAATGGGATGGTTTGGGGTCTCTAACAGCCCTGTGCACTTTTAAAAATAAATATTCTGGCTCCCATTTCATATAAACCCTGCATTTTTGAGACTGTATATATATTGCTGCACTGAATCTGTTCACCTGCAGCTCTCCCCACCCCCAGCTTATGAGCATGATATCCTTTTATGCACTGCTCTGTCACAGCTTGGCAAGTTTCCCAAGACAATCCATACCAGAAAGGAGAATATGGCTGCTGAGCAGCACAGACAGGAGAAATGCCTTATGTAACAGATTCATTTAAATACTATGAAACGTTGAGACATGTGAGAGATAACTGAAAGCAAAATGTGGCCCTTAATCTCTAGCATCAGTTCTTCTCCTTGTCCTCACCATCATCAGCATCTAATAGTCACTGACTGTCTCCATTCACGTCTCTGTCTTTTTCAAGAAACTGCCTGTGGCAGAATGTGCAAACAGCTTCGCAAGCAGTTTTAGGGGCAGGGTTTTTATTTGTTGTTTTTTGGTTGGTTTTTTTTTTCCTAATTCCTCATGATCCTCATGAGTATTCTTCACTAATATGCCTGTGGCATCATTAGGTGTTTAATGAGAGTGATGTTGCCTGAATATTATTGGTTTTATAGCTTATTTTATTTTGACAAGTCTTCAGTTTAGTGGCAGTTTATAGTGTGCAGACTTCTTCCTGTATCTGGCTTTTAGAATTTGTAGAAATATTTATCAGAGAGGTATTGTCATAAAACCTGAAATAATGAATTGCCAACATTCATTATGTTCAAATGCAATATATGTTCAACACCACAGTAGTTTAATGACATCAATTAATTATTTTAGTGTATTTCTTTTGTATAACTGAAGCACCAGGAATAGTCCAATAATGGGCACATCTTGGATAGCAGTTCGGTGCAATTCTGCAGATGAACAATCCTGTTTGGCTTCTTTTAGCAGCCTTCTGAAAGACCAGCATGGACTCCAGCAGGTCATGGATCACAGTCCTGTCCGTCTTCTTCCTCACATCCAGAATCTTGATCATTATATGTTGTACTCAGACAAAAAGTGCCAGCATTGTACCTGCAGAAATCAAGGCTGCTAAAATTATAAGGCTTGAATAGATGCATACAATGTCATTTTACCCCCTGCATTTTGTCTACATGTTGGCTGTGCTGCATCCGTTTCTTTACTGATTAAATTAAATGCATGCAGTTTTTGTGTACAGACAAGACCATAATTCCTACTTAGGAATATGCCATCTTCATTTACCATGTCATGTGGATGATCAGTGCTGAGCCGTGCATTTATTCAACAGCTGTGTCCATGCAAGAAAAATGGTGATATTTGTAACAAACAAACTAATGCCCATGAAGCTCTCTGTTGTATATTATCTTCCAAGTTATTTTACCTGGTTTAGGATGCCAGTGCATATTGTCTTATTCCCAGAGTGGCAGGATAGATCCAATCCATTATTTTCTGGCTATGAGCCTTTCAAACAGCTAGCTGCTGTCATTAATTTAGCTTGCTTGCCTTTACTAAGATGAGGAGAATTACTGGGGAGGACAGTGAAGGTACTCTTGCTGCTTCGTTGTGTAATGGGTGTCCTGTATGACAGTAAAGGGGAAGAATCTGCACCTCTCTGCAGTCCCTTTTCTCCTCCCCCCACACTGCAGCACGAGCGTACAACGATTTTGCTTTTGGGATTCCCCACTGCTGGTTAGATGGTATAGGCCCCAGAGGTCTATGCCTCTGTTCCCAGCACAGATGCAGCCAGTGGAGCTGCACAGCCCTGGGAGCAGCTGATGTTAACAAAATTGTACTTGTATACATAGCTACTGTTTCAAATGTTCATATCCTGGCTTCCATCGTCTCTATTTTTATGCCCTTGTTTATATTTAATAGCAATTACAGTGGTTAACTGGCTTTGTTTTGGAAACCTTGACATTTCTCTTGTCAGTACTGAAGCTGTGAAGATCAGAAACAAAGATGTGCCTTTTTACTCTGTTTCTTCTGATAGGTTTTGTCATTTGGCAACTGTTGTTCTATTAGACTTTGCAGAATTTGGACAGGATTCTGATCTCCTACAAAGTGACACAAACACTTATTAGAATGCAAGAGCAGGTTTGGGGCCTTTTTTCTGATACACCATGCTGGGTGCCATGCATGAGAAATTAGAGTCTGTCTGTTATTATGTGACCAAACAGCTGCAGGAACTTCTAGTGCTTTTAAATAGAAGTAAAATGAAAATTGAAATAATATTCCCATAAAGCAGAATGTAAAACACAGGCTCTGCTTCTGCAAGTCTCTCAGGCTCTAGAAGAGAATGATCAAATCCAAACCAAGCCAGTGCTCTTACACTTATAGTTCCATTGAAGTAAAATAAAAAATAAGGAGAAATTCTGGATTCTTCTACAAGCTCTTTCATGGTAGTTCCTATTTCCATAGTCTCTTTTCAAAGCCAGCCCAGTGGAAAAAAAAAAAAAAAGAAAAAAGAAAATTGTCATTTTTAAATTAAATGAAACACAGGACTTGATTTTTTTCATTCACTGCCTCAAGGGCATATTTTTTGAAAATCATATAACCTCTGGAAGAAAGGATCCCATGGTTAGGATGCATTGCAGTTGACATTGATACATACTACATTTTATTTTAGGTTATTTTTCCTTTCAGATGCAGAGGTAATCATTCACATGGCATTTCCAGTCAAGCAGTGGGGAACTCCCCAAGCCATTTAATTTTCCTACTCCTACTGGGAAATGAGATTTGTTCAGTCAGCCTCCGTGCAAGTAAAATACCCTCATCCCACTCAGAACAAAAGAACTGCCAAATGTAGGGAGGCCAGCAAGCTTTGTCCTTCTGTCCAGTAGAAGTGCTCCTGGGCTACCATTAAGGCTGTATTGCCTGAGCACCATGGATCCTCTGGGGCTTCCTGGGAGTACCCCTGCTAGGAATCTGGAGGGAAATTCCTCAGAAACCTTCTCTGTTTCCTGCCCCCTCCCATATAGTCTGGAGCGTCTCTACTCCTCACTGCTTTTCCCTGGAGCACCCCCATACCTGTCCAACAGAGCCATATGGCTTGGCCCTTACACTCAGCTCTGCACCTGTATGCATGCCATACCTGCCCAGACCTGTTCAGCACCATCTGGCCATGCAGCCCTCAGGTTTACTGTGATAATGCCCTCATGGTCTCCCCAGCCCAGCCTCCTCCACCTGGCCCTGGGCTGCCATCTGCAAACGCTTTGACCTTCTCACAGCCAGTCTTCCTCTCCACTTGTAAGGCCACAGCTACAAGCCAATCCTTTCTTGCTTCTGTTAACCCAGCGGTGGAGCAGCCACGTTCCCTGCCAGAAGGAAGAGTGACACCCTTCTCCATATTGTCTGCAGAGCAAAAGGAGAGCACTACAGAGTCTGTTTCTGAAGTGCAGGCCTGAGTGGGTCATCCCAGAATGGACCGAGAGACCAGAGAGGTGCTGGTCCGAGGGAAGGGATCAACCGGCTGCTGCAGGAAGATCAGAGGGGTGGTGATATGTGGGGCTTTTTACATAAAGGTAGGGGTGTGCGGGTTGCAGGTTGTATGTGGTACAAATGTGTTGATGTCACATGAGTACTGGAAAGGCCTCACATGGTATTCTGCTGATGTTGTTGGGTAGATCTGCCTCATTTGCTGTGCCATGCAGATGCTCCTAAGAGACCTGGAGACCTAACACGGCATGCAGGGGCAGCCCCTGTGCATGTATCTTGATTCCTAGCATCTCTGAATTCAAGGGCTCTTCACTGGCTGTTTCCCCCAAGCTGTACTTTACAGTGACCCTTTCTAGCAGGAGGAATTTTAAAGGGCCAAGGTTAACATATGGCTGGAGTTAGAAATGGTGGCTTTGTGTCCTCGAGGTTCACTGTCATTTCCAGCCCTGCCCTCTTGCTAACATCAGGTATCAGCCCCCTGAACTGCCATGAAGCACTATGATCTCCCATTGGTGGGTCCTACACCGCAAAAGCAGTATGTCCTCTCAGGTGGTATTGTCAGCCTCTCTGCTCTCAGCGTGCTGGAGAGCTGTTTGATCAACACAAGCTTTGACAGTCGGGCATCATTAATTTTCCACAGCCTACTACTTGAAACTCCTGAAGGGATGGGCTGTTGCTGTTCCTCATAGCCCTTGCTGGCCTGAACTGCCTGCTGCACTGTCCTGCTGCAGCACAGGAATGCTACATGCCGCAAGCCACGGCTCTCCTTCCTTGGGCCTGGGATTTAAATTCTATCAGCTCTGTCAAGGAAAAAAAAAAGAATTCTCAATATATAACTGTTTCTTTTTAAAGGATGAGATAAGCTATAATGCATTAATGATGGAAGTCATCGAATACAATTGATGCTTAGTGAGTGCCCATTGTCCTAAATTAATCCTAATAAGCACTGTTTTGCCCAACATGTGCCATTTTAACAGTCATTGTGAAAAGCTGTACTTCCTAATGTACTATAACAATGTAATGACACCCTCCTCTTTTAGAAAGCATAATTGATAAAATATGATAAAAACATGAGTACTGCTTATTCGTAAATGAGATACTTTTAAAAGTACTCTCAGCCTTACATTGATTGGGTTAAATGACTTGCTGATTAAGACATTTACATGAAATATTAAACCATCATTATCTGGCTCCTGTTAAGATTCAAAATCAAGATTCTCTTTTGCAGAGTAAGTAAAAACTGTTCTGCTGTTTTAAAGCAGAATATAAACATTGTAACTCAAAACCAGAGGTATATTTGAATGGCAATGCACACCTAACTTCTTATAAAGGAATGTTAATGTACTTGGGATAGAATTAGAGAGACACATCTGATACACTAGTAGGTAGATTTGAGTGCTCCCCGAGTGTTCAGACATAGCTTCTTTTGCTGAAATTCCCAAAGTGAAACTA
The DNA here is from genome assembly GCA_009806455.1 of Tetrax tetrax. NCBI lineage: Eukaryota > Metazoa > Chordata > Aves > Otidiformes > Otididae > Tetrax > Tetrax tetrax. Next base: position 277,784 of record WHYT01015853.1, read on the forward strand.
CTCTACGGACTATTTCAGCTTTACAGATATCCCATTTTTTACTCTATGAATTACCTGCGTGGTCTAACTAAAAATACACTTCCAAAGCTGTACCTTGAGTCGCTTTCTACACACTGACCTGTGAAGGCATTGTTGGAAACCAGAGCCAAGGGCTGTGAAACTGGGACAAATTTTAAAAGTGAACGTGACTGTTCTTCTAAGTTTCTTCATTCTTTCTTTTATCTGAGAAACCTCTACTCAGCATGCATTCTAGGATACTGAAATAACTATTTACAGTTATTTTAAATATGTAGATTTCTATTACTGGGAAAATTAGTGCTAGATTTTTGTTTCTTTGAGCCTGGTTGAAAGCTCATTGAAGTCTTTGCAGCTATTTCACTGAGCTTATAAGAAACATTTTATGTTCCTATGAGCTTTGCACTAAAAGCAGTAGTATTATAATACAAGATCTGCCTGCAAATCCGAAACCTAAGACAGTATTTCCTGAACAGGATAATTGCAAATGAACTGCTGTTCAAAATAATTCATCTGAGAGTTTAGGTGGGATGTGATCTGGAAATACTGGGTGAACAAGAAATAGGCAAAAGTTTTAATATAGCTTTGGTCATTGCACTGAACATACTTTTTGGCACATTAGTGGTAATGGATGTGGCCAAGCTAAGGATCTAGGAGATGCTTCTCCTCTGTTGGCATAGAGAGGGACCGACAGGGAGGTTGGAAAGAAAACAGTTACTGGGTAACAAAACTCGCATTGGAATAATTCTGGGTTTTAAGTTCTCTTTTTGTGTTTGTCAGCCTACCATGCCATATACTGATTCTGTACAACCACAGAATCTGATAAATAAGTTCTCAAAATTGTGTGTTAACTCTTAAGACTGTGTAAAACTATCACAGTTTTACATATTTTTTTCCCCTTCCTTTCCAGGATTCAATTACAAAGATGTCTGTTTTCATGCCCTGAAGATATATACTTATCTATACAGTACAATATAGTCTAAAAAAGCTTTTGTAGTTTTTTTTAAGCTTATCTCTGATGTTAGAAAACTCAGCTATATTCATAATTAATTGTCTTGATCAAAACCAAACTCCTTACAATTAAGAAACAAACAGAAGGTACGGCATATCAAACAGACTTTCTGCTGCTGTGATCTTATCTAAACACAAGATAAGCTCCTCAGTACTTCCACATTAATAGTAATAAAGTGCTTTTTTGCTTTCTTTACTTCTTCTTTAAATATGAGTAGTAATACCTTCCCATACACAAACCTCTGGTGCTTTACAAACAAACAATAATGAAGATTTACATAATTGTTTGTGTGAAGCATAAGGGCAAAAGGGTGTATGTCCATCCAATGTAATGAAAGAAATCACAATTGCTGATGTGGCAGTTGCCTACTGGGCAGAACAGTAGGAAGCTGTGGGGAAAAGAAGACAGTTTGAAATCCTGCCTGGCATGTAGTTATACTAATACACTGCCAATGACATTGACAACTGAGAGATGCTGTTCATTTTTCAAGTGCTGCTAAAACATTCGGCATTTGTTTCTAAAGGCAAAGGTCTTTGGTGAAGATGTCTTCACTTGGACCTTTGTCCTGACTTCTGTCTGCCCAGATGACTTTGAAATACGGAAATGGTGAGGGTTGGCCGACAAAACCTTTTCCTTTTTGTGAGAGTGTTGAAATGGTGTTCAGCTGAGGGAGGTGACTTTCCCCGTGTCGTGCTACCTGTGTCTCTCACCAAGACACGTAGAAGTCACAAATTTGGAGATAGACTGTGCCTGAAATGATTATTGTCACCGTTTCCCCGCAATAACATTGGCTCAGGTCTCTAACATATTCTGTAGACGTGGGTGTGACCCTCATGCTAGTCACAGAGGTGGGTGTAGGGAGAAGTAGGGTGTGACACAATTAGGAGGAGACCAGAAGATGGCACTCCACAGGTCTGGTGCAATTTCCTTCTCATCAGTAATGCTCTGCCAGCATAGGACAGTCATGGCGAAGGTCAGGTTTGCTGTCGATAGTAGTACGAGCTGAACTCGTGTATGCCCTGTCCTCTGCAGGGATGCATTAAGGTTATGAGTGTGACACCAGAAACAGGGAATTTGAAATTAGTATCTCTGTCTTCTCTCTGTTTGTGTTCTTTGAATTCTGTGAGATTTGAGCTCAGTAACTCAGACATGAGAAGAGAGATGTCAGATCCTCCTGAAGTGAACATAGATGTAGGATTAACTATGATCTTTTTAATGTGCGATAAATTAGAATAACACAAGATAAAAGAAAAGCAGCAGAAAGACCAAGGTTAATTAATTACTATTGATCACTAATCCAGGATTTGTTAATTAATAATATTTATTATGGTGCTACCTGAGGAGCAGCTAAGAATGGAGCCTTGCGTGCCAGGCAGACAGTGCTGCCCCAGCAGCTGCTCCTCTGGCCAGTGGCAGATGACAGGAACACTCCTTAGTGGTGAGACTGAAAACAGGAGACAACTGTGGGAGGGTGGGTGTGGAGCTGCTGCCCTCCTGACAAAAGCTGTTTTGTAACTGCTGGCACAGGCCTAGCCAAGAGGAGCAGGTCTAAGCAACAGACACGGTATTTTCGTACTGGTGCCTATGGACAGAAGCCTAGCAATGGGAAAAGAGAGAGCCAGTTGTTTTATTTTGTAATGTGGAAATTGTTTTCTAGCTGGGAGATTTAAAACACTTGTAACAGTACAGCAGTACTAAAGGCAATGAACAGTGGCAAGCAGTAATAGTTCCCTAGGTAGAGTTTCTAAATATCCTTCCATTGCAAAATATTTAATTTCAGGACTAACTTTAACTTAGGATCACTGCTAAGAGAGCCATAGGTTTTAATGGCTAATGGTTTTAATTTTACCTAAACATTCTTCCTGCCCTCTTACTGTTTTACTGGCAATTCTAAAAGTTTAATTGATACTGACAAAGATGACTAGAATATCTTGATTTATAGCAGAAACTAAATTTATATTATAAATAAAATACTTTTTTTTTTGTTCTGTCTGAAAAATAGACAAGACTTGACACTCCTCTTTAATTAACATTGACAACTGTATTTCAAAAGAGCCCGTGAAACAAGCAAGTCAACAAAACATGAATCAACAGCTCAAACAACAACAAAAAGTTAAGAAAAGTAATTTTTCCTCTTTCAGTTTTTACAATGTTGAAATAAATCAAACTGCTGTTATCAAGTTCCTTTAAAATTTCAATGGAAATAATGTTAATTACTGTTTGTTGAAATTATCGGTACATTGAGTTCCTAAATCTGTTTATATTGGTGAAATTAGTACTGTATCTTTGTAAGAAAGGCCAAGAAATCAAAAACATCTCTGTAGGATGAAAATAAAAACTCTGTGGCAAGGTGAGCAATAACACAGATATTTTTCATATCATGTGTCTGGGGCCTTGTTTTTGTAATTATGAGGGCAAAGACAAGACAAACTTTATAGGTAAAGGTTAAGGTATTTTCTTAAAACAACCATCTTTTACAATGCGAGTCGTAGAACACTGGCACAGGTTGCCCAGAGAGGTGGTGGATGCCCCATCCCTGGAAACGTTCAAGGCCAGGCTGGATGAGGCTCTGAGCAACCTGATCTGGTTGGAGATGTCCCTGCTCCTTGCAGGGGGTTGGACTGGATGACCTTTGAAGCTCCCTTCCAACTCTAGCCATTCTATGATTCTGTGATTCTATCTTAGCTGAAAAAAAAAAAGCATTATGTCTTGGGTACTCAAAAACTTCCTTACTTTTTCAATTTATAGTAGTGGATTTAATAAAATATGCTACTTTTTCCTACAAAGCCCATTTTTGTCTGAAATTCAGATATCAAAGATCATTTCAATTTTGAAAATGTTATGGAAGACAAAATATTTTACCAAAGCAACAGTACAAACATGACATCAAAGTAGTAGACGGAGAGGGGAAATGGATGGGATAAATGTGATGTATCCATTATGTGAGTGCATTACTATTTTGAAAATCCTACAGGCTTAAATTGTTCTACAACTCAAAACTATATAATTTAATCTTTTATCTGTTGTTTTGATTGCCATACACAGGATAAGCAGAATATTGTATTACTGAAAGAAATATGTCAACTGAAAATGGAATTTTCACAGAATGATGCATATAGTGGCTATATTTCCATGGTGAAGTGTTTTGCATAGAGTTAATGAAGTACTTGAGGTCTTAGGGAATAAAAGGTGCTATATAAATGTAAGAAATTATCATTAAAAAGTTTTTCCCTGCAGTCATTTGGGATTTTGCTGTGTGTGTTACAAGGAGGCATTTGCAATCTTCTTTCATTCAAAATGCTTCAGCTTAGGCCTGCTCCAACTCTCCCTCTGCAGCTTCAGCTACAAAAAATGTTTATATGAAGAAACAGTTTCTAAATTGGTTTCAGTTAGTCATATTTTGGTGCGAAGATGAAAGAGCCTGCCTTGGTTTATGCTTCTTATAACCATTTTGAAGACCAGGAGGAACCAGGTACCAGCCTTCTCTCAAGAGGTTTTCAGATGCAGTTTTAACCGTTATTAGGCCTTGTCTGCGATAATACAAGACACAGATAGAATTCCTGGAAACAAAAAGCCAGCTGTGCAGTATCTGGCTTAATTTTCAAGAATGGTATCATACCATCCTTTACTGGCCACGTGTGTTCTTTTCCTTAGAGTGCCTCATTGAAGGCTGGTCCTAAAATTTCTATTTCAGGCACACATGCAATCCCAATTTTGCATCATTTTGTGTATGTTTCTCAAGTTTTCTTAATACAACATGCAACCTTTAGGATCGTCTGCTACTTTTCACATATTACAAGTGGCAAAGCTGGTGAAATTAGAAATCTAAACGAGTTCTGACACAACCAGACACAATCTTTTTACTGCACTGCCATTTTGATGAAATGTTGCAGTTATGTGCTTCATGAGTTCATGCCAAATGTGGATTTTTCTTTGGATCCACAGATTGTGTGGATCATAAGCATGTTTTAGAGAGTCCACTGCTGCTTATGGAATTGGGTCTTTTAGCTCAGGAAGAAAGTTGAGGCATTGAACTCCTAGATACCTTTAAACTCTTAAGGATTTGACAGCATTAGAACTAAAGTTCAGATTTCCTTACGCTAATCGTTTTACTTGTTCACAAATAGATGTGAAATATAATAAAACACTGCATTTTCTTCTGTAAGTTAATGCCTATATAGATTTGGGTGTTTTCCTTCAACTATTAATTGCAGAATTGAAGCAAGAATTGCTGTTGCTTAAATATTATCTGCCAGGGGACAAAATATATGTAAGTAAGTCTGATGACCTTAAAATAATTGGGTACAATATATGCTATTCAGCAAGAAGCATAGGGGTAGTATTAATATTTGCTTTTAATATGTTTATTATTTGTATTTTGGTTAGCAGGGAACACATGAGACCAAGAATCTTAGAAGAAATCTGTGGATTGCATGAGATGATAATGTTTCTTGTGTTTAAAAGCAGTGGAAAACTGTCTATACATGCTCCAAAATATCAGAACTTGATTTTATAAATGTATCTTTTCAGAAAACAAGCTTAATTCTCAGAAGAATAACATTAGCACTCATTAGAGTACTGAGTGCTTTAGGGTAGTGTTAATGAAATTCATAGCCTTTTGCCTGTGGGCTATCAGTTTGAATTCAGTCTAATTCTGTGGAGATTAAAAATTGGCCTATTTAATGGCCTTTTAGTCATCTCTAATGAGACGAGTTTGGTAGGTCTCAGTCCCACAACATAAACCATTCACACTGCCGCCTTGTAACTGGCAAGCTCCAGAAAATCCCCAAATTTAATGGATTCTAGGGAAAAGTAATCTCTGGTACCATGAAAAAAAACTAAAGAAAAGCAAAAGCTTTGGTTCACATTAGTTACATCAGCACTAACAAACACATTATTCCTAAATGTGGAATCTACAGTGATAGATAAAGTTTAAAAATTAGCAAATTAGCTGACCATGTGACATATGCTGCCACACAGCTACACAGAATGTAACATGACAAAGACTCCCAAAGGGGATATCTACACCTGCGCATAAGATCACACCAACACATTAAATGTTTAAATATCTCTGGGATTAACTTTTATCAGAAAAAAACCCCAGGATCAGAACAGATATCTGGATGGTAACTGCTGCTAGAGAAAATTATGCTGAAAACAATGATTGCCTAGTCTGCCTCCATTACTTCACAGCAAAGTCTTTTCTTATGGATATTTAACTTAGTCTTAAAAATATTAATGAAGTTTCTAGAACCCTCTAGAAAATATATGCCAGTTTCATTTATCTGTATCATAGTAAAACTATTCCTAGTGTCTAACCTGAATTTCTTTCAGTACAGTTTGCAACTGTTAATTTTTGCCCTGTCTGCAGTGGATTTAGTGAACAATGTATTTTTCTCCCCATAGTGTTTTTTTTTCTCTAGACTGAAAATTTCAAGCATTCCTATTTTCAATTAGGGTCACGTCTTTTAAAATTCCACCACCCCACCCTCCCACCCCTTCCCTGCACTCCTTTCTACTGGACTTCTTTGAAATAAATTTTTCTTTAAATGCAGAGCCCAGATTTGAACACAGTATTACAGCTGAGGCTTTACCAGTATTAAATGAGGAGAATTTCTTCGTATGTCCTAGATATGACAGTTCTGTTTACACATCTCTTTGTACTGTAGCTTTTTCACAACGGTGTGACATTGTTGACGCGTGTTTGGTTTGTAATCTACTCTTGATCCCCAACCTCTTTTCTGAAGACCTGGTGTTTATTCATCTGTTGCCAGTCTTGTAATTGTGCAATTGTTTTCCCACTTAAATGCTGAAATTGGCACTTGTATTTATTCAATTGCATCTTATTTCTGCAACCAGTTTGTCAAGAACTTGGGATCATAAAATCGTTAGGGTTGCAAGGGACATTTAAAGCCCATCCAGTCCAAACCCCCTGCAAGGAGCAGGGACATCTCCAACCAGATCAGGTTGCTCAGAGCCCCATCCAACCTGGCCTTGAATGTTTCCAGGGATGGGGCCCCTCTCTGGGCAACCACCCTCATTGTAAAAAAAAATTTCCTAATATCTAATCTAAATCTACCTCCCTCTATTTTAAAACCATTACCCCTTGTCCTGTCACAACAGGCCCTACTGAAGAGTTTTTCCCTGTCTTTCCTGTAGGCCCCCTTTAGGTACTGGAAGGCCGCTATCAGGTCTCCCCGGAGCCTCCTCTTCTCCAGGCTGAACAGCCCCAACTCTCTCAGCCTGTCCTCATAGGAGAGGTGCTCCAGCCCTCTGATCATCTTTGTGGCCTCCTCTGAACTTGGTCCAGAACTGGATGCAGTGCTCCAGGTGGGATCTTAAAAGGGCAGAGCAGAGGGGCAGAATCCCCTCCCTTGACCTGCTGGCCACACTCCTCTTGATGCAGCCCAGGATGCGGTTGGTCTTCTGGGCTGCAAGCCTGCATTGCTGGCTCATGTTGAGCTTCTTGTCCACCATCATTCCCAAGTCCTTCTCCTCGGGGCTGCTCACAACCTATTCTCCACCCAGCCTGTATTTGTGCCTGGAATTGCCCCAACCCACGTGCAGGACCTTGCACTTGGCCTGGCTGAATTAATGAGATTTGCATGGGCCTGCCTGTCCAGGTCCCTCTGGATGGCATCCCTCCCTTCCAGAGTGTCAATGACACCACACAGCTTGGTGTCATTGGTGAACTTGCTGAGAGTGCACTCTGTCCCACTGTCCATGTCGCCAACAAAGAAGTTAAACAGGGCTGAGCCCAATACTGAGCCCTGAGGAATGCCACTTGTTACTGGTCTCCACCTGGACATTGAGCCGTTGACCACCACTCTCCAAGTGCAGCCATCCAGCCAATTCCTTATCCACCGAGTGGTCTGTCCATCAAATCCCTGCCTCTTCAGTTTAGAGAGAAGGATGTTGTGTGGGACAGTGTCAAATGCCTTGCAGAAGTCCAGGTAGATGACATCAGTTGCTCATCCTTTTGAATCCTTTTTGAATTCTTGTCTTGTCCTGCAATATGCCTCCAGCTCTGCCAGTTTGACATTGTTGGCAAATCCAGTGAATGTAAACTATCATTCACATAATTAGACTTGGTATCAAACTCAGGATGTACCTACCTCCAAGAAACCGTGTTTGCTATATCCTGCTATTTTTCACAGTGCGGCATTGCTGATGTAGTTTTGCACCATTGCAGTCATTTCATTATGACATGTCTTTTGCTTGCTCAATTCAGAGTTCTCTGAGATGGTGTCAAAAGCCTTACTTAAGTCAAGCCATAACAGATCTACCACTGCTCCATCCAAGGCCCATACACTGTCACAGCAGTTTGACTTGATATGATTTTCTTGACAAATGCATGTTGGCTGTAACTTATCACTTCATTAGCTATCACGTATTTAAGGATGTGTGATTATTTGCTTCAATACTTTTCTGGGAACAGAAGCTGGAATGACTGACAGTTCTTGGCTCTACCTGCTCCCCTCTTTTGAATTGCATATGCTGCGTTTTTCCTTTTCCTCTCTCCTGAAATCTCAGTTGTCTTCCTGAGCTCTCAGTGACAATTGCTCACACCTCTAACGTTGCCTTAATCAGCTTCTCACTCTAGCGTGAAATCCTCCAGGCCTAGCAAATCTGAGGAAAAAAAAAATATTAAAACAGTCTTTACTTTACGCATTTACTATTCTCCCCTGACTCCCTGCCCTTTTGAATCGCGGTTTGCCATTAGAAGCATTAATCTGAAGAAAAAAATGGCACCGAGTGGTTCTGCTTTCGGGGGTCACCTCATCGCTCCCGGCCCCCCGGCTGGAGGGACAGTCCCCGGGTCGCCTCCCTGCTGCCCTCTCGCACGGCTGGCCAGCCGCCGCTAGCCGCAGGAGCCAGCCTTCTCCCTGCGCGGCTCCCGCGGCGCCTGACCTAGTTTGCCACTTCGCGGGAAGGCACCGCCGTGCGGCTGCCGCTCCGGCTTCCCGCTCCCCCGCCCGCCGCGCTGGCGGCCCGCCTGCCGAGGAAGGGTCTGTACGGGCATCGTCCCGCCGCCCTTTGCCCTCAGAGCCCCGCAGGGAGCGGCCTGCGGCGCCGCGGCTGCTGCCTGCCCAGGGGAGGCCGCGCCCCGCGGTACCGGCCGCACACCTGACACCGGCGGGAAGGCCGGCGCGCGCCCCCGCCGGCCGCGCAGCTCGCTGCAGGCGGGGGCGGGGAGCGCCGGCGCGGGAAGGCCGCGCGCATGCGCGCTCCGCCCCCAGAACGCGCGCCCGTGCCCGTGCCCGTGTGTGTGTGTGTGTGTGTGTAGCCGCGCGCGAGGTGGCGGGGAAGTTTGCGCGATGACGTCATGACGACGCTGCGCGCAGGACGTAAC